>VXBW01006874.1:116394-349301 GCA_013400375.1 Thinocorus orbignyianus
TTTAAGTACTGTATTACACTATTGTCAGTTGATTAAAGCCCTTCTCTGATGGATAAGTCTTTGCTCACCTTTCCAACAGCACACCCTTGGAGCACTCATCCATTTAATCTGCATTGTGTTAGTGCAGTGCCATGGCAGACTACCTTTAATTCAAAGCCCAGTTTCTCTTCCCTTCTCCAGAGCCACTGTTTACTCCAAAAGTGCTTCAACAGAGACCAAGAGCTCCTGTGGAGAAAGGCTCTTTGATTAGGGAAAAAAAGGACCTGTCCTTAGTGAAGTTGCCAGGCTATTCTGCACACTTTCAACATTAAAGTGTTAATTAAAATATTAAAAGATGGCTATATTCCCATGCCAAATCAGCATGAATTTGTCCCACTGCTATCTGCCCAAGGTACACACCGTCAGTCACAGGTTTTCCACCATCTCTGGAGCTAGCTAGAAATTTTTATCCAGAAGGAGCACATGCTCCAAGTGAGCAGGTTTTTTTTCCCCCTTTTATCGTTGAGGCCCTTTCCATTGCTGGTGGTATCTTATTTTATTTGCTTCTTATTTTAGAGCCTCTGGGATTAAAAGAGCAACTGTGCAGGATGTGAAAATTACAGATTATGATCATGGAGTAGTGTAGAAAGCACGTGTAGACCTTCATGTATACATGTGCATCCACAAAGAGCCCATATGAAAGCTTTGTGTATAAATGTTTATGACTGTGAATGGATGCATAAATGTATACACATGTGACCATACATTCGTATAAGCATGATGGTATGTATGAGCTGATGTGTATAAATCCATATGTGTGCACATACATGCAGACACATAACTCTCCTCCGTGCTTTCCTTGGATGTCTTTACATCATAGAATCATAGAACAGTTGGAGTTGGAAGGGACCTTAAAGCCCATCCAGTGCCACCCCCTGCCCTGGGCAGGGACACCTCCCACCACACCACGTTGCCCAAAGCCCCATCCAGCCTGGCCTTTGAACCCCTCCAGGGATGGGGCAGCCACAGCTTCTCTGGGCAACCTGTTCCAGTGCCTCACCCCCCTCACACCAAAGAACTTCTTCCCCAGATCTCATCTTCATCTCCCCTCTTTCCATTTAAAACCATTACCCCTCGTCCTATTGCTATACTCCCTGACAAAGAGTCCCTTCCCAGCTCTCCTTTAGCCCCTTCAGGTACTGGAAGGCTGCTCCAAGGTCTCCCCAGAGCCTTCTGGGGCTGAACCCCCTCAACTCTCTCAGCCCATCCTCAAAGCAGAGGGCCTCCAACCCTCAGACCATTTTCATGACCCCTTGCTGGACCTGTTCCAACAGGTCCTTGTCCTTCCTGTGTTGAGGACTCCAAAGCTGAACACAGTACTCCGTGTGGGGTCTCAGGAGTGCAGAGTAGAGGGGTAGAATCATCTCCCTTGACCTGCTGGCCACACTGCTTTTGAGGATACCGGTGGCTTTCTGGGCTGCCAGGGCACAATGCCTACTCATGTTGAGCTTCTCATCCACCATATATGCACGGATTCAGATGAGTGCTCTTATGTATAAATACTAATCACTGATGTCCTTGCATGCTTGTGTGCACACAGGTACATTTGCTCCCCAAATATACAGAACAGATCCACCTACACTTTTATGACTATTAGGGGATAAAGTGAAATAAAAGCATAAAATCCAAGAGATTCTACCTCCAGCCCTGCCTATGATGGGTTTCTCCCCTCGCCCTGCCATGCATACAAGGATCTCTTGGTGCAGACAGTACTTTCTTGCCATGAATAGGGATCATTCAGAACCCTCTGTAAATGAAGTCTCTATGGCTGTTCTTGCGGAGGAAAATATAAAGTTTCTCTGTGTCATTTTGCTGTTAATTAGCAAAGGAAGATAAATACATTTCAGGTGAATATTTTCACTAGTAGCGTTTGTGGCACACAAGTAACATTAAAGCTTTCAAAATAAGGCAAGAGGCAAACGTGTGCTGGGTACTATAGGTCTGCATTTATACCTCTGTAAAAGCAGTGTTTATTTTTTAAATATGAAACATAATTTTCCCCCAGGCCTCCGAAAATGAAAACACTGGTTTCAATATTTCAAGAGGAAAATATGCATTTAAAGCTCTTCCCGAGCCCGCTTGCAACGTAAACAGACAAGCCATTAACAGCTCACGCCGGCCCCATTGCTGCCCTGCAATTCTGCAGAGCTCCTATTGTAGGCTTCACGTGTCCTGGCAGAAGGCAGGTCTGCCGTTCCCTCCAACACATTCCCGTCCGTGTCCCTTCACTAAAAAAGTTCTTGTTCTAAATACCAGATCCCCTCCTGCCTTCCACTGCTGGATGGTCAGCAGAGGATGCTGGTCCTACCTTTCTCCTGTTGAAATTTCCTGCTGGGAAGTTGTTGTATGTAGCCAAGGAGGTTTTTCCCCCCAGCAATGGTCCTGTTGTGTTATTGTTGAGGGCATGGAGACGAAGGTGATAGTGAAAGATAATGTCTGCGCCATCATGGGTTTTTCTCACCTGAGTTTGCACTCTGGTCCCTTGCTCTGCACCTCTCTGTTCAGATTATGACCGTCGGGACTTCTCTTAGCATGAAGGTGACAAATACAATTTTTTTTTGAGAAATCTCCAGTACATGATGGGGTGACCTGCTCTGCTCCACCAGTACCACTGGGTAAAAGCACTTTGCCAACAGCTGCAGTCGTCCTGCTCCCACCAGCAGGTGGGCAGAGGGGCTGGAAATCTGAGACCACCTTGTTATCGCTGGAGTGAGACTATTGATACCCCTTTTCAGCCGGTTTGGCTGGATGAGCTTGGCTGCACTGGGCTTGTCTGCAGTGTCTGGATGTCACAGCACGAAGAAGACACTTTTAACTACATGGCAGTGTGAAGCTCACTGTCAGAGTGCTTAAACTGCTGGGAGACGTCAGTTGAAAAATAGTAATATTGTGAGTGCAGAGCCAGGGCTGGAGAGCTTTCGTCCTGCCCTGACATCTGACACAGCCTGGCTACAACAGAGGCCTCTGCCTGCAGGTGAGTGAGACTGAAGTAAAATAAACTTCTTTCCAAAAGCAATCAGGTTCAGCAGGAGACACCAGTTTGAAGTCAAGAGATGCAACTTGTCCTCCCCAACAGGACCAGTTGGGGAAGCATTGTCGTCTGATGACACAGGATGGATAGAGAGGTTTTCCTTTGGTGGCCAGTGCCTCGAAGTTCAACGTGATGCCCCAGACTTAGTTATGGATTGCTCACTGTCCTGTGTTCTCCTCCAGATCCTCCTTTGTTTTTCTAATAACCTTTCCCTGGTTTGCAAAATCCTGATGCCAAAGTGCTGGATACACTCTGCTGGGTGCTTTTGTTCCTTGGGTTGTGAAGTCTGCCAGTCTTGGGATGGGCCAGGAAAGAGGAAAGCCCAGTTTAAGAATAAGCACCAAAAGTACTGAAAAGCAAGCACGTACTCATACAGACAGTATTACAGCTAAGAGGTGGTAATTTCTCGTTTGTCATAAGATAAGCAAGTCTGATGGCATAAACAATATAAATGCAGATTCTTCCTCTATCACTATACTCATAAGATTTCACAGGAATGTAGATCAGATAGGAAAAGCCAAGAAAAATGACATTTTAGTTTCAGTAGTGCAAACGTGTTTTGTTTTGATTCAGTATTTTAATTTTCCGATTAGCTTTGCTCAAGCTTTATTTTAGAGCAATATTTTAATTTTATATGCACATATTCCCAATAAATACACCGTCATTGCATTTAATATCTTAGTATAACTTTCATGCTGCAACAAAGCAAACTGACAGAAAAAATCAAAGTGAATCAGTCCTTGAGGTGCTTCCATGCAAATGATCCAGAACAATGTGAAGGTTTTCTGGGGGAAAAAGGGAAATCAGACTTCATGGATCTTAAGACACATCTGAGGTTGCAATAGAGTTCAAAAAAAAAAAAAGAAAGAGTGTTTGTAGCCCTGAACCATAAATGCTCTCAGAAGGGGTCTGGAGATGTGGCTAAGTCACGCTAGTTGAGGCAGCAGAGCGAGAAGAGGGTTGGGAAGGGACAAGCAGCCAAATCCCGAGTAATTTACTGTTGATTTTTTATTTCCTTCTAAACAAACCTGTTAGTTGTAGTAAACACAGCTTTCTTCCTTCCAGCTATCAGAAATCTCCAAGGTTTAGCTAAATGCCCAGTAATATTTTTTTTTGTTTCTTTCACGTTTCCTTTGATGTTCCCACATGAGTGTTTCTGAGCTGGATTCACAGCCTCCGTTTTTCAAATACCCAGAGAAATGGTGACAAAAGCTGCCAGTTGGTCAAAGCTCCAATTCTTGTACTTTGTCCTCACGGTGATTCTATTTCAGTGTGTTCCAGAGGGTGCAGGAGTCCCTCCCAGCCCGCTTCGTTACCAGAAAAGATATTTATTTACTGCACCACCACCGTATTGCAAAAATTATATTTACAGCGCTGGGATCAGCGCAAAGCATAAAACAAATTATGTAAAGGGTGAAAGACTGGGGAGAAATGAATGGCTTTAAATGCAAACCTTTTGACAACTCAGGATCAAAAGAACCGCTGTTTATCCTTTAAGCTGCAAATGGCTGGCAAATATCCTTGTGCTCTGATGCTGTAAATAATAAATGCTGTTTATGGCTGGGCAATGTTTATGTATTTTATGGGTCACATTTCTTTCAGAGGGATCATTTTTTATTTGCCTTGTTAACTTTGCCCACATCCCTGCCCCTGGACCGAGGTGCCTCCTGGGCACTATTCCTGGCTCTCCTGCTGACCACCTGTAAACCTTGGGCAGCTCATGTCCTCTGTGCTTTGGCTTCTCCACCTCTCTCTCCACCAACAATGGTGGCCTGGCCCAGAAGTCGCAGAATCACACAATCATAGAATGAAATGTGTTGGAAGGGACCTCTGGAGATCATCCAGTCCAACCCCCTGCCACAGCAGGTCCACCCAGAGCAGGTTGCACAGGATCGTGTCCAGGTGGGTTTGAATGTCTCCAGGGACAGAGACTCCACCACCTCTCTGGGCAGCCTCTTCCAGGGCTCTGCCACCCTCAAAGTGAAGAAGTTCTTCCTCATGTTTAAATGGAACTTCCTGTGTTAAGTTTGTGCCCATTTCTTCTTGTTCTCTCACTGAAAAAAAGACTGGCCCCATCCTCCTGACACCCACCCCTTAAGTATTTGTAGGTGTTGATCAGATGCCCCTTCAGTCTTCACCAGGCTAAAAAGACCCAAGTCCGTCAACTTTTCCCCGTAAGAGAGATGTTCTAGTCTCCTCATCATCTTTGTAACCTTCTGCTGTCCCCTCGCCAGCAGTTCCCTGTCCTTGAACCAGGGAGCCCAGAAATGGACCCAGTGCTCCAGCTGGGGCCTGATCAGGGCAAAGTAGAGGAAGAGGACGACCTCCCTTGAACTGCTGCCCATGCTGTTCTTGGTGCACCCCAGGATACAATTGGCCTTCTTGGCAAGCAGCTAGCTCCATCATGTTTCCAGATGCCATTTTGAAGTCCCTAAGATTATATCCGTCCTACTGAATTGCTTGAACAAAACAGCAATATGACTTATCATTTGTAAATACTAAGGCCACTGGGTGGGCAGATCTTTTTCTCTGAGGTGAAGGAGCCAACAGACTGACTAACCAAGGTAAACCATACCAAAGGACCAGGGCAGAAAAAAGTAGACTCTGGGATCACCCAAGAAGAGGGACAGTTTTGTAAAATAACTTTCACTAGCAGGAACATTACAAAACCCCTGTGAACAGAGTCACAAGGATGAGAGAGATCCTCAGCTGGAGCCTGTGGGGGTGTCTCGTCTGATGGATGAGTGCGCAGATGGAAAGCGAATGGCAGCAAAAGGATTTGGGTGGATGCATGACCACACTGCCAATTTCTGTCATTCTGAGCCCACCACCAGGGACAGCAGTTGCAGTGACTTTGTTTGACTGATACAAGCGAGTAATTATCTTAATGAACTGTCTGCAGGAAAGCTAAAGTAAAGCCTGTCTTTTTTTTTATGATGTTTGATTTATGCAACTCTAACGTTGCCTGTTCCAGACTCTCGAGTCTGAATCCTGGAAGGATTTGAGGTGTCATTCAAACCAGCAGGAATTTGGGCGGCAAGAAAACCAAGCAGGGCAGCATGGTCCTGGTGGCCAGGACAGTCTGCAGTGACGGGCTCCTGGAGAAACGCCACACACCCATCACTTGGGATTCCCTCCACCGCTCCAGGGCCAGGCCGCACATTGGCTTACGTCAGTTCCAGGAGATGCCAAGGAACGCTGCCAAGTTGCTGTCTTTGCCCTCTTCAAGGTCTATTTATACCCACTCATGGACATCAGAATACCCTTGGGATAGGAGAGACCTTTCCATCACAGTGGACCCTATGACTCGATCTGCCTGGTTTTGAGCGCTGTTGTTCCTATTGCATTATGTGTTATTTTTGCCAAGTTGCTAGCAGCAAGCTCCATCACGTTTCCAGATGCCATTTCAAAGTCTAATAGAAGCCAGCACTGGAAAAATGCTTCCAATCCTCCTCAGGCTTTACTGACACTGTATTTTCTGCCAATTTTGGTGCTGTTTAACCTCCAGGAGGATTTGTAGAATCAGAAGTTTTACTGAGTTTCCATGTCAAGGGGTCTCTTATAGAAAAGGTGAGGCCTGGATTGCTGGAGCAACATGTACTGGTTACATTCACCGGGGAACATTTCTCGTCAGTGGGCAGATTTATCAAATGTTCGACTAAAAAGCTGTGGACAGTGTGTGGGAGCACTTCCAGCTCATCAATGGGGTTTGCAGGATTGTCTCACTGGGAACAGCCCAAGGCTGAGGGAAGGACCCTCAAGGAGGACTACCGTGTGTCGATAAAAAACCCCAGCTTCTGCAACAACATAGAGCACAGCTCCCTCCCACTGAGCCATGGGGACTACCTGTGGGCAGCCCCTAGGGATCTGCTGGACCTTTAGAGGCTTTTCACAGCTCCAGGTTCTGTGCCTGCTTTTGAGGGCAGACCAGGATCTCTCCCACCCATTCTGCACTTTCCCTCCCTTCTCAGAATGGACCCATCATATTGCATGAGTTGTTTCATTTTCCCTCAGTTTCCATTTCTGTGGGACAAGGGAGACCAGTGAAGAAAGTTTGGTTTTGTTTCCTTGTTTCAGAGCATAGGGAGAGGCAGCTGAAGGCAGTGACACAAGAATGTGAAGAGGACAACGAGAAATTAAACACAGTAGAAGCGCTCAAAGCAACACACAGTCACTCAAAAGCCCTTTTTCCACTGGAGCTTTTTGCTCTGGGCCAGATGTGGGGAAAAACACAGTCAGGTAACCTCATGGACATCTTCAGAATCCTGGAGCATCTCCACTTCCTGAGGTGCTGCTGCTTCTAAATGTGCTCAAGTCCCTCTTACGTATCTGTCCTGCCAGTGTTGAGATCATCAGCTCTATCCTTTACATCAAAGAATTGCTGTTCATCTCCCCTTTGTATTAGAAAAAGAAGAAAAGAAAAAAAAAAGAGCAGTATGTGGAGCAGCATTAAGCACACTTGTGCGAATTGGTTCTCAGCCTGTATTGGAGAAACTCGCATCAGTAAATCAGTTTAGAGAAGAAAAAAACAGTGTAACAGTAGCATATTTAAAAGGGTCTTTTATCACTCTCAAAACCAGCATTGATAGTGCCATCATCTGACTTAAAAACAGGCTTGGGACAGCTTGTGTTCAGTTTGTGTTGGCCAAATTCTCTAACATTTCAGAAAACCAAAACCACTTCCTGTCTAGAACTCAGCCCCTGACCTGACTGGAAACTCACAATAAATCTATACATTTTATCAGATTTCAGGTGGTTTTGAGCCAGACTTTCATGGGGAGCTATTCTGAGCCCTGAACAGAAAATATTGCATGAAACAGAGGGATCGTCTGGCTCACCAAGAGCCCCAAATCATCAGGTTTGTTCAGAAGATCAGGTGTGTACCTCAAGGGTTAACTCCTCATACACAGTTGAAACAAAACCCATCTCTGTAAGAGATGTGTCGAATGTACTTTAGCTGTATTATCAAAGTCAATTAAACCAAGAACCTTAGGGAATGTTTGACCCTGCTAACTAAATAATCAAGAGCATTATTAATGGGAATTTAATTAGAGGTAGAATTTAAAACATTTAAAGAGATGGAAAAGGATTTTTAAAAAAGTTTAGTTGGATCACATTGAGGAAACGTCTTCCGGTTTAGAAGCCAAATGAACTGCCAGTATTTCTCTTAACAGTACTCAGTCCTGGCCAGTGGAAGACAGCTTGGGGAAGATGACCCCCTCCTGTGATGGTTGTCACACACCATCTCGCACCTACAGACTGATGAAGAATCTGAAGGGAAGGACTATGTTGTCCACACCATGGATGATGCTACAATAGTTATTACAGAAAAAAATTCCACAGTCATACTGAGTAGTTTTAAAAGACAGGCAATGATCCAAAAAGGTGAGCGGATGTTAAAATTCCAGATACTTCTTATCTGTCATCACCAGGGCTGTTCACTAGCATCTACAGAGAGTGACCTGTGCAAGGAGAGTCAGTCGTGAATGTGCCACACAAAGCACACCTGGGGCAGGGTCTTTATTGCTGGTGAAAATGCACAAGAAGAAGGAACAAGCTAGATTTGTAGAGGAAATTGCTAGAAATATCATCTATTCCTTCACAAACAGCACACACATGAGATAGCATTGGACTAAGCACCGTTTTTGCTAACTGATTTTTTTCAGAAAGGAAACTATTACTTCTTTGTGACATACTTCAGGCAGCAAAGACAGCACTGTTCAGAAATCAGACAGCAAAATATCGAAGACATTAACTTCTTTTTTATTGAAACTCCTCTTTCAAGTCACACTAAAAGCAAAAAAAAAAAAAATGCAAACACTCAGATATAAAATGGCAGAGCAATACCGTGACAATTGTAGCGTGTTGTATATTCTGGAGGACACACTATTAATCATCATCACAAGCAGGCAGGATGAGAGCTGCATCGTAGTTCGTTTGAGATCTTCATTCTTTTGCTGATCCTTCTCCCATATGGTCCTCATTAAAAGACTCTGGTTAGCATGGCTTCAGGGCTGGCCTGTCTCAGTGAAGCGGTTGTTGCCCATTTTCCCCCTATTCCACTTCCTAACTGTCTCAGCTGCTGAGTTAGATGTGAGACACACAAGAAACAGCATTTTGCTGGCATAAAGCAAGCCTGAGAAGGGATTCAGGCTGGTGCCTGCAATTCACATTAGCCAGATATTGGAGACTGGTGATGGGAACTTCTGTGGTGCCTGCTGCCAAGTTTATTAAAATTAGCACTGCAGCTTGGTAGCACCAGCTCAAAACTGCCGGAGTAGAACAAGGCACCAACTCCAGTGGTTCACCATCACTCTTCATAGGCTCATAAAGTGAGGTGGACTGTAATAAGCATGATACTGCTATAAAGTAAGGACTTCTCAGTGAGGCTGACTATCTGACAGAAGGCGCAAGAGGCACCAGCAGCAATGCAGATATCTTCTCTCCAGGAGTGGAGCTTAGATTGTTACATAGGGCGGTGGAGATTCCTTGGAAGGCAACTCTAAGGCTTCCTCATAGGACGGTAGCACAGCCTGAAAGAGAAGAACATCAGTTATGCTCTGGGGATCATATTAAGGCTTTCAAGGGGATTTGACCTTATATGTGTTTCTCTGCCTAGTTCAAAACAGGGTAAAAGAACCACACGGGCTGTCAGAGTTGAAGGGCAGAAATCCAGAAAAGTTAGAGGTCAGTAGCACTTTATAACCACTTTGATACCAATTCCATCTCCTTCTCCCAAAGCATGGCTGCATTAAATGGACCAAGGCTCTTTAATGTCCAGAATCTAAGCCTCATTGCCTAAGTGAAGAAGCTGAGCTCAGATCATTGTGGAGGGCCACAGCAGGGACACACACTGCTGGCAAGACAAGGTTCATCATATTTGTCAAGTTTCAACAAGACAAATGTCTGCACTTAGCTTTCCATATTCTTCCTCTCTACTTCTCATCCATCTTTACAGTATCTCTTATTTTTGGAAGGTGTTCAATATCTTTCCATTGTGCCACAGCAGCTGGATGCTACTATTAAAGAGATCATCAGTAATCTAAAGACATTGATATCCATTATTTAGCAACCTCTTAAGATGAAGGGCAATGCACCAAATCTCTCAGATGGCGGCCCAGTGAAAGGTGAAGAGAAACCTTATCTTAAACATGGGTAGGACTATTAGGCACAGAAACCAAAGTTCAACTGGAATTCAAAATGGATCTCTGGAGCAGAGAATAAAAGTTATATATTCCCATTTATCTGCATTGCCTGAAGCCTACTTTTCAGATTCGTTACAGATACATTGATTTTGAAATGTTTTATACAAAAGTAAATTTAGATAAATGTATATAATTGGAAACTGATTATTAGTACCTGTGAATGCAGATTTGAAGGGTTGAACTATCTCTCAGACCACCAAAGAAATAAAAGGAAAGATCATCATATACCTCATCAGTCTAAACCACACTTTTTCATGATGTAACCTGAAGCAGTCTTTACTCACCTTTTCAACTGCTTGTGCATCAACTTTCACCTCCTTTCTCTTGCTGGCTTTAATATACTTAAAGCAGTTGAGGACACATTTGAACATATAGGCCTGAAAAAGAGAGGGAAAGGGACATCTGTCATTGTATTGCAAGTTTACAAGAGTATCTCTGCTTCTGCCATCAGCCTGCAATTGTCCTACTTTCTCCTCTGGAGATAGAAGCCTGGGACCTTGTGTCCCAGGGCCTCAAAATGGTCTCTCTTGATCCTTCACTGGAAAGGTGACAACTCCATCTATTTGGAACAGAGCAGTAACATGGAAAGTCAGTAAGACTAGTAACATCATTAAATACAAAGCAAATGCTTAGGACCTCTGAGAGTGCAATGTCATCATGTAGGAAAGGAAAACATGTCTTTTATGTTATTATTCTTAGCAGGCTAGAAAGTTTGGACATCTCAGAAAAGCACCTTGGGCATAACATCCACCTCCCAGAGATCCAAGGCTCCCTGGTCAACTAGGACCGACCTGAAAGGTCAACTCATTCCAACAAAATCCTGTACTTGCACTAGTTACACTTTTCTGACAAGACCTCCTTGCACCTCATAGAGTTACAAGATGCAATAAATAGAGAGCTTTTCTGAGAAAAATGGACCGATTGATGGACTGTGGCACAAGAAAATAAGCAAGGCCTGTGAAACATACCATATTAAATAAATATTTTCCCTACTCTGTGCAGCGAGGCAAAGTCATCTGCCCCTTATTTTTATTGGCATAAGACTCTACTTTAAAAACAGTTGGCATTTTCAAAGGAACATAGGGATTTATATGCCTCATGAACAAGCTGTGTAGCTTAGGATTTCCTAGAACAATGAAAACTGTTTTTCTTGACACAAAGCCAAGACAAAGCATGAGAACAAGGAATGAAGTATCTGAGTTGAAGAAATCTGTCTCTCAAACAAAGTTCCAGAGATGAGGAGGTGAATCCAAACTTTGACCACCTTCAGGGAATATCGCAAAATCCTTCCCCCTTCCAAAAGCCTCTTCATACAGACAGCAAATGTGCAAGACACTATAATGTGTATAATATATATACTGTCGTATAAACTGTATGAAATCCCCCACTCATCCACAAAAGAAACACCAATAAATTAAACAAAAAAGTCATACAGCAAAAGAATCCTTTCTTTGATTTTGATTCTGGAAGTGTTGGCTGCTGTGCCAACCAGGATCTGCACCAAATTCAATGAAGTCAACTTCAGTTAAGACTGCTGCAAGCAACAGCAGGTTCAAGCAGAATGCATTAGTACACACAGCCGCTGTAGAGGCAGCCAGTGACCTTGGGATCATCCCATTACTGAAGAACTCCAAACACTCAAGAGTTGCTGTAGGATACGCTTCTCCACACTGAAGTGAAGAGGGAAAACTTTTCCTGCAGCTGTTGACACTGTAAGTGGACGGGAAGTTTGTCCTAGAGGTCAGGAATACAGCTGCTCCAGAAGTAATTATGTTAAACCCTTTCTTTCATTTCCCATCAGAAATGTTTTATTCCCTTTGATTTTTGCATTCTTATCACGGTGGTGGTGGAAGGGAATAACTTTATGATACTGGGGTGAGATAAAGATTACTTGTGGAGACACAGACCAGCAAGGGAGACAGCCCTCATGGTGCTACCTAAGCATCACCTCTTCACTTTCTCTGCCCTTTGAATACTTTGCATCTCCAAGGAACTTGGAGTTGAACAGCTGATGATATTATCGTTGGGGTTCTAGTAGTAAGCATACACCAGCATCACACTGTAAGGAACTATGAATCACAGAATTGTAGGGTTTGGAAGGGACCTTCAAAGATCACCTAGTTCAACCCCCCCCTTTCCAAGCAGGCTGACCCAGAGCAGGCTGGACAGGAACGCACCCAGGCAGGGTTTGAATGTCTCCAGAGGAGACTCCAAGAAGTTGCATGGAGAGACTTCCATATTGCAATAGGACATGGTCCCTACAGAGCATGGTGTTTTAAGAGAAAGGAGGGAGAGGAGTGTTACCACTCCTGTGGCACTGTCAGATAAATATTTCATGCTAAAAGGGTGAGCAGGTCTCGTATGAGGTCACTGGTAGAGGCATGCAGTGGGACAGGTGCCCCGTCTCTTCTTCACCTGTCACACCACCTTTTAGCTGAGCTATGCCATGGTGTGGGATGCAGATAACTATCTGGGGACAGTAATTGCAAGTTGGCAGGCAAACAGCACCAGAAAACACAGAAAGAATATTTTAGCATAAGAGCAATAAACGCTTGTGATGGGTCATTAAGCAAATCAATTTATGCAAAAAGATCCTGGGCTAGTCCAGCATATTTAGATGCTGCCTTGGTGTGGCCATTCTGTGAATTGAAACTGATAGACCCTAAATTGGTCAAATTGCCTTTTTGCGTCTAAAATAGGCCATGTTTTTGCCATGCTCCTCATCAGATCTTTATGACTTGGAAGGAACTCTCACATGAAAATGGTTTTGCTACACATGGAAGAGGGGATGGATTGTCACTAAGGTTAGAGGATGGGGTTCCTAATAACTTGTTTTTGAGAGTTTAGAAGACTAAGGTGTATTTGTGTCTGTCCATTTTTTTTAATTATTTTTTTTTTAATTATCCTTCCCCATCCCTCCTCCTACAAACTCCAGCACAAAAAATCATTGCAAGTTAAGCAGTCCTGTAGCCAACCCTGTGGAAAATTCAAATCAACCCATTTGCCAGGTCAGTGAGATTTCTGCTGATGACCCACACTGCCAGCTGGGCTTCAGGGTTATCTCCACTCCCCTTGCACAGTTTATGCAAATATTAAAGATATGCTAAAGTCATGTCTGCAGTGAAATCACACAAGACACTTCGCTCCACAGTGGCTGGTCTGGCCACCTGGAAAGAGTCTGAATAAAAAATGCTTTCCAACTAACAAATAGTGTTTTTCACTGTGACAGAGTCTGTTCAGGTACCTGGAAAGATCTGGTTTTCTTATCTGGTCTGAAACCCCACAGTGAAAAACCTGTTCTCTGATCCATTGAAGCAAGAAGAATAGAAGCCATCTCACAGTGGAGTTTTCTGAGATGTACACAGGATTTAGCAGCTCACAGGTTTTAATTAAATTTCAGGGTATCAGTGTGCATAACTCCTTTTACAGCAGTGAAGATACAGCAACTCAGCCAAGTGGAAGATCTAGCCTGCTGCTTAATGATCTAATTTATTTTGGCACACAATAGCAGAAGGGTTTCCTATACTTGTTTTCAAACATCTTATCCTTCTAGATATGAAAGGGCAGCAATAGTTTCTGGAAAGATTTTACTTTGTAACTCACATCTGCAGAAGCATAAAACCAGTGATATTAGACTTGTCTCAGACCCTGCACTGAAGCACAGCTTCTGTTATGCCCAAGGAGAGGCCAACAATGTTTTCCAGTGTCCTGGCAGGTCTGAGAGAGAAGTAAACCAAATTCATCCTATTCCCCAGGCAACAGAGCTTCATTTCAGCCTCATCAGACCCTGCAGCCATTTACCTTCAGGAAGAGGACAGCAATGAATGCAATGGTGAAGGTGACCATCACTTTGGCATATTCCTCTGTTGGTAACTTCTCCAGAGTTGGCATAAAAACCTGTGAAAAGAGGAAGAAGAATATCTCAGCCATTAGCCTTCATTCCCTCTACCAGGGTCACAGAAAGTGGTGGAGATCTCAGCAAGTTTCTCAATCTCCTTCTCAGAAAGGTGGGACAGGCCACCTTCCTTTTCTCATCAAGAAAGAGTACAGGGATATTTTTGCCTCCTACTGTTTACACTCCTTTGGCAAAGATTTTTCAGACCACTATTTAAATGAGAACTAAAAGTGTGACTGTTTAATAAAGATGAAAAGTCAATGCATTTTCAATGCATGCAGGCAAACTCTATCCAAATCATTTTGCTCTGCAATTTGCATCCATAAGATCCTTACAAGAAAAACAAGGTGTACTTTTAAGAAACACAAGCATAAGCAAGCTGTCAGTCAAGAACACCACATTGGTGAGAACACATGGAAAATCATCTTTTGTCATCAAACAGGAGTTCTGGATGCACCATAGAGATCACAGAAAATTTACTATGACTTAACAGCTACTGAAGGAAACTTCATAGAGGTTCACGACATGAAAAATCAGTGATGCTTGCTCATAACCTACCCCACTGTCTGCAGACTTGAGGCTGAGATAGGTGGGGACCTCCATGTATGAGCTGCAGAGAGTGAGGATGCTCAGGCAGAAGTCCAGCAGCTGAAGGGCCAGGAAAGGGATCTTCAAATGCCCCTGCAGCAAGAAGGGCAGGGAACAGAAATTATGATTACAACATATGTGTCACTTTTATAGATTTTCTCTGGTTTACACAAACTCTGTGCTTTGTTCTTATTTACAGCTTAAGTTATTTAATTCATTTATATTAGCCAAAAATAGGAGTAAACCACTTTGTTGGACTAATTCACACAAGCTCCTTGGAAGGGGCCTCTAGCTGGAGCAGTGATATTCCTAGCTTACCTCCAGCAGACCCTTCCTAGTGTGGGAACACCCTAAAGCCCTGAGACAGAAAATTAAACCAACATGAAGATTTCCCAGATGTGGGAGATTAAGCAGTCTCCCAGCTGCCACTAGCTTTCCTTGCACACCCTCCAGTACCCAAGGATTGCACCATGTCTCCAGTCAGCGCAGGAACTGTCTTGCCATGAAGAACTGTGGCTCAACATCACGATTCTTTATGTCAATATGTCATCCATACTACATTATGCATATGTCTCCATTGCACAGAGAATAGAGAAGACATGGGAGTTACTTGTTACCAACCGTGTGGCTAAGGGAGGACACAGAAATGATCACTGGAACTTGTATGTAGGAGCTGAACATTGTTAGAAGGCTGAGGAGAAAGTCCATGACTTGTAGAGCAAGGAACGGGATCAGGAGACGTTCCCTTTTCTGAGAAAGAAAAGCAACGCCAGTTATTTCTAGTCTGAAATTCTATTCAGCTATCAATACCTGAAAGGATATGTATTAAGGTACTGCAAGAATAAAAACTTTCATGGAATTTCTGCATCTAATTCCACATACTGTGGCGATGATTCAGAAAAAATGAAGGGCAGTGATACTGATAGGGTTTTTTTTCACTCCCTTTTAAAGTTTCTGTGAATTTTCACTATGTGACATTGGCACTTGGTCCCATCAGAACTGTCATTCAGCTGTCCCCAAAGTTTGCCACTACAGAGAAAGCTGATCTCCCACACCAATGTATGGTCATCTCTTCTCCTGAAATGGGAAAGGAATCCCCAGTGTAGCAGAGGAGTTATTGTCCCCTTCCAGGATATGACTTGCAAAAGAGCAAGGAAACAAGGCAATAAAACAACATTTCCATTCCTTGACACAAAAAATAGTCTTCATAGAAAACCCACCCAAATTTGGTAAACCTGGCAGCTAGCAGCCCTGCAGATGAGGCTGAGACTGCAAACCCAGCAATTTCTCCCTCTGTAAGAAAGAGGAGATATTTATCTGTTTTTTTGATCATACTTCAGCATTTTTCATGAGCATTCTCTAGTCCCTTTTCTAACTCAGAGAGGCCTCAGTCAGCAGCTAAACATCATTTGTGGAGGACATACCTTCACCACACCGAGAAGGAGGTTGAAGCTGATGATAAACAGCATGGTGATCAACAGGAAACTGGTGATGACATCAGCTAGAAGTAACAAAAGTAATTACTACGTTACTAAAAGCCAGAGCCTAATGTCCCAATTCAATTATACCTCTAAGGAAGAGTTAAAGTCAGACCGGTCTGTGTATGAATGCCACGCAGCTGGAAGGGAACCCTCTTTTCCCTTTCCACACACACTTTTTCATCTGTCTTTGAAGCTTCTGCTTCTGCGTTGAGCAGGCTGTTGGTTCAGGCACAAGGGAGCCAAAAGCCTTTATTGCTTTGACTGAAATTTTAAATATCCTAGGCTAGAATATTAAGGTAAAATGAAACAGGGAATAAAGGCAGAGTGCTTTTAGCTAATGAGTAATAAGTCTGATTTGGAGATTTCTTTTGATATTCAAAGACAGATAAAATAACTAACAGTGAAATCTGGTGGAAGATCTGCAAGATTCTCAAGCAGATGAGCAGCACGAGTTTTAAACACCCACAGCTAGTGTGGACCACAGACTCCCAGGGTGAAATACGTCACCTCCACTCTCTGTAGATGTAGGATGCAGCATACACTTTAAAAATAAATGTATGAGGAGTACAACATGAGACAGTTCTACCTACAGGGCTGAAAATAATTTTCATCAGCTGTTTTGAGTGTAGGAAGATGATCTTCTACCTACACAAAGCTTCCTACTGAGTAGTTCTCAGGAAGTAATTTTCCCTCTTCATATTGCAGCCTGCCCTGGTGATGGTACCAAAGCTTTGCTTACCCTGCACAGTACCCACATTTGGTCCTTGTAGTGGTCTAGACTATGTGAGGTTTTTTCTAAATTGGTTTGCTGCTTAAAAAAACACCAGGACAGCTCACCCTAAAGGCAAAACAGGGCTATTTCCTTGATCCGCATCTGCATAACATACGGTTGTTCACGGTGTCTCCTCCAACTCACTCTCCGATATCTTTCTTATTGCTTTACCTGAGTTTAAAATAGCAGCAGTCTGTTTGGGACTGAATCCTAAGTGACTGAATAGAGGATTTAATTATATTAGAAAAGACTCAAGCTCTTAACTTTCCTGGCTTTTTTTTTGAAGCAAATAGTCCTTTCCATAGATATGTTTCTCAAATATCAGAAAGTTCTGATTACTGCTCCACTTTCCCTCCTGCCCAACTGCCCATTTTGTTCCATGGTTACTAAATCTACTGCCCAACTATTTTTTTCCATTGCTCCTCTCACTTGCTTTCCTAAAGAAAAATCTCTGAGAAGGATGATTCTACCACCCAGAGCTGCCAACAGCATCTGGCAGGGCACGGGTGCCCATTAGATGCAGTCACTGCTATATATGTAAAGTGTCAAGTGCTGCACCCAGGCTCTGCTCAACAACGTGGGCAGAGGCGAGTGCCAGATGAAGGAAGGACTGAAGATGACACCGAGAAGCTCTGGAGCCTTTCCAGGGTTGACAGCTGGGCTGAGTCACATCTGGCAGCAGGGGAGGGCAGGCGGCACCACAGGCAGCACTCCTCCATCCTTTGCTAGGAAGGAGCACACTTATTTCATTTAAATGCATTGATACAAAACATATTTTGACTTCCCTTACTATCTTGTGAAGAATTAGCAACACACTCAAGTTTCCTCTGGAAATGAGACTTGTGATGAGCAACCTTTAGTGTGAAAAGCAGCTCTGACCAGTACTGCCTTCCCTGAGCATGAGCTCTGTAGGGCTCAAAGGGAAAAACCCCTTTGAGGAGGCTGCATCCCTCAAGGAAGCAAAACTAGCTTATCTCAAGAGAGGGAGCAGCACTACGTGAGATGCTGCACATGGAAGTGCCAGAAATGCAAGACCTAAGAGAAAGATCAAAATTGTCCAACAACCACTTAACCTACATGAGGAAAAAAGGTGGTTTTTTGATTGCACAAAACAAGAAAATAGCTTTTACTTAGAACACAACAACAAAAAAACAAATGCAGGATCTGCTTACCACAAAACAATGAGAATTGAAAAGCAGAAGAGGAAGAAGTCTTAGGAAACAGAAAGGAAAGAAAACTGGAGTTGAGCAAACCCTCAATGAGAACTGAGTGTGTAAACGGGAAAGGGCTTTGCTGCAGAAGATGTTGCTCACACTTTTGAGCATGGAAAGAGACGAAACTTCAAGGCAGAAACCAAACCCTCCTCTTAGATGCAAAACCAATGATCAGAAGTTTACCCCAGAGAGGATTTATCTCTTTAGCATGGTGTTTCCTTGGATTCAAGACAGCTGTGTTTTTCTGCCTGTTTCTACACAGTCTCATGCTCCAGCTCTCTCGGCAGGCTTGCTAATTAATTGGGCAACTCTCCGTTGCTTCTGCAGGCTAATTGCCAGCAGAACCCAGCTGAATTTTTCCAGCAGCACCTAGATCAAAAAACTCCTAAACAAAATAACTCAGAAACAAAAAGCCTGCAACCCTACAGACGCAAAAGGATGGAAAGAAAATGAAAAACTAAGAGAAAAGAACTTTCCACACGCTGTCTGCCTCCTATTTATTCACAGTCGTCCTTACCACTGGCAGTAGATCTCTCTGTTCCAGGGACTTTTTAGTACCAACAGTGGATTTGATCTCAGTAATCAAAGATTTTACTTAAACAAAAAGATATTTTCCTTTGTGGAAGCAAGTTTAGCAGCTGGGCTGAAGGAGTGAACAGGGGCATGTGACGGAGCCTTGGCAGACCTGCACTAGATGTTTGAAATGCTAGCAAAGTGGTACCAAAAATTCACCCATCCAACAGGAACAGAGAACATTTGTTTGCCAAATGTCTATTTTTCATTAACTTCACATCAGGGTTTGTGCCCTGGATGTAGCCAGGTTTGTCCCAGTTTGAAGTAAAATGGAACCAACTTTCTTTTCTGTAATTTTACATCTTAGCTAGGCTTCTTCTACTTCTCTGAAATTAATGGCATATTGTGGCAAATAATTGCTTGTTCTTAGAGTGATAAGACCAATGTTTGTACTTCATTTCAAGGAATAGTATGCAATATCCATCCATCATTGAGTTCAGTCTGGAACTTCTCCAGTGCCTGTCGCTGATGCGATTGTCATCCTGGGAACTTGATATGGTTTTGTATATATTGTGTCTATTTAATTATTTTATTTTATTTTATTTTATTTTATTTTATTTTATTTTATTTTATTTTATTTTATTTTATTTTATTTTATTTTATTTTATTTTATTTTTAGTGTTAATACTTCATTAAAGTACTTTAGTTCATTCTAAACTCATAGATCTCCCTATCTCTTCCTCTTCTCTTTCTGGGTGGGGGGAAGGGCTGTCTGTCAGTCTGGTTTTGGTTAATTTGGCTGAAACCANCAAATAATTGCTTGTTCTTAGAGTGATAAGACCAATGTTTGTACTTCATTTCAAGGAATAGTATGCAATATCCATCCATCATTGAGTTCAGTCTGGAACTTCTCCAGTGCCTGTCGCTGATGCGATTGTCATCCTGGGAACTTGATATGGTTTTGTATATATTGTGTCTATTTAATTNTAATATTTCCCATGAATGCAGAGAAATCCCTTTCTATTTTATGGCCCCATAAGCTGGCACAGGAAATACAAACGGGGCTCATAAAACTGTGGTTTAACAGTTGCATGCACAGATTGTCAAGGACAGCAGTGTCCAATTCAGTGTTGCTGATAAGCTGCAGGGAGTTGTTTCTGGACAGAATGGGCAGGACCAGCAAGGGAAAGAAGCCTCCCAGTCCCTTTGGCCTGATTTGCTTTTCATTAGAGAAGGAGGGAGCATTTTCTGCACAGGGCATGGTATGCACAGAGTATGGTATATACTGTGCACACAGCTCTTCAGGCATAACTGAGGTATTTTTCTTGGCTGACTGGACAGAAACTGAAACAACTTTTTCAGTTGCGCTTTGTCCGCAGTGACAATTTTTACAGTCATTAATGAAAAATAACAGTGATTAACACTCAGACTGTACACAGGCATGAATTGAAGACATCCTAAAGATCTGACCTATGGCAAGCAGTGGGGTGGAACATTTTCAAGGCAGAAAATCTTGTTAGCACAGTAGGACCAGTAAGGAGGTTTAAATTGAAATGCCTTTTGGGGGATTGCTTTTTGGTTTTGTTTTTTCCAGCAGAAAAAGCTGGTCTGCCAAAGCTCATATGTTTTCAGGAATAAAGCACTGCCAAGAAGGCATTTGCTAGGAAGGCTTCTCAGCTCCAGGATGAGATTTCTCATAGACTGGAAACGGGAGAGGGTGCATAGGAAATGCACATCCAGATTTCTGCTGTATGTGAGATGGAGAATAGACATGTGAACCGAATTCTTCAAGTTTGCAACTGAGTGCCCAAATCACCACACAGTAAAGTTTTTCTTCTCTCTCCTCAGCCTGGCCAAATTGATATTGAGTTATTTCTTAAATATTAGTCAGGTGTTAAATTTAGATCCACTTTCAATTAGCAGTGACTTGTCACTGAAGCCACCCATGGGTAGGAAAATCATCTTCAAAGCTCGCAAAGACAAAGAAGAACTTGTGTCTTCCCATTTCAATACATCATTTTCAGCAGGTCTGGTATTAATTACTTGGTTAACTTTAATTGAAAAGCAAATTTCAGAGGAGCGGTCTCAGTCCTGCACTGCCTGTGGCATCTTGTAAGCCAAGACAGCAAGGAATAGCAGTCTACAAGGGACAAGGCATCCGTCTTCTAAGGGCAGATGACAGTCACCCTTCTCATTACCCTGGCAATTGTAAAAACCTACAACAATCCCAGTTCTCCTTCCCCTCCCTGACCATACCTGTAGAAGTTGAGGCCCATCCCATAACCTCTTTTTAAAGCAGCAAAACACACTGCTGAGAAATCTTGAGGGAACTCTGATTCCTTATAAAGAACTCCTATATGTATTTTTTCCTACTTTATCTTGTGAAAAGCATTTTCCCATAAACCTTGCCTTATTTATATTCTTAGGCCATGAGTACAGTGTAAGCATTATATATTCTGAGACATACTTTAATCTGGCAGGATCTACAAATAGAGCAGCAGATGCTGAGGGCATTGACAGAACCTCTCCCCAAACTGTTCTCCAACTCTTCCATCTGGGTTTTGAAGTCAAATCGAACTTTTTGTACTGCTTTGCTGTATTGCTTCCCTGCTACTTTCTGGAAATAGAAGAGTTGCACTGTGTTTATTCCAACTGTAATCTAAAAACACTCACAATCTCCCAAGCAGAGCCCTTTGAAATGCTTGGGAAGAGAACCCAAGTGAAGTGCTGGGGATTTCATTATAGATGTTCCTTTTCTTGTGTAGGAGGCAGTGGAAGAGGGGGGAGGGGGAAGACCTGTCATTTTGATCGTGTGGGAAGAAGGGGGTTGTTAAAAATGGGGCCAATTTCATTTTGAACAGTTCTATTCTTAAAGAAAATTCTTGATATTTGCAGAAATTAATGTCTTACATATAACGGTTTCGTATGGATATCATCTGAAAAATCTGTCTCAATGATTTGTTTATTTTTCTTTAAAGAATATTTTAGTTAGGTTCCTGAAGAAAACTAAAAATTATTAGCCTTGTGTGATCTTTCCTCAAGAAAACAGTGAAAAGCAATTGTCACTTTTACATAACTGTATCTGTGGGAAAGTATTCTGATACGCAAATATCATGTTTAGTTTTCAGCAGTTCAGATCACTGTTTTGTTCAGAGTGCATGTGTATATTCCCCCATCAGGAAAAAATATTTCCAACTATGCCCATTTCCCAGCCAGGTACATCAAAAAAAAATCCCAAACCTAAGAAAGGAAGGAAGACCTTCAGATCACGCTTGCACCATATTCTTCAGTTTTTATCTGTAAAATTAAAACTAGAAACATCTATTGCAGGCACGGAAAACTAGATTCTCCCACTGATGTGCTAACCCCAGACACTCGGAAAAGAGACGGGTTTTGGAGCCTGATGGGTGTGTTGCATGTTGCCCTAATGGGAAAACTCCTCAGAACGCATTTTCCAAAGCAGTCATCATGCAAGTCTGCTCAGGTTGTTGAGTTGGGACACAGCTGCAGAGGGCTCTGCACACCACAGCTAAGAAAAGGATCTTCCAGCCCACGCAGACTGGACTATTTTGGACTTCATGCCCTGTGTGAAAGCTATGAACCGTGGCAGCAGCCCCTTGCTCAGTGTCATCTTAGCAGGGTTCACCCAAATTTGCATTTTCCGCTTGCTGTTGGTGCCTTTCAAAACATCCTTGGTGGATCACAGTGGTGCTTCTGGAAACCCAGCTGGGCACTTTTGAAAAATGCAAACCCATCTGTTAGCAATAACTTCACCCAGACAGTGACTGAGTCTGTTTTGGTGCTTTCCACTAAGTCTGACTGCTACCCCGAGTACAAGTGACTTTGGGATGTGCAGGAATCTGCCGAACTCGGTTTCCTTCTCCTCCACTTACAGGGGGTTTCTCTGTGCATGCTTGCAGCCTGGGGAAGGACATACTGGAAAAGCAGGGAATGGGCAAGTCCTTGCTTCTGTGGGTTGCATTTTCCTTTGACTCTGATCCTTCTCCATAGGAAGAGACAATGCAGGGTGTGGGAGCCTGGTTTCCGTCCCCCTGCACGAGGCAGACAAGGGTTATCTCAACTGCTGATTTTACACTGAGAAGTGACTAAGAAAATGAAAAAGTACCCTGTTTATGTTGCTTCCAAATAGCTTTATACAGAACTATCTTGGTCAAGTAATATTTGAGGTCTGGGGAGTTGTTTTCTTTCAAATGGCACACCACATGAGTTATCTGCCAGGCCCCTGAAAGCTAAGCTAGATCCTTCCAAGCTTAAGCCATAGGAATTCAATCAATCACAATGAATGTGATGCTTGTAACAATTTGTGGGATACGAAACAGCCTGGCTGCTTCTTCCAGACGGCCAATGCTGTGCAAAAAACAACAGGGGTTGGGAAAATCTGGGGCTGGGGGACAAAGGGACATGGGGGAAAAAGAGGTGGGCTGGTGTGGTATTCTGAAGGGACTTCATCTGTGAGGTAGGACACCCCTTCATGGCAAGACGGGTGATGATAAGAGGATGGTTCCATGGTATAGAGGGCAGGGTATTGGTGGCCACATCAGGTAGTCCATGCACCCATGTTGTGTGGGGCTGTGAATTCTCCCCACTCCAGGACCCCGAGGTCAATGGCCAGAGTAAGTCCACTGAGGAACTGGTCAGACACTTCAGTGTTTTCCTGGAAAATGCCCGACATATGAATGGACTCAAGGTGTGTGTAGGCTTAAATGATCTACAGTTGGTGAAAAGAAAGAGAAGGGGGGAAAATGATTGTGAGATTAATGCAAAGTGCATTGCAGTGGGAAGGCTGGAGGAATGAATATGAGGGTACTGGAGAGTTAAGGCTGAGGGTCTGATCCACTGAAATAGAGACGACTTCTCTGGGATCTTCACTGGTCTCCCGAAAGCCAACACAGCCATGGCTTAAAGCAAAATCCAAAGCTTTAGAAATTAAATCTGTTTTTTTGGGTCTGATCTTTTGGCCCATCTGCTCTAAATGCCAGTTTCTGATTTTATTTGATGAAAAAGGGAGAGGGGCCAAGGCAGGACCTTGGGCTCCCTCTCAACCCCACACACCCTTCGTGCTTTCCAGTGTCCTGGTGACCTACCAGTTCTGTAGTAATCCTTGTCCAGGTCTTTGCAAAAGCCTTTCCCACTCGCCACCTCCAGGGAGTACTCTATCAGCAGCAAAACGCTCATAACCTGGGAGAACAAAAGCAAAAGACACAATTGAGTGGGCCTTGAGCCAACTTCCTATCAACAAATTTGTTTCCAGGGAGACTGCAATGGCCACAGTCCTAAATAGAGGAAGGATCTCCAAATGAGACAGTCAGGGGTTTAAAAAGGTTTAAAATCCTTTGCAATCCTTTTACTTCCCGGTTTATTAGTGGTTTGGGTTTAACTGTCTTTTTCTGCCAGCTTATGAAGGAGGGTGGAGGAATTACAAAGTTAATGAGCTTTTGGTTCCATATCTTTTATCCAGAAAATTCTGGCATTACATTTTGAAATACATTTTGCTTCAGAATTGAGCTAAATGTAACAATATTACAAAGAGTTAAAATAAACACAAACAGAATAAACAGCTATCTGTAAGTCTACCTATTCTACTTCATTGACAAAAGTATGGTTATCCTTCTTTTATTGATCTGATTGATCTCCAATGTGCTTTTCTCGTATTGAACCAAACTGATTTTCTTTCCCTTCCCCACCAAGTTTCCAAATCAGTCTATCAAACCCTGGACTCCGTGATTGACCCCATTCTGAGTTTATCAAGCTGTGAGACAGAGCGAGGTCTAGCACTGCGCTCTCAATCCTAGCACTGTATTTCTATACCCAAACAGTGGTGATCTGTAGTGAAAAATCCATTTCTAACCCCTGGGTTAGAGAGAGCTCCTGTTGCATGTGAGGCACAGGGCAGGCAAAGGCTGTAGGAGACCTCAGTAAGTCTGCAGACCTCACCATGAAGCAGCACAGGCAGCAGGTCCAGGGTATTTCCATGCAAGTAAAACCAGGATGTGAGTAGCCACAAGGCCAGACACCCCACCACATCCCTCCTGGGGTCAATCCCACCCTGCCAATATGTACACTACGGACAGCACATGCCAAGGGGAACAAACTTGTTGCAGATCTGAGAACAAGAAGTCCAAGGCCACGGTGTTGTCAGAGAAGATAACGCCTCTCAGGATAAAGGACTACTCTGATGCTATTTATTGCTCCTTCATCAACTGTCAGGATGGCAGTTTGAGCACTGTATAGCTAGATGGCACATTTCTGACTCGATCATGCAACCCACCTTGTTCATTGCTTACTTTCTGATGTCTTCTCTCTTGATTGGTATGTCTTTTATTTTTTCTACATTTTTTCAGCTGTAGCAAGCTGGAACACAGCATGGTCTGCCAGTCCTGTATCTACAGCTGCACTTTCCAAAAGCAGCATCCTGCATACTGTGTTATTTTAAAATCGCCTTAACAGCTTGGGTGGCTGAGGAGGAAGCCTGCTGCTATGCCCCCAAAGATGCAGGAAACATGGGCTTGTCACCCTACAGCTGTGTCTCGCTGGTTGGACAAACCCTGCCATCCTGCCCCCTGCATTTTTCCCTCAGAGATGTGGAAACTGAGTCTGCAGGAGAGGAAATCCCCAAGTGGGCAAAAAGTGGAGAAACCTGTGCCAACAGGACCCTCTGTCTTCACCCCACCAGCACTGGGTCCAGCACCGGGAGCATCCATTCTGCAGACTGTTCTCCAGGGATTGGAACCATCAATAAGTGTACCATCATCAACCTAAAAGAGCTTGTCATGAAGAGGTGAATGAGAGAAGCCACTTCACCTGGACTACACAGCCTCTGTCTGTGAGTCCTCTGAACCCAGCACTGAAGCAGGAAGCGAGTTCGTTCTGTCACCAAGATCATCTCAAACTTGGGTACCGCAGAGCTGAAAAAATTTCTCCAGAACAGCTACAGCAGCTTTTTTTTCAGCAACTGGTTAGCGGAACAATGTAGGCAAGGAGGAACCGGAACTGCTGTGGTCTCTGCTCATGTTTGCAAACTTTGCGTGTGGGAAAGAGCACAAAACCAGCAACTCAACTGTCAAGTGAGCAGAAGAAATGATGTTTTTTGTCTTTTGCATAGCAATATCTGGAGGTGTCACACAAGATCCAAGCAGAGTTCAGGCTGGAGTAATGTACGTGTGAGGACTGACACTGCAGGCAAATAAAACCAAAAGACATGGAAAGAGAGGCTTCACTTTGCCCGAGAAATGGGGAAGCGAGGTTGGGAGGAATGGCCTATAGCAGAGACAGAAACTGAATGCAGACTCTCCCACTGTCTCTGTTAGCCCCATGAGACCTAGAAACCATCTTCAAAACCAAATGTATCAACTTTCTGCACCACAAGGTGCAAGTGCAGTTTCCAAAAGAGTTGTAGCACATCCCCCAGAGCCCTTTGCTTCTAGAGTGAGTGAAGTGTCAAGTATTGTGAAGTCAAAGTCAAAAGTCAAGTGAACTCTCGAGTCAACCAAGCAGTACTCCCTCCGCAGTGGGGACTGAGACCCCGAGTCTCACCACTAACCTTCCCTCTGATTTTAAAATCTGCCTAGAGTCTGAGTTGGAAGAAAGAATGTGTCATCTCCTGGCCTGTCTGATATCAGGTTGTTCAACAGCCACACAAGACACACAGCTTTTATTCATTTTTTTTTGCCATGCAGTAAACAAATTCTGCAATTCGCTTGTGAGGCTGATAGGAAAATGAGAAATATCTTGATCTCATACATGGGGACACAAGAAAGTTAACATGAATTCAGTCCAATGTAAGAGTGTTTGAAATCCCATGGGAACACTGAACCTTGTCAAGGATGAAATTGCATTGACCTGAAGTTTCTTTACACTGGATGGTCTCTCCTGGGATGTAAAGGATCTCTTAATTAACTACACATGGAGATCACATGCTGACTTCAAGTACCCTAACTTGTCTGAGAATTTTCATGTGTGCGCTCCTGACGAGATTTCCCTTCACTTATTGCTACTGCTGGTCAAACCCCTCAAATGTCAACATGGGAAATATAGCAAGAAATTGCTTTTTCAGGTTTCTGATAAATGGAGCCCTGAACAAAATGGATGTCCTGAGTCCTAAACATCAGTTCCATTTCTGCAAGCCAGATGAGTGAAAGGAGGACATCAGATCCCAAATGCTCCCATCACAGATGGATTCACAGACAGAGAAAAGCCAGAGCCTAAATTTCGGCATAAGGAACTATATCTAATGTCTATTTAAGAGGGGAAACAGCAGAGCAAGAGAGTTCCTGGTTACCTTGCAATAAACCACACGACGAAACCAATGGCAGGGCCGTAAAATAAGTACGTCAGACAGAAAAACCAAGCCAAGCTGATAGATTAAGCAGAAGACATTTACAGGGAAAGCTGGTTTAAACTTTCCATTTAAAGGGGCTTTTTGCATAGAAGCAATGAGCCACTGAACTACAATGAGATAAAACAGACAAGGATCTGCACACCTTTCCCTTGGCTGTCTGTTTGTGTGAGGTCCAGGACACCTCTCCATTGCCTGACTTTTGGTTTGACACACTGCTGCCTGGCATGTGACAATCTCATTTATTCCCTTAGAGAACATACATACAAGGTGGCAAAACCCCCACAGGAGGCTGCTGGCATCAGGCTGGGAAGGTGGAGAGAGATTGATGTGGTGTCTGCCAGGCACTCCTTGCTCTGCAAGGCTGAATGTATTCTCGCTTGAGATTCACCTTTCAGCTCCAGAAGAAACAGAAAGGTTCCCATTTCAGGCAGACAAGACTGCTCAGACAAGCATCTGATTCCTTTTCTTAATGCTATGTCAGGAGAGGAGAGGAGAGGGAGAGGAGAGGAGAGGAGAGGAGAGGAGAGGAGAGGAGAGGAGAGGAGGCAGACTTAAAATAGGAAGCTTCGCCTCCTGACACTCATTTCACAGCTTGCGGGTTGTGCTGCTGTCTCCACCAGCCAGCCCTGCTTATTTCATCTCCTCCATCTGCAGCTTTTGGAGGACACCTCTCATCTTATTGCTGCCTCTGTTTAAAAGGAGTGGTTCAAGTTTCTTGGTAGAAGATTCGTAACACTGGGAAATGACGTGACTCAGCGAAACAGTGTAGGACTGTGGTAGAGCCAGTCGTTAAACCAAGGCAGCTAAAATGAGATTGTCTTGCAATGCAAATTCTTAACAGGATGACACGTGCAGCCCCATTCGCTGGTGAATAATTTTTCTGCAGCTGTGGTAGGGTTAAACTGTTGTTAAGAAGTTTTGTCATGGGCTGTTTTTTTCTGAAATATGTGCAACTTCACCAGTCTTCAAATAATTTATCTTTATGTGCACGGCCTTGCTACCATGGCTACTCCTCTCTATTTACACAAGAAGAGATTGAAGCCATAATGAACAGGGGTCAATGGAGACAGTGACAACCCCAACAGTGCTGGGAGGATTTCTGTCAGTGGTGCACACAAGCAGATGACACCCAGCACTTTGAAGGCAAATAGTACAACACATAAATGCCATGTTTTCAGTGCTTTGTCTTTTTTTTTTACTTTAATTTAGAAGTGGTTGCTGTGGCAGGGTAGGATGAAGCGTGGAGTGTTTTTAGCTCCCAGTTGGTTTCTGTTCAAAACATTTCATCTGTTTTCTTCCTGCTGCCTCCTTCTCACCCTTGTTTGTGCAAGGAGGAGGGAGCAGCACGGGGTCTGCTGAACATCTCAGGTTAGTCACAGGCTGCCAAAGGCACAGCGAATCACAGCTCTATACCCACGAGTCATGTCCACAAGTGAAGACCGGAGGTGGAGAAGGTCCCAGAGATGGGACTCTGCTCTCTGACCTAAAGAGCTGCCAAAGGGAAGAGATCAGCTGTGACAGAGGTCAGACCAAGCTACAGACATGCTGCTTTGGCTCTAATCAAGGACTAGTAGCACATGAATTGCAGGTTTTCTGCCCATGCTATATGTAAAGAAGCAACTTTGCAGCCTTTTCTTGAAGCTGATGTCCAATCACTTGAGGTGTCTTCATGCCTGCGAGGAGCTGATGAGCAGAAGGACAAATTCCTCCATGGTTTCTTTGAAAGTTACCTGCAAGTCACCTCACAACACTCAGTGAAGCTTTGCTAGTCTCACAGCTCTCATTCCCCTCCTTCTCCTTCCCCTTTTGTTTGAGAATGCCCACAATTTATTTCAACTGTCTATGGAGAGATCAGCGTAAGACAAATCTAATTTATAGGAGGACAAGACATTGCCACAAAGCCTGAGAGCTTGTGTTTGATGGCATTACCATCACCCAGCATCACTATGATTCATCTCTAGGACCCACAGCAATAATTTATACTGATACAAACCAACAGTATTGATGCAGCAAATCATCCAAGTCACTGTTGAGTTATAAATCCCTTTTTCTTTTTCCTTCCCTCTGCCCAGCTGCAGCTACATGATCAAAAATGTGGAGAACACGAAGGGAAAAAGTATTTGCAATTCTGTGTTATGTCTTAAAGCAGTAAGATAAGACAACCTTCCCCAAAAATCAAACTGTTTCCCAAGGGGTTTTGCGTAAAAGAAACCCAGTGAGATGATAAAGTAGAGGCAGACACACAGGGACCTGTGGGACTTGAGGAGTTATGTGCTCTGGTATTGCAATGATGATCATTCTGTCAGGAGCCAGAAGCAGCAGAGTTGAAGAGCTGAGGGCTCAGACTGCCCCTGCTCATTCCCCATATCCTTTACAGGTTCAACTCTGGTCTTCGAGAACATCTCTGGCTTCTTTGTCTTAATCCAAGTTGCACGTAAGATGCTAATGCTCCCTGGCACCACGTACCCTTCACTGACCTTGTACATCAAGGTCATGGAATTATAGAATGGTTTGGGTTGGAAGCAACCTTGAAGATCCAGTCCCACCCCTTGCCCTGGACAGGGACACCTCCCACCACACCAGGTTGCTCCAAGCCCCCTCCAAGTTGGCCTTGAACCCCTCCAGGGATGGGGGTAGCCGCAGCTTCTCTGGGCAACCTGGGCCAGGGTCTCATCACCCTCCCAGCAATGAATTTTTTCCTGAAATCTCATCTAAATCTCCCCTCTTCCAGTTGGAATCCACTACCTATCCTTTTATTTACATAGGATAAAGTATAAGGTATAAACTGCAACACCACAACTATACCATGCAATTTCTGACTTGAGCCATGTCACCGCCACTAACAGTCAAGAGAGGGATAACATTCACAGCAATAAAAAAGAACTTGCATGAAACAGCCTCTGCTCAGAGAGAGCCCCATGACACTAGGATTTGTCAAACAGGAAAAAAAATGGTTGAAAAGGAAATATGAACAGAAGGGAGCTGGGGACTATTAAACATAACAGTTAGTAAACACTACAGCTTTCATATAACCTCGAAGTCAAGAAGCTCTGACGTGGTGACTGCAGAGGATGCACAGGGCAGGGATCGCTTGGTACCTGTCCTACTTCCAATACCTTCTCTCAGCAGTTGTTGCTGTGGGAGACAGGCTGGGAGGCTACCGGACTGTGAGGCTGACTCATGACATGTGCCTTGTGACTTCTGCATTAGCCATCTTGCAAAGAGAAGCATCTTCTCTTGCCTGCTCTGAGTGGACCTCTGCACCTCTTCTGCAAACTCTTTCCCATGAGCACTGTGAGGTTTCATGCCAAGGCTCTCTGCCTTTCCCTGTAGGAACCTTACCTGGCATCTCTCACAGGCCCACAAATACATTTTTGGAAGAACACATCTTTCATATGATGTTCCTGGTAATTAAATTTTCCCTGTTAGCCACCAGCACCAAGAGTGGTGTCTCATCCTGTTCCATCACGCACTGGTGCAAATCAGGAATCTCTGTTGTTGCTGTTGTCCATGGTATCACAGTGAAACACTTACCAGAAAAATGTGCCTGAATTCAAAGCATTTGCTGACTTCTAAGAAAGACAAAGGAGGTTTTTTTTGTGATTCACCCTCCCAGCTAGGGAAAAAGAATTCATTTTCAGTTCCTCGGTTTCACCACTGATAACAGACAGCCCACATCGCACAGCAGACTTGTAGCCCTCTGGAGAAAATGTGCTGTAGTTCCCTGTCTTGTGTTTCCCACCTTTGTGTAGGCCTTTAATTTTTCCAGCTCCTCATCAGATCTTGGCCACATTTCCCACGAGGGTCCCTTTTCTGAATGGTTCCTGACCATCCCTCTGTGACGAATGTATCTTTAATTGGTTGTCAGGAATTGCTTGTGCTCTGCCTCATACTCTTGGCTTTCATATGTTTCAGTTTTCATGTCTTGGAGTTGTGAGAATGCACAACAAATGCAGCAATTTCTTTTTNGGGCGTAACCTAAATGCTCGAAAAGCAGAAGGCAAAAGAGGCTATAAAAGTGCATGATTCCTTTAACCCACCTTATAATGTTTTTGATGTCCCCCGAAGGTTTAAATATGGTGTGGAAATACTACTACAGCATCTGGCTTTCAAGTAATGCCAGGGGAAAAGTGTTTGTAGTTGCCATGAAGATGCGGTGTAGACCTGAGTTTCTCTTCTCCAGGTAAGGGATAGGGCCACCTCCTTGCCCCAAATCAGGGAGGTTTGAGCCCAAGTGCAGCCCCACCCCTCCCTCACTGTATCCAGCAGCCCCCAGTGCTTCTGCTCCTGGTGGATTTATAAAATCCTGCCATTCACTGAATGCTTTCCCTTTATCTTAACATCCAAAAAGCAACCAAACCAATCTCCAGATTTTTTACTTTTCATTTTGTGAGTCAAATCCTGAAGAACGCCTTTGGAAGGGCTGAGTTGCTGAAATAGCTCAAGAAGACCAAATTCACTCTTAAGTCCAATATCTCACTGCTGAAATGCTTCAGAGTGTTTTACACAACAGTTAAGAGCAGGAAAGTTCCTTTTTCACTGGCTTAGTTAGATCACCTTATAAAATGATGTGGGCTGCTATATGGTATCAGACAGTAAGTGCTACTTATAATACATCATCCTCTATTTCACAGGCATTAAATTTCTGTTTGTTAGTTTTTAAGGAAGATGGAAAAGACTAAAGAAGAAAACTCCTTCATTATTTACCCTGCTGACAGATTTTGAATAAAGAAGTTGCAGTTTGTTTAGCCAAACAGAGTCACCAATAGAGACTGGACAAAAGAAACTGAAGCATTCCTATGGGAAATAAGGATATTTTTTCCCACCTATTTAAAAAATAAACTCATCTGAAAGACTATTTGCCACTTAATTTCTCTGCGAGTGATAGTGTGAATACACAGAGGAGGAGTGGCATCGTAGATATCAAAACCATTAAACCAGAGCGTTGGCTCTCTCTCTGGGCTTGGTGTGAGTGAGGAGGGGGCTATGGTGCAGTGAGGATTTGCTCAGGCAGCTTGAATTTCTTCTTCTGCCTCAGGAAAGCAGACTGGGGTTGCAGGGGGACCACAGCATGTCCTCCCCCTACCCCAGCACATATTTGTGGGGTATAGCTCCCCCCACTCCTCCTGTGCAAGGAGGGGAGCCAGAGCCCCCTTTAGCCGTTACCACCCTGCTGGCTCCCAGCCTGTGGCCATGCACCCTGACTGCTGCAGATGGGATTACTTTAGGTACCTCTGCTGTGTGAGAAACCACATCCTCAGTACGAGTTGAAGCCACCTGAAAGCACCTCTGTGCAACCAGGTGGTGGGGAAGAAATGTTATCTGCCGTCTGCAACAACCAGCTGAACACAGCCACAGACCCAAACAGAAACCAAACTGCTCCAGATCTTGTCCAAATGGCCACAGAGAGAGACATGAGACAGCTTTGCCCACCCATTCTTTGCTTGGCCTAAATCCCTCCTCCCTCCAGTGACCCATTATTTCAGCCCTCTCACCCTTTGCATCGCCACTGTCTGCCTTGTTTCCACCCAAAGGGTCCAGTCCTGGCCAAGCCACACACCCCTGCATGGGTACGAACCCCTGCACTAGCTGCAGGGGAAAAACAGGAAGCAGAGGGAGTTTCCAGGAACCCCAATTGGTAAAGCCAGGGAAAAAAATAGTTAAAAAAACCTCCCAGTGTAATAAATCTCTTCCTGCCACCCTCCTCCCTGTCCTCCTCACCCCACCGCCTTCTCCTCTTTTGTCCATCTCTCTTAAATCATTGGGTTTTCTCTTTTGGGAAAATGGAGAAGTCAACAGAGAAGAAACCTTGTGATCTGCAGTGATCTGCTGCAAAGATCACACCTCCACCTCTCTTTTCTTGCCTCCTTCTCCCTGTCCCCCCTCTCAGTCCTGTAACTCACCATATGGAAGATCCCAAGGGCCATTGTTGCTGTCTTGATGTTGAAGAAGCAACATCTGGGGGGCTCAGTGGGGCTTTGGACAGTCATTTTGTGATCCCTCTGTGCAGCTGTGAGTTAAGGAGGCTGAACTTGCAGCAGCCGCCCCACTGGAAAGCGAGGCGAGCAGCGCAGCTCCACTTCCTTCCTGGTCTATAAATGTGTTAAGTCATCTACAAAGTCACATGAGGTCTTCGATTTCTCAATAATAAAGCAAGCAAAATTGTGTTGCTTTTTCTGACAGATCTGTAACTGCTTGCATGTTCCAGATGGGAAATATAAGCAGGGATGCTGCTTCAGGCAGGTGGTGTCCTGTGGGTGAGGTGTACAGGGAGAGGAGGTCTCCCAAGCAGGGGGAAGCTTTGTCCTCCAAAAATCATCAGCAACAAAAGCAGGGGGCCAAGAATTTCACCTTAAACTTGACCCACTGTTTTTGCAGTGAGGCATCCAAATTCCTCTGTTTGAAGCAGCTCGTTCCTTGCCAGCAAAGTCACCATTCCTTGGAAGTGCTCCTGGGAACCGACGTTTGAGCAGCCCTGGCCTCTGGGACCAGGAGGGTGTTCCGACTCCAAGGGTCAGGGCTGCTGGCTGAAATCTGCAGATTTGTTCCCAGCTCCATGAAAAGTTGTTGTGATTTGTGTCCATCAGCTCCTGGAAAAGAAAAGCGATAGAGAGATCTGACCCTGATCAGACTGTCTACCCCTGCTTGAACTTACTCAATATCCTCTTTGCTATATATATTTATTACCATTCTTATCAAAACCACCTTTTTTTTTCATCTCTTTTCCCCACTCTATGGGACAGTAAAGTCATCCTTTAGACCTTCTGTGAAGCAGATTGACCTGAGTTTCTGGCTTCCTGGGAAAGGTCAGAACTGGCACAGCAGGGTGACATCTCTCCAGCAGATAAATGCAGGTAAATGTAATGAGAGAGTTGAGCACACTCAAGCCAGATCTCAGGGGACCTGGTGTACCAGCCTGCCTGGGTTCAGCATCCCAAATATACTCCCTGATTTTATTGTTTCCTGCTTCCAGGAGCATTCCTAACCAGCGTGGCATCAGGGTCCTGCTGTGCTTAAGCAGAGTTTTCTTGATTGTTATTATGAAACTAAATGTATAGATTCCACCTCAATGCCAGGAAACAGCTGATCAGTAGCCTTTAAGTCTGCAGCCAATACTACACATCCAGTTATGTTACAGGAGGTGTGCTGGAAAGCTACAATCTAGCTGAGTGGATGCTCCCAAATGCCATTTTGGGAAGTTCCACAGTGATGCATTTTAAGAGAAAGTTAGGCATTTGGGGCAACGATAGCATGAAATACAAGTAGCTGAATGCCCCTGGAGACACTACATCTGAGACAGGGTCAACTCATAACTTAAATCAGATGGTCCATAAAAGATTGACCTTGCCTTTACGTGCAGATCCCTCCAGATCCAGGGCTCTCTGCAGCACAAAGACATTTCAGGGTAGGGCAGGGTCAGTGCAGTTGGGTCCCACTGCATATTCCCATGCTTTTCTTTGGAATCTTACCAAATCTGACAGTTTATTGCTTAAGTCCCAGGTTTTGAAGTCATGTGGTCATGTGGTTCTCTCTTTCTCTTTTTTATCTTTTTTTTNTTCCTAATTAAGGATGTCTCTGTGTTTTTCAGTCTTGCATTTATGGAAAACTCTCTGCAGATAAGAGCTAAGCACAGCTGAACAGAAAAAGAAAAGGGAAAATATTATCTTTTTTCAATTTATTTTCAAACTCTTTGGTGATTGCACTGCATTTCAGCCAACCTCATAACAAGCTGGGAAAGAAGATGGACTCATATTCTTCCAAGACCTGATGACAGCAGTACAAATCCTGTCCTGTGGTTGGCAGGAGGCTGAAGGCAACTTTGGGGTATCCCCGAGGACCAGCTCTGGGCCAGAGCCCACACCGCTGTGGATAACTTGTTCTCTCTGCCATTCTCTGGTTTGAGAGAAATGCTCAAAAGCAAAATAAACAACAAAAGGACACTAGAAGGCTGAGTATCCTGGTAGAGAGTGGAAGTGGTCACTGAGGCCATGGTCAGTTTGATGAGTTTTGTCTCAGTTCAAGCCCATGGCTTCAACCACAGCTGAAAATTTCCTTGCAAACCGACCTGAGCCCACACCGAGCCCATAGCAATTCATGGTCACCAGGACCAGAGAGATCTGCTTTCTTTCTACACAGCTTTCCATCCAGGGGCCTTAGCAGGCTCTGCAGAGGTGGGCAGGAGTCATTATCCCTTTCCTACAAATGGGAAACTGAGAAATGTGTGCAGAAATGCGTTCCTGGCCAAACCAGTGGCCAGAAGAGAGCCAGGATGGCAACCAGTGCCTGTGGATTCACAGGCTGCTCAGTTTATGAGGAGAGACCTCATTGCAAGGAAAACATGAAATTTATAGAAGCTGAAATTACAGTGTTGGCAAAAGATGGCATCACTGCAAGTTATATTTCTGCAGTCCTCTCCAAACCTGCTTGGCTTCTGTGCAGCTCCAGATTTCAAGGATACATATTTTATGCAGAGTAAATTTGAAGTGTGTTTGGTCTCACTCCTCCCCAGTATGAGTTTTTATAGATTCTGCCTCTTTTTAGGATGGGAAATAAAGTAACTTCTGCAAAGTACAGTTATGGGTCTCCTGTTACAAGAGACCTTCTGCAGTTTCCTGCCTTCACACACAAAGGCGAATCCGTGGCAGCAGCTGGGAAATGCTCCTTCCAAATAGTTTTTGTTTATTTACAGAGGTAAAGATTTCGTTATGCATTATCACAATGCTGAGGGTTTGGGCTGAAGCCTCCAAAATGTAATCTCCTATTTGTTTTAAAGCCTTTTAGTTCTATCAGTCTTTTTTTGAGTGTGACAGGAAGTATTCTCGAAGCTCTTTAACCATGGAGGGGGCTCGTCTTGCTTTGCATCTATTGTCATTGCTGTAGGGTTGTGTTCTTGGTTTGCGGTTTTGGTGTGTATTTTTTAAATGATATAAAAGAACGGCCACATCTTCTGGAAATATTTTGTGATCTCAGCATTGTGGATGGGTTTTTATTAACTTTGAGAAAATCAGCCCACCATCAGACTGGCCTATTGTTTTAATTTCCCCACTTTTGGTGAGATTAGGGCTTGTCCAGGGGTCAAGACCTTGCTGCCCAGTCTGAGCTGTGCACTCACGTCCCCATTACATAGGACAGGAGATATTTCTGCCACTTTCCTCCTTAGCTGTCCAGGGTTATGAGCAGAGCAGGATGGTACCCTACCATCTGCCCCTGTCTGGGTGCCCTCACCCTAACCACAGCCTCTGCAATACTCATAGCCCTGCGAAAGCTTTGCCTTCCTGTGGTTATGACTCCAGCTGAATGAGTGCAAAATGCCTAATATTAGTCCTCAAGCCTAAAAACTGGCTTTTCCTGAGAGACAGCTCTACCCCATGAGTGGCCCCACAGTGACAGCCTGCACTTATCACAGCACTGGCCCTCCGGGGCTCTGGAGATGTTCAACACTAAGACAGCAGGCACCTACAGCACCATTAATTTGCATTTGGTCCATGAGGATACAGCAAGAAATCCCCCTACTAGAGATTAGGGTTTTTTCTGGGAAAATGAGCTTTTAAGACAACACAGCTTCTGCCTCCCTACTCAACACAACCTGGAAGACCAAAGTGACTTTTGTGGGGCAGAAACTGAAGCTCTGCAGATAGGGAAAGGCAAATTTTCTTGAATATTGTCTCTGACAGGAGTTTCCTTTTTTTTTTCTCCCTCCAGTGGAGTAATGTTATGCATACACAGGGCAAGGGGTTTATTATTTATTTTATTCCAAACAGTGTTAGGAACTTTACTCCAGTGTTTCAGAACTCCTTCCCAGCCTCCATGGAACCATCAGGTGGGGAGAAGAAGGAATAGGAGATAAAGGATGAACAGCTGCTATTAATTTTAAGAGATCACAGACTAGGTTTAGACTAAACCCTACTACTTTGGGGTCACTTTTGAAGGAAATCACTTGTGACTAATAACTGGCAAAATTCTGACATAACTGTTGGTTGTCACCACTATGACATGTACTTTTCAGGCTAAAAATGCAGTTGTTTTGGTACTTTCAGCAAAGCCTCTACCTATTATTAAAAAACATCCAGATTCAAAGATTCACTGGTGGATCCATGGCACAAGATGACGTTGAAATCTCTTCACAGGTGGGGAAAGCACAAAGCCATAGACAAGGACCAAAGGCAGCACAAGCATCAAGCCATGTGTCTATCAGCACCCCTGGGGCAGCTAGAACCACAGCAAACCACGACATTTGGAGCATCATTTGGGAAACAGCGTTGAAAATCATATTTGGTTTTAAAAATTGATCTGTTTAAGCATCTTTCATTTATAGATCAGTTGCAAATACAGGCTTTGCTTTACCTTCTCCACATGAAATGTATTTTCTTTGGGGGTTGCCTCCCCTCAAAGCCATGTTGTGGGCCCAGCTGAAAGAAGGTGCAGGAGGATCAAGTATTTCCTGCTAATATGAAAAGCTGGTTTATAATATGAACCCAGCTTTGCTTGAAAAGTGTACTTTCCCTTTGCATATATCCCCCTGTCCTTTTAGAGGCAGACAGAGGCTTGCTTGTGTGTTTGAGCATACCATACCCAAACTTAGCTCGCAACGTGTAAAAACAAATAGAAAGTATGGCCCAGGCTGGGCTATTGGCATCAAATAGTCCTGAATGCCACTGCGTATTTGGCTTACAGCATCATCCTGAGTGGCCCCTTTCAGCGGGCTGCATACCAGCCTCTTCAGACGCCCAGGCCACTGCTGAAAGATCAGCGTTGTAGGAAGCCAGCCGGCTCTAAGGAACACAGGCTTTTCTTTTTTTTTTTTAATGAAGCTACGGACATCATAATATTTTATATGCTTTGCAGAGCCTTGCCCCTGACTCCTTTCTGGAAGCAATCCCACATGGGACTTCTCATTTGAGGGGTCTGGGTCCTTTGGCTTGATTCACAGCCTGCTGCTGTCAGAAAGCATCTCCCATCGAGACATCTCCTTCAGCAAGGGCATGAGGAGAGGCTGAGATGAGCCACATGCCGCTGTCCTTTGCACCCACGGCGGCCAAGAGCTTCCCAGGTCCGGGTGTGCTGTCGAACTGGGAGTGTTGGACAGCCACTGTGAATAAATCAGAGCTGCCAAATCACCTGCATTGCTCAGAAGGGTATTAACACAGCCGTAGACTCCCTGTCTAAATCTTCATGCCTAATTCAGACATCGTTTCAGGCGCACATTGTTCTGTAGAAGGGACGATTATGGATGAAGTGAGAATCCTGAAAGCAGGAGGTCGGGTTAGAAAGACAAAGCTTTTAGTTTAAAAAGCCTGTGCTGACTTCGCAGATGAGGAAACAAAGTACAAAGAAATTAAGAAGCTTTTCCCAGAGAAACAACACAGCCTACAACAGAGCTGACTTGTCCTTAATCTTCCTGCACACAAACCTCTAACACCCTCCTTGTAACAAGCTCCCAATTTCCATGCAGCCCTGATCCTGCTTTAGCCCTGGGCCTGGCCCCAGCTGGTGGGAAATGTTTCTTCTGTCCTTCCTAATTGGCTTCCTCCAAAACATTGCTTCATGTATTTGCACTTTAGAAGAAGCCAAACAACAATGTGAGAGCCTTAATGAGAGAAGTGCTGCATGCCAGTGGAGCAATAAATCTCTGGCAGAGGCTGGCATCAGGTCTGCTACCGCAAATTCCTGCTGCAAACCAGTTGGGTTCAGGCGTCTGCTACTGCTGAGGAAAAGGGAGAGTTTGGTTAAGTGGCTGACAAATGGCTTCTCTTGGTAGTCTCCTAATTAAACTAAATGCACTGTCCTTTCAAATCTATTTACGGAAGGAGGTTTGTAAAAATGCAGCAAGTGAAGGATGCAACAGGGAGATGTGCAGTCACTGGATGGTCACTGCCTCTTCCCAGATCACAGTCAAAGGCGTTCAGTGGCCAGGGGAGCATGTAAGGCTTTCTCCAGAAGTCAGAAGGCCATGAAGATGTGCACCTGTCTGTGAGCTGGGACCGGAGCTCTGTGTCTTGGGGTACTACCATGGGTTGAGGTGAAGGGTGCTCATAAGCAGAAATACTCTGTGGTCAGTGAGCTTTATAGCCACTGCTTTATTCACATCTCTGCCCTGGTCTATGCGGCTAAGCCCCACTGCAGGGGTGGTCCTACAGGAGGGTGTTTCCTGCTCTCTAGGGGCAAATTGCACCAGGGGAGGATTAGCATGGATATTAGGAAAAATTTCTTTACCGAATGGGTTATCAAGTGTTGGAACAGGCTGACCAGGGCAGTGGTGGAGTTACTATCCCTGATATTTAGAAGTTGGGCAGAAGTGGGGTTAGTGGCGGTTTTGTCAGTGTTGGATTGATGGTTGGATATGATGATCTGAAAGGTGCCTTCCCACCTAGACAGTTCTGTGACTTTATAATTACTTGGATTCCTCTGCTCCCTCTATAAATCCTCTTGTCTCCAAACAGTGGTGAGGAGGCAAAACCTTGCATTTGGAAGCAGTCAGAGTGTAACGTGTGAATTACATCACCACAATTTAAAAAAATACATTCAAATATGATTTTAACAAAGATGAAAAACAATACCTCAGAGAAAGCCAGCCCTTCAACATTTTTCTACCTACATCTTGTTGAGCAGACTGTGTTTCACCAGAGGTATTTGGGGAATAAGTATTTGTGTGAGTGTGTGCCATGGAGAGGTGGTTGTGGATGGGGTTATTGGGGCAGCAGCATGGCTGGGTACCATAATCCTCTCTCTCCGAGGTCTGCGATCTGTGCTGCCCCAGATTTCTCCCAGATCTCCAGCCCATGCCTGCTTCATGCAAACCCTCACCAAGCCCAGCCATAAAGGTTTTCAACCAGACAGGTTTTTAGACCTGATGATAATATTCAGGGAAAGGTATTTGCAAGTGACAGATGTTATTAGCTTCTGTGTAAGAAATCTAGAAAATCCTTCCCGTGGTCCTGTGTAGCCAGAAGCTCTCTAAGGGCTCAGAAGACAAAGTGATCATTTTGCTTATTCTGAGGGACAAGAGCAATCTATTCATTAATGTGACTTTCATCCATCAGTTCCTTATGCTTTATGTCTATGCTGATGTGTGTTTTGCCATTTGCTACTTTTTTTATCACCATTATGTGACATGCTTTATTCATTGCACCAGGATTTATATCTGCCTTGTTACCTGCTTTATTCTTTCATTATATTTTATATCAGGTTTACTATGCTTGATGTCCATGCAGCCTCCTGCTAGATATACCTTACTATATTTTATACATTACTTTACATGCCTCCTGCTTTACTCAGACATAAAAAATAATAATCTAGAGTATACTTAAGTGCTCACAGAGGTATAAAACTATTGTTTTCATTCAGCTGTATAGAGGAAGCTGCTGTGTTAGATTTTACTCACAAAGCTATGCAAGAACAAGACCATCCTTTGGTTTTAAATGAGGCAGCAGCTTCATCTAAATAGTAATCTGACAAGTATAACTAAATAAACCATTACCTCTATTTAATTGTTATTCGTATGAATGATTAATGGAGAGTGCCCTCGCACCTTGACTTAACTTTATAAAATTAAATCTAAGATTCTACTCCCCACTAAGACACTTAAACTTAGATGTCTACTTTGTGCCAGGTATCTAAATTGCCAACACATTTCATGAAGATCCGGCTCAATGGTGGAAGCTGTAAGCTGTTTAGGTGACCTTAAAGTGGACATTTGTAAGGGACAAACTCCCTCCCCCTCTTGGCTCTAAGGGTCACATCTTCATTGCTTCTCCTAACAGCTTCCATCACCAGCACACAGAGATGTCATAGAATCATAGAATGGTTAGAGTTGGAAGGAACCTTAAAGACAATCGAGTTCCAACACCCCCACCTTGGGGGTTGCTCAAAACCTGCAGGTTTTGCACATGAGCAGGTTGCTCATGTCCCCATCTAGCATCAAAATAGTGCTTCTTAGCCTGGAGCTCAGTTCCACCCTGGGTGTCCAATCTGGGATATATATATAGGATGACTGCCTCTCCTGATGAGCAACTTGGATTAGGTACCCTGCTCATTAATAGCTCATTAGCAAAGCCCTTTTGCAATGGCAGCTAGAGCTGCCTTCACATCGTTGAGGAAACCATGCCCCAGATCACTTCCAAAATGGAAAGGAAAATCAGGGTACACATGGACTTTGAGGTGTGTCCTACAACACCTCTGCCTCAGAGCTCCTGCAGCTTTGGGAGGCTCTGCTGGAGAGGTGGCTGAAATGTGGGGGATCCATCCACATTCAGGGACATGCACCAGCTACGTGCAGTTGGAACAGGTCTCCAGATTCCTGCAGCATTGGCACACCTATTTGTGACTGCCCATTGGACTCTGAAGGACTGAGGGTGCTGGTAAGTGCTGGTCCTCTTCCAGCGCAGAGGCCAAGTCGAGATCAGGTCAGGTCAAGAGACAGAGGCACAGTCCACAAGAGCAGTTCACATCCAGAGCCAAATTCACCTTATTTGAGGGCAAAGGAGAGTCCTGTTCCACAGTTCAGACCAGGACCCTGCCCATTGCAAACCGCGAGAGATTTGCCCAATTAGTGGGCTGCTGCTTGCCTCAACAGGAAAACAACATATTTCTGGAACTTAGTCACCATCTAAAAATCTCATCCCTTTTACAGATCCCATCCCCATGCTTGTTCGTAACCTGCCCTCATTGCTCACTGCAATTACCTCCCATTAATGATATTTTTGTTCCTAGGCCTGATTTGCTCAGGAAACAAACAAACAAGCAAACAATGGATTATTTAGGTGCAAAAGGGAACAAGGCTGCCTGCTGCTGCATTTGTAAACCCCAAAAGATTTATTAGGAGACACCAAAAAAGGTGAGTGTTTTCTGCACAAAGCTTGGCAGAACATACTGTATGAATAACTGAATGACCTTTCAAATATTTACACGTACGTAGGAACCTGTATGGAGGCTACTTCTGCTCCTTCACCCACTCTCAAGCTTTCCACCCAAATCCACTCGCAGCTGATAGAGAAATGCTGGATGTGTTTTCTTAACAAACCAGCCACAGCCAACAACAATAGCCAAGAAATGTAGGAAAACACGGGCGATTTGCGCAGCAGAGTGAAGCCTCCTTGGTGCTGTGAAGTCCATTGAAAACTAAACTGAGCCCAGGAAAGCAGAGAGCTTCTAGGAGTAGGTCATTATGATGAAGGAGTTGTAGGGAAAAAGGGCACATTTGGGCCATGCAGCTTCTGTTGGTTTGGTTCAAAGGAAGCATTTGCTGTGATAAACACGAGCACCCAAGTAAAATTTATCCGCTTCTAATTCCAGCCTGAGGGACCTTTGCCTACAGCAGAATATGCCCCTTTGAAAGTCAACAGAGAAACTGTCAAGGGAAACTTGAGACAGAGAGAAGGGACGAGCCTCGGTCAGGAACAGTGTGGTGCTGGGACTGGGATGCTGGACTAGTGCTGTCCTCGAGGTTGGTGGCCTGTTCCCAAAACTGCCTCGCAGAGAGCAGGGTGAGGAGGAGGCACACACAGCCATTGCTGGTGCACTGCATGTCCCAGCTCTGTTTGAAAATGTCACTGCTTCAAGGGATTTCCCAGTTTTGACTCCTTAGATCATTTTCTTGAATAAACACTATGATTAAAATGAAATTACCTCTCAAATGGACAACCTCACAATAAATAATTACGGCATTCTTGGCCTTTGGTATTCTTTCTGCTATTTAGCCAGAAGGTCAAACATTTGCTTAGCAGGGAAGTGATGCAAGCCATTCCTTCCCAGAGGCAGCAACAGAGGTGAGAGGCACCAGGCTGTCTCTCAGACCTACATACTGAGCATTCAGCCCAAGCTGGACTTCCTGGAGTGTGTTCCTGTGTGTGGGAGGATCTTGTCCTGTCAAAATGCTTGGATGTCCCATGGCAGAGGAGGATATCAGCTGGTGCCAGACTAGGATCAGCAGGACCAACAACCAGTCCCTCTTCTGCATGCCAGGGCAGAGGCCACTGTGCTTCACCACGAGAGACTTAGCAATAGCACAACTGAAGAGCATGGTTTCATGGTGCAGCTAGTGTGCCCTGTACAAAATGCTTCTGGAGATGGAGAGATGGCAGAGGGGGACAGTGGGGTGGGGAGTGGGGTATATTATGCAGGTAGTGGGGAAGAGAAGGAGGAGACCTTGGCGGTTGGTCCTCACACCATTACCACTCTCTTGTCCCAGGAAATAGAAAGAAGATATATTTGGTGGCCATTGTGCAGTTTGCAGAAGCAACACCCTCCTGCTTTTCTCAGAAAGCCCTGTGTGAATGCATTTTTCCAAGGTTGCAAGATCCCTGCTCTACTTCGCCTGCTCTGGGTATGCCTGACTTCAGATCCATCTTTTTAACTCCAGCCTTGCAGGCTGATCTCAGATGGATCCCCCATCCAGCAGGTCATGAATCACCCTCTGGGGTACCAAGGAAACTGCAGCTTCTGAGTGATTTTTTCAGCCAAAAAAACCCCATCCCAGCTCTGCAGCTTGTTCTATAGCCTCAAAAATCTGCCTTAGATGCAGGCCAAGCAGCGTGTGGGGAGCAGCTCAGAGTTGGGACCTGGCATGTCTCGGCCATATGTCAGCTGTGCCCTGGCCACAGAGATGTCCTTGAGCAAGTTACTGCTCTCTTCAATCTCCCTCTTGCTCCCAGGAGACAATGAACTTCACAGAGCAGCTGTGTCTCCAGCACAGCAGTGGCCTCTTGATGTCACCATAGTACAACTGATCAGTTTGTTGGCTCAGATGGCTTTGGGTCAGGCTGGGAGCATTTTTGAGACAGTAGAGAGAAATCTTCCTGGTGCTTTTCACCCATTCCTGAAAGGAAGCATCAATCTTAAAGGGTTGCAAATGATCTTTTCTTGTGACTGTCCCCGGTACCATTGATCTTAAAACATCGCTGCAGTTTGTGTGCATAGATCACACAAGAATTTGTCTTCTCCACCAAAATGAGAACAATCCATTTTCCTCATATACGTCTGCTATAACCGTCTACAGAGGCAGACCCTCTTGTGCAAGATGCTTCGCCTGTAGCTTGAGCCCAGGAAAAGGAGTCTGTGTCACGGGTGTAGTAAGTTGAAGTATGAGCCAAACTTTTGAACCCCGAAACTCAGATGGGGATCAGCTAGAAACCTACATTAATGTATTAAAAATTTTCAGAGTTTATTAAAAAAAAAAAAAAATCCCCCACCCACAAATTATAATATAGAAATGGGAACATTTTGTTTTGTGATTTTCAAAACAAAATGTTTCACCTTCTTAAGTTGAAAAAACATTTGACATCAAAATATGTTTTGGTGCTATATATGGTAAGAAAACTGTAGCAGTCAAATCAAAATGTTTCACTTGACCAGATTTTGACAGTCTTATTTTTCAAGATACCACATTTTTGAATACTTTCATTTCAGGTTGAATTTTTTTTTTTCCCTTCTAAATTTCAGAACTGCCTAAGGACCAAAACCGCTGTTATTCACAGATGTACTGTAATTAGCTAGAGCTTCTCTGTATCTCTTAAGAATCCAATCAATGATTACTCAAGTGAACTACAGAGGCCTTGTAGGAATTTAAGTAGGGTAGAGTCCTTAAGCTGATTTTCTGCATAGAGATTATTTTCCTCCTCGTTAGAAAAAAAAATGGAATACATCCTGCTGTTTCCATCCCCTTGTGACTGTCCTTATTAAGGGTCTAAGCTTAAAATTCTTGGTCAGACCAGGCTCCCACTGAGTTAATGAGGTCTTTGGATGGGATTTTGAATTGCTTTTGAATAGAGTGGTTGGAGCTCTGTGGTTTGCACAAAGAGCCCTGCTTTGTTCTCCTTACAGAAGACTCTCATCTTGCATTGCACCCATCTGTCATCCTGGGGCTCTGACATCAATATCCCACTGCAAAATCCTGCACAGGAACTCAGTTTTAGTGAAATGGTTGGAAGTGCCACTCTCCCTGGGCTGGAGACCACCAACCATGCTGACTGGGTTCCACATCAGCTAGAAAGATAAAGGCCATCCTGGAACTCATTTCAAGAGGCAAGATGCTTTGCTACCCACAGAACTATTAATTTGGATGAAATTATCTGACCAGCAGTTGAGCAATTTTACTCCAACAGGAAGTTTTTCAGCAGAGTTAATAATTCTGTGAGAATTCTCCTGAGTCACCACATTTCTAGCTTTATCCATGATGTTTCAGTGGGTTCACCTAAAATAGGAGTGCAAATATGGAAGAAAGTATAATTTGGTGATGAATCTTGGGACTGATCCTGTTCAGACAAACTCCAGGTGGGGCAATATGGGCATTCAGCTGAGATTTACATCTCAGCTAGACAAGACATGCACAAACAGAAACATGAGCAATACTTCTTTGAAACAAATTTTGGGTTAAAAACCTCAACCATAATTATCACAGGGAGTTTCATCACCATGTGTAACGTATAATAATTTTAAAATTTTGATCAAAAGTTCTTTAAAATGTACAAAAGAAATTTCCACGATAGACTTCATCCATTTTATATGGATACAGTTTGGATGGCCTAGTGATAGGTCTCAATGGGAAATTTCTACAGCACACAAAAAGATACACTTTTTACATATTCATTCGCTGTTCCCATGAATTTTAAAAGTACTATGTGGGTAGCAGCTACATATGTTTGATAGCAGCTATAGAGGAACCTTATCAGATGGGAGTTTCTTTTGATCCTGGTAGCTATCCAAAAACATTGCATTTATTTCCAAGTTTTCTTTTATGTGTTTGCATTTCAGGCCAGGAGACTCAGAAGAACTGCGTTCCAGCAATACATTCCTTTTCAGGTCACCTTTGGATCTGAGGAGGGGTCTGCATTTAACCAACACTTGGCATCACAAGCCAGCCATTATGTCTGTTCCATTCCCTGCTGGATACTATAAATGATGTGAAAAGAAAACTTTGGCACACTTCTCTTTAAATTTTGGATAAAAATTATTGTGGGGAAAAAGCTTTTATCCTCTGTACCAGCTGCATCATGTCTAAATAGGACCTTTTCTTTTCTTTTCTTTTCTTTTCTTTTCTTTTCTTTTCTTTTCTTTTCTTTTCTTTTCTTTTCTTTTCTTTTCTTTTCTTTTCTTTTCTTTTCTTTTCTTTTCTTTTCTTTTCTTTTCTTTTCTTTTCTTTTCTTCTTTTCTTTTCTTTTCTTTTCTTTTCTTTTCTTTTCTTTTCTTTTTTTTTTTTTTTCCCCTGTGGTTTCGACTGTTAGACTTCAGATCAGAGAAAACTTCCAGAAACTCCTGCTGCTATCGATGTGACTGCCTCTATTTTGGGACAGTGCCTCAGGATCCCTGGGTGAGGGCTTTTCTTGTCTGCATGGATCAGTCCTTCAAGATCTGGACCCATCAGACCATTTCTCAGCTGGCACTGGTACTCTAGTGCAATGCCATGCGTGGATATTCATCATACTGGCACGGGGAACATCTACTGAAAGCACATATCATCCTTACAAGCATATTACTGTGCATGAATTATGGAGAAGGGAAGGGAGTGGACTGTGTGGTCCAGTGGTCAGCGTCATGGAGCCAAGTTTTCCCAGCATGAATCAGCAGCGACTCCACCAGCTCCGGTAAGTTGGGTAGGTGTAAAATCCAGCTTTCCTCGGAGGAAATCCTTATTTACACCTGCATGAGTCAGAGGAGCATCTACTCTGCAAGCTTCACATCTGCCAAGTGAAAGAGCTAGTCTGTGAGCGCGGGGAAGCCTTGACCTCTTCACACTCAAGGGGCCACCCAACTAGAAGTTGCTCTCCAAAACCCAAAAGAGGACACTCCTGGAAAGTCCCTCTGACACCTCAGAGCAAGGATTAGAAAACCACATTATATGTATTCAGAGAGGAGCCTTGGCCTCACCCAGGGCAGTGGTTTCCCACCACCATAGGCTCATGAGCACCAGCTCCTAGCAAGGAAGACGCTACAGCCTTTGGTCTTCTTGCTGACCACGGGCTTACTGCACATCTCCATGACTTAGGATTCCAGCTTGTCTAAGAGGTGCTTCTGAGGGGCCAAATTCTACTTATTTTTCATTAATTTCCTTGTGGTGCTTTTATTGGTGTCAGTCTATCTCCATTGGATCCAGGACTGGGAGCACAAAGCAATCTCACTTAAGCCAATGGTGTAAATCCTCTACTAAGAGGGATTTTACTCTAGTTTTATGCCAGAATAACTGCAAACTCAATATGAATGAAAGAAAAAGTAATTTATATTCCTGGCCAGCTTTTCTTTCCAAGCTCCTGCCCAGAACAATTTCATATCTATAATGTTCTTTTGCAGCTATGGGGAATAACAGAGAAACCTATTCCAAGGTAACAATGATATTGGCTACACAGTGTTAGATTTTAAAATGAAAAAACAGAAGTCTGGCACTCTTCTTTAGCATGATCTAAAGAAACAACCTGAACTTTCTCCAAAACTAAATTAGCTTGTTAAAAAGTCGGGAGATATATAGAGCTCATTTTCCCACATAAAGAAAAAAGAAACGGGATCTGTTTCCAGTCAGGCTTCCCGGTTGCAAGTAGAATTCAGAAAGGAAATCCCCAAATAAAGCAACAGACATCAACTTTACTGTACTAAATCCTTGATATTTTACAGAATTGTTGTTTCTTTCTCCTCACTTGGTAGTTGTCCTGGAGAAAAAGAGAAGTTAAAGCGTAAAAGAGAAGTTTTGATTTTCTAGAAGGTCAGAGTCACCTTCATTTGAGGTGGAATTAATTCTACCTGAAGAGAACAGGTTTCAATTGTCCTAACCAGCTCTTAGAAAGATCATGCAGATGGTCCTAGCAGTCATCTAAACTCTGGAGAAAGGCACGTAAGTGACGGAGATGTTTCTAGGAGGCAATGTGTCCCAGCAGTACAGAGCTCATGTTCCACTAGTGATGGGGCAAGTGCAGTAAGTTAGACCTCACATCAGATGAGAAAGGTCCAATTCTTATTAAAAATCCTCAACTTTCATTAGTTTCTTTAGTCATTTATTCTCAAGTTCATCTTAGTGGGCTTTTTTATTATGTTCAACTGTAGCTAGACACAGAAATTATCAAAGACAAAATTAAATGCTTAGGGAGTGGTCTTAAATAGGTTCCCTACCCTGGGAGACCTGGCTTAAGTTGCTCTTTATAACCAGGTATTTGGGATTCTTTTTTCACAAGAAAATATTGCCTTTTCTAGATCGCCCACCTCCACTTGTTAGCACTGTTGCATAGCCTTGAAGACTTTTGGGCTTTGTAACTGACAGCCTGCAAATGAGATTCGTGCCTTTTGATTGCACAAAGCTGGAAATCTCATCACTGTAACCAGTTTGGAGTTCCATTTGCAGACAGAACATTGTGCAGGAGAGCCAAACAAAGGAGATGCAATTAGCCAGGTTCTTTGTTTAGGAAGAGGGGTGGGTNAATTTTTATTCCTACAACAATCTTTTTGACTGAAGAAATGGGAGTTCATGAAAATCCCTGAATAAGAGTACTCGGTCCCATTCTGGAATATAACCTATTACACCGTTGGCTGGCAGAAAACATAGGCCAGCCAAATACCACTTTTTCTCAATAGTCCCATGAAAATTATTAGATCTGTTCGAATAAAAGCAATAAAGAAAGGGCAGACAGGACATAAGTTCAGTACCTGCTGTACTCTGGAGCACATAAGTATTCTAACAGAGCAAAATCTATGGTAACTTCTGTTACACGCTGATTTGACAGCAAGGGGACCGTGGCAGCTCTTGGTGACCTTATCTTGGGAGAACAGCCCCTGAAGTACACCCCTCCAATATGCCCTTTTATCTCCTAAAACTAGCCTGATTTGCATACTAATTTGTTACCCATGTAGTCTTGCATCCCCTATGATGCACTTAGCGAGACCTCATTCTACTGGTTAAGATTATATTCATATCGCTTCGACCTTGACAGCAACATTAAGACCACCTAATGCATCGCTTTCAGAATTCACGAATACGTAAAAAATGCTTGGTGCATCACAGCTTCAATTCACTAATACCTCATAAGGACGCTTATTGCTAAAATAGCATATTATCTCCGCTCCACACACTCTAAATTTGCTAGTTAGTATAATACAGCATTAATTGCTTTCATTACTCTGCTATACTATTTTTTTTTTATGTTACAGTAAGCATTATATACTTCTTTCTATCATATATACAGTGCTACATCTGCTAAGGAATTTAGCAAGTGGTTTGGTTAGGTCAATTAAGACTTGCCTTGTTTGATGCATATTCCTTTGCCACCCTTGTTCTAAAAAGAATTAATCTAACCAAACACCTTTCTACAGACAACGCCATGATTGCATGACTTCCGCTGGGATTTCGGGAGTTTATGGTGAGGCTGAGTGGTGGGAGATGTGGGAGGCAGCCTAAGGCAAAGCACAGGCTCTTTTCTGTCTTTCAGAGCGAAGCAGAAACCTGGCTGCTTTCAAGGCACCGGATTTTTGCTGCGAGGCGCCAGATGATAATTTAGCTCTCCAACTCCAGCTGTGCCAGACACACTTCATTTTCATAACCAGTTACATCAGGGCACTGGGAAGTTTAGGAAGACTGTGTATAGAGTTCCTGTGTCTCTGGTAGGGAGCGTCTGGGACGCAACTGTGGTTGTGTTTACATTAGAACCTTATAGACTCAGCTCAGCCTTATGTTGCTGCATGAATGGGTCCATCCTGATGGTTTTGACGGAGTTACATCTCATTTGCACCACTGCAGCTCCAGGCAGAGTCTGCCTCCCAAAATCCAGGCCATGGAGGAGTGGTGCAGAGCTTCAGTTCAGAAGTTTCTTTAGCTGTTGAAGGTAACGAGCCACCCAGAGGCACCACAGCTCCTTCCTCACCTTCTGTTCCCTGTCGTCTCTCAATCTGGCTTCATCTCTCCTGCTCTTTTACTCATTTTTGCATCTCCAAAAAGCAACCAGTAAGAATCACTGTGGATCTCCTGTGCCAGTGCCAATTTTCAGCTCAGAATTTGGGTCTGCAGCACAAGTAGCCTCGGTGCTGCTCACAGCGAATGTGCTGGACACCATGAAACTGGCAGCACGAGCTAAAACAAACCCTCCTCTGATCTGTGCATTGACCCTTTCAGGAGCTACATGCACTAGCTGGAAATCACAGAGGGATTTAGGACTTAGGAGCTGCAGTAGCAGGGATGGTGCACCCAGTCGTGGGCCAGCAGCGTGCAGTGGTAAGTGCTGCAAAGAAACTCCCCGCACCAAAATGCTCACTGTAAAACCATAGAGTCGTCGGATCATAGAATTGTTGTGATCGGAAGAGACCTTCCAGATCATTGAGTCCAACTGCTAACTCACCACTGCCAAATTACCACCAAATCTTGTCCCTCAGCACTACATCTACAAGCCTTTTAAATCCCTCCAGGGATGGTGATTCCACTACTTCCCTGGGCAGCCTTTTCCAATGCTTGACAACCCTTTTGGTGAAGATCCAAAACGTCCAGCAATCAATGAAGGAGAGGCACTGAGTAATAGGTTGTTTCTGACTTTGCATATTTATTCTCAAGGAGGGACTCTGGAGGTTTGTAGGGTGATGCGAACAATCTTTTCAGTGTAAATAAAAATCAGAGTGTTTGGGGTACTGATTTCCATTAACTCTAAACACACCGCCTGTCCGGAGGCACTGCCAAGATGCTGTCCGTGTTATATGTGCCTCAGTCAGGCCCTGGAGACCAGATATTGTGTGGGTGAACAAGCTGTCATGTGTTGAGAGAGGAGATGTTCTTCTTTCGACAGCGAGGGAATCAAAGATTTAACTGAGAAAATCAGCTCATGTTCTTACTTTCTCATTTTGTCTACTTTTATCTCTAACCATACTCAAAAGTCAGTTCAGTTTGGTAAGTTTTTTAACTATCCTGCTAGGATTTGTCCTGGCAACCTTCCACACAGGTCTGAAGAACCTTCTTCCACCCAACCTGTGTTTGGAAAGGGTAGACGAGTGACTTCTCCCCCAGCCACTGGGGAGAAAAGCAGAGAATAGTTCGGAGTCAGTCTGTTCCCAACACAGGGCACCACTGAGAATTAAAAACTAAGATCAAAGGAGAAGAAATTCATCTAAGTCTCTCAGATATAACTCAATAATGGGATTTTGTATAGAAATGAATTGAGGGTTAAAGAGGTGTGTGTGTTTCTGTCTTATTGGGTGTGGTACAGAACTATTGGAAGCTTGGTCTGGATGTCCCCAGACAACTGATCATGGTTTATTTATTTATTTATTTATTTGTCCCTAGTGGAATACTTAGGAGAAAATAGGGGAAAATCCATAAAAATATATTGTTTATTGAAAGAAATACACCCCAATTATTATATCTGTGAGTGGCAAGGGGGGTTCAAGAGCTAAATATTGAGTTTTCAAAATGCCAGCACGACTCTGTTGCATGCCTCATATTTTCATTCTCTTCATTGGGCATCTTGGTCTAAAAATACCGCAGTGCCTCACAAGTCTTCTTCCTAAATGACAGGGAGCTATACCTCTTGGGATTTGTGTGCAAGTGATTCAAGGAACATATAAATTCAGCTGAAGAATCCCAGTACTTTTTGTTTAGATGGAAAGAAATCAAGCCTTTCCCAGGCAAGCAGAGGATCTCTAGGAAAAAATATGTATATTTAATTGAAGACCTACTTTCTTTTCAAAAACAGTTGTGATGGAGCATTTGTGACAAGCTGTAACCAGGAGCTGGGGTAATGCAAAGGGTAATGTTTCTTTAAATTTTTCTTGGCATTTTATATTCTTTTTTTCTCCTCCTCCTCCTCCTCCTCTTCCTACTCTTCAATAGATTAATTCCAACTGTTGCTTTTAATCCTATTAAATGAGGACATTTACTGTGGCACAACTGACTGAATGTTAAATGATATCGCAGCACCTGAATGTACAACCAACAGGTGGAAGCAGCGTCCTTGGGAATGCTGCCTGCACTTGTGCATCCCTGCAAGGACAAGCCACTTTTTGGTAGTTGATTCTTAAGTTCAACAATCATTTCATGATTTTTTTCCTAGAAACGCAAGTATTTTGCAAAGATCCTCATGAATGCGGCACATCTGTCCCTCTCAGCCTACAGCCCTCCTCTTTGACTGTAACTGTAAAAAAACAAGACCTGTTTCATACCAGACTAAATGCTGGAATGCCATAAATGCCACCGCACACCTTTTTTAAAACAGTTACTTTTTTTTCCCCGGTGCTCCAGCGGGTTGAGTAACATAGACCTTGGTGTTGTGCTGCGGACCGTTGTGAGACTTCATGGCAGCCTCCCTGGTGAATTCTTCATCCTCAAAAAGTGATTCCAACTCCCCTACCCCATCCGCTTAAATAAAGACACCCTTATAAGGCATGTTTGTGTTTTGGCTTTCAAGGCTTTTCATTCTTTTTTATTTTTTTTTTCCTCTCTGCTAGAGCAATGACTGGATGTTTCTTCTCCTGCAGGGGAGGGGGAGGAATATGTTTTGAGGATGGGAGCAATTCAGAAAATCCTTCTGATTATGCTTTACTCTGATTCTGTCCCTGTAGCACAGATGACACTTTTCCAGAAGCACAACAGGTCAGGCCATGATTGTCTTCCTCAAAACATGATTGATTTCTCGGGTCTCTGAATGTATTAGGAGAGTCTACTTCCTTCTACACTTCTGTTTTCCAGTTTCAGGCTCTTTCACAGCGACTTCGTGAAACTTCCATGAGGTGATGAAGGAATCTGGCAACAGGTGCTGAAGAGATCTTTTTTTCCCCCCCCTATTTTTAATTCCACTCCAAAGTTTTGTGCAAGAGCATCCTAGATTATTTTTTTTTACTATTTATTTTTATTACTATTACTAAATCATTATTAATTTTTATTAATATTGCTGCTAGTGCCACTGATCAGAGATACAGCCCTTTCTCATGGGTGTCTGTCTGAGAGACAACTCCAGCCATGCCCGGTCTGATGTGGGTAGAGAATGCCACAAGAAGGAACAGGTGGATCTAGAGAGATCAAACCATGGAAAAAATTATCTGCTCTCCACACCATGCCAAGGCCAGAAAGAGCTGCCAATGGGAATATCCCAGTAAATCTGTCCCTCTGACCTCTTTTTCCTGGGAGGTGCCCATTCCCCAGCACCTCTTGCTGTTGCTGGCCAGGGTGCAAGGGGATGCTGCTGGGTCAGGGGGTCCTTCTCCATTCCTACTGAAAGAGAGGGGAAGTCTATCACTAGGATTAGGCAAGAAGCATTTTTTTCTTTTTTTTTTTTATGCCTTATGTTGGAAAAATATCAATGTATTGGAAGACTTCTAATCCTGAACCAGGACAGAAATTAAGAAAAGTAACTTTTCTAAACCGAGCTTTTAAGAAATACTTGGAAAAAGTCAGGCAAAGATTCATACATAAGCATATAAAAATATACACAAACAGACCTGCATTTCAGAATACTCCATTTGACTAATACTCGTTTTCAGAAACATCTTCCAAACACAAGGTGAAGCTGGACATCTATATTATTTTGAAGCATCCAGCCAGTTTGTTCAGGTTGTTGGTTTTTCTTTTTTTTTCTTTTCATACCTGAAATAAAGGTGAATATACTGATTAAAACAGACCCGTTCTGTCAAAAACCTTGAATTGCACCTAACAGGTATTTTCCCAAGGAATCCTTCCCTGGGAAATCCCAGTTCTGCTTTCCTCCCACCCTCATTTCCCCATCTAGAACAGCTAATCTTTACACATTTTTCCCAAACACCCCCATGCCCTTGGATATATGTCCAGAGAGCAGAGACTTCATGTGTGCTTCTTCCCTTTGCTGTGTCCTTTTTTTCAAGCCTCTATTATACTCCTATCCAAGGCGCTTTTTAAAGATGTTAACTTAAATACCTATGAATATATAAATATAGATGTGTGTGTTTGTGTGTCTGTATGTGTATATATATTCCCACCACAACCCACAGCAACCACAGCAATATTCCTGTTGGAAAAATTAATACCTATTAAACATTTTCCAAATAGCTGTGGCAAGAAGGAGGGTTGGTCCGTGCTCTCACTTTCCCCCCAGGGACCAAATTTCATACCCTGCTGAAGCTGCTGCTAGAAAATGTGTTTGGTGGTTTCAGCAGGATCTCAGGCAGAAGTTTGTGCGTCCCACAAAGCCATCACACAGAGTTTTCTATGCACAGGGTGACGGCAGGTCAGGAGGGAGATTTGCCACATGGGTCCAGCCTGTCCCTGCCTGTGAATCTCCCACTTGCAGGAAAATGTGGCTTTGGTGCCACTTCCACCTATAGACTGCAAGAAAACGGAGTTCTTCTGCAAGAAATCTTCACTTGCACCATCAGAGACAGTAAATTAGCTAATTCCCAAAGGAGGATGGATCTAGAGCTACCACTTATGAAATAACCCAAAAGATCATCTTTTCCTCAAATGAAATGACAAGAGACTTTTAAAAATGTTAAAAAAACAGTTAACTGAAAGGTGAGAACCAGTCATGAATGTCAAGTTATGAGCATATCCGAAATGACTCATCTCACTCAGGTTTTATCAGAATGAAGCATACCATTCATCTTGAAACAAAAGATTTTACATTCATTTCCTGCTATTTTATGTTTTCCTTTGGTTGGAAATTCATACAGATTTTTTTAAGGGACACAAACAAGTTTTCCTTAAAAAATGTTGCCCAACTGCTCTTAGAAATGGAGCACTTCGTTTTCAGTGTGAACTGTGAACACTAAGCAGTTTTAACAATCTGGTTCTTAAATTCTAGGGTTCTGACTTTTTTTTTTTTTTTCACAAAAGAAAGCCTCTTTTTCTCATTCTTCCTTTTATACTTTGCAGCAAAATCCAGGTGAGTCACAACTCAAGGGCTGGACTCAGACTTTTTTTTTTTTTTTTTTTTGAATTAACTGTCTTGATTTACGGCAGCATAAAAGAGAATAAATTTTCACCTTAAAACTCCACTTCTATTTCTGCGTGAAATGAACGGAAAGGAACTGAAAGCAGCATTAAAGGCTAGTGTTTTTAAATAAGTCGCTTCATATATATTCATGCAATTTGCACTCTGAGGAGCTGCTGTGTCTGGATATAGCTTTCATGACTATTCAGTAGATTCTAATCACTTAAACCTTCACATCCCTCCATGTGGGTATGTGTTTGTTTAAATGAACTGGTATTAAAAATACCCAGGGAAGCCATCACTCTCTGGGTTGGGGACTCTGCACCACAAACAGGGGCAGCGGCAGGCACAAAAGGGCTTTCGTCTGCTCAGAAACCCAAACTGCGTCTGCTCTGAAACCCAAACTGCGTCTGCTCTGTAAATAGCAACTCCAGAATGCTGTCTATGTCCAGGCCCTTGTGCTGTGTTTCGTGCTGCTGTGACTGAGTAGAGTGCAAAATCCCAGGTTTTGTACAAAGACTTTGAGGGTTGGATTCAAAAATATCACCAACTACATATCCTGCGCTCCCAAACCTACCCATTGACAGAGGGAGAAAAAAGCTAAATATCTGTGCAAGCTGTGAAATCACAGAATCACAGAATTTTCGTAGTTGGAAGGGACCTTTGAGATCATTGAGTCCAACCATACACACACCAAAAAAACCCCACCAAATCCCCAAAACCCCCAAAATAAAACCACCAACAACCCACCACAAAAGAAAACAAACCCCACAAAACAAATCTCAAGGTCGTCAAAGATTTGGTCTGGTAAGAATAAGATTTCAGAGTCAGAAAACATCTCTCTCACCATGTATCCCAGTTCTATATTCCCTAAACATCTTTCTGCATGTGTCAATATTTATTTAGCAATGTTTTTCTGTGGCTGAGGAGGGTGGAGGGTACAGCGTAGAAATGCATCAAACCCAACAAGCAATGTTTGAGCTAGCATGGGGCTAGTCAGATCTCAGCTGTATGATACATTGGGATTCTTTTACACATTTATGAGTTCAGAAACTCAACCAGTTGAGGACAAAAACCAGATGCTTAATACTGCCCAGCTTCCTCTTCTAAGAAAGTCACTTACGATGACTTTGGCAAATGTTTCGTGGAAGAAAAATAAACCCTAAAACTACAAGAGCAGCCTGTCTACTTTTGTAACTTTGGTTAAGTTGTGTTCTGCTGCTTTATTTCGTTAGAGATATGTTCTTCAGAACTTTCAAACTGTCCAGGGTTGAATTTATTCTGAAAGCCAAGAAAAAACATTATAACATGCATGTGAGACACATTTAGGTGTGTCACAGTGACCAAGCTGGATTTCCAATTCTTTGTGTAAGTTATGAGAACGTTGGAGAAAATGTGGCACAATGATAGTTCTCTTGCGAAGTACTCTTGGGAAACAGAAGAATAAAGAATGTTAAGAAGGAACGAGTAGACATAGAAATCAGTTCTCTGAAGACAGGATACCAAATATTTTGCGAGATGCTATCATTGGAAAGGGCCTGGAATGAAATCAGTATATTAAAAGCAAGTGAATGTGGAGAGCAGAGACAGTGCACAGCAAGGAGATTGCCTCAGAGGTGCCAAAAAATTACTCATATGCTAGATTGTGAAAACTTTTCTGGAGAAATTAATGGTTTCTCTACAAAACAAAACCTGAGATTAAGGCAATCAGAAACACCTCTGAGCCTTACGAGCCCTTTGCTTGGCACAGTGCTGCATTCGGAACAGGAGGGAGGTGGGCTTTGATGAGAAAATATGGCTTTGGCTGAAGCTGGGTTTACTTTCCAGACCTGTTTGAAATCCACACCTGCAGCAAAATTTGGTGAGATGCCCTAATAAGATCACATGAAAAACATATGAAAAATAGGAATTGAAAGTTCACTCACAAGTCACTGACCGCTCTGTGTCTTGAGAGATCTATGATGGAATCTCAGGTTCCTCTTGCACCCATGTAATCTAAGGGAATCTAAATAACTTGTGATCTGCAGTGTCAGAGGGAGGAGTTGTGGGCTGAGTTATCTCACAAAAATCCAACCTTTAGTCCCTTAGGCTTAAGCTCATCCATGAATGCTCCTTCTTTCCAAATAAGCAGGAATCTTCAGGGACCAGTTCATCTAACATGTTCTAAGTGCATGTTTCAGGCTAAGAGGGAACAACTTCAGTGGTCTAGATGTCTAACTATTGATTATAGACAGACTTAGACATCTAACTTCTAGACACAAAAGATAAGGTGGATCTTTCACCCTTCTCCCACAAATATCTCTGGGAACTAAGGGGGGCAGCTTCTACCAATCTCTATAGCAATTTTTCCTTTGTCATAGGATAATAGTTATATTCCATCTGAACTTTATATTAGGATGATATCCAAGTCAGTAGAAAAATAAAAGATTTTCTCAAGTCCATGCATCATTTTATCCTTAGGGACAGCTTAGCTCAGGACTGCTTTGGCCTAATGGGTCAAGAGAAATCTGGGCTTTACCAGACCCAGAGTGCTATTTGTTGTCAAGTCTCTCACACCATGGTATTATAGGTCATAAGTGACACAAATTTCATATGAACAGAAGAGAGGGAACCTGAAAAAGGAAAACCGATAATTTTCTAAAGGCAGAAATCTGTGAAAGGGGTCTTGCCAAAGAACTGATCAAGAGAGGTGACTGTTCAGAATTTAGGATTAAAACGACCAGATGGTCAAATCTCCAAACTCCTAGCAAAGTGTCAAAGGGAGCCGCTAGAAGTAGAAGGACAGTGCTTCCTTGGAAAATGGAAAATTAACAGTGGACAGAAGTGATGTGTACACAACACCTGCCAAAGGAAAATGCTGCAGGGAACAGCAGAGCAAAACTACAGGCCTGCAAAGACTGACATTGCCAAAGGGGAACATTCTAGGGAACAAGGATGAGGGATAGATGAGAGGGGGGGAAAAAAAAAAAAAGTAAGTTTGATTTATTTAAAGAGGACACGCCTGGATTCACAAATGGGAGATCATGTATAACAAGTCAGGTGAAGCATTTTTGGCAGAGGGAGCCATGGAGAAAGTTTAATGAAATTTTAGGAGTGTGATGCAGTGAAAGCAAACTTCCAAGGTTACCTTACTGCAGCTGGGCGTGAGAAACAGGACTGATGAAGAGCAGTTGCCTGTTACGATGATTTGGAGGAAGCTGGGAACCTGAAGGAAACATTTAGGTACCCCATATTTGGATTCTGTTCTGTCATGGGTTTGTAGTACTTCTTGGTGCTACTTACAAAACAGCCCAAGATGCTGAACCTTTCTTCCAAGTGGACAGCATGCCAAGTAAGGATGTATCTTGATAAATCATAGTTGTGAAATCTTATTGGATCAGGAGTGTGAGACAATAAGAATAATGAGATCTTTGTACCCATTTTGCCCTGGTCTAGATCCCCCTCCCTGCTCTGGTCCATTCCTTTCCCCAGCATCTTTGATAATGCTGTCAACAATAATGACCAGCTTTCCTCCTTTGTTGCATTTTCTGATGCTAGCAAAAACCTTTACCCATTTACTAATGCAGAGATTAAAGATCTATAGACATTGCTCCCAAAGGCTCTTTCCTCATCCATTTCCAGTTTGCCTTCTCCTTCCATTTGCAGAAATCATACATTTAGATACTGTCTTTTGGAGGGCTGCTAAGTTTATGTCCTTGTTCTTCTGGGAAGTTTTTTTGCTTTGCCTGAAATTGAGTTACAGCAATTCAGGTGCTGGCTCCCAAAACAGGGGTGCTTCATCAAAGGAAACTTTCTGTCCCTCTCTTTCCATGGCTTGTTTCCAGAAACAGCTCCAGTTCCACACCCAGACATGGCAGACACAAGTTTTCGGGTCACCATCCAGCTGCATTTGTGGTGTGAGGTCCCAAGGTGGGAGAAAAGCTGTAGCCACATACAGAGCAACCTGCCCAGGAAACCTCCCCATTGCTGTGGGTCTCCCCTGCCACGTGTCCTTCTGCCACCCCCTCATGCTGATGAGACTTGGTGTCCCATGGGCATGCAACACTCCCAGGGGAAAAACTTACGATAAATCCACTTAGAGAGAGCTCAGCAAAAGCACATAATTTACAGCACAGTGTGCAGGTTTACGGACCAAAACCATCTAATTTTCATGCTTAAATTATGTTTTGTGAGTAGGTGAGGTGAGAACCCTGGCTGCAGACTCCTCTGAACGACTGACAGGAGCTGGAGTAATGAGGTTTTGAAATTGACTCTTGGCCTTTCCATGAATTCTCACAGCTTTTATTACTTCTGCATCTCTAGCTGAAAATTCATCTTGCATTCCCAGGATGCAACACAGATAGGAAAACTTGAGAGTTTACTCTGTGTGCATAAAAATATATCACTGACTGAATAACAATTTTACAGCAGTGCATCTGTGGGCTAAATGCTATCAGAAATGAGGCAGATATTGTCCTGAACTGTCTCTAATACTTGTTTTTTACTTCTGATCCCTCACTTTGGCTTATATCATGGCTCCTGCCACTGACATCAACATCACTGATCAAAACAGGACTCTGCAAACAAAAAGTTAGGCTGACAAAGTGATATTCACATTTTATTTGTGCTGGAGCTATCCCATCGGCCTTGGCAGCCAAACTTACACCACTCCTTACAGTAAAGAACTGTAAAGAACCTTTGCTTTCTGGCAAGCAATGGTCTGTTATTGCTACATGTTCTACCACCTCCTATGATGTAAAGTAGAGATTTTTCTGATTCAGTAATTCATGCATAGGGATCCGGGTATGTTTTAAATATGATGCATTGTGGGTATTTTAAGCCAGTGTTTTCTCTGTGCTTTTCATGAGCCAACAAAGAATGATGCTCATAAAGGGATCTCTCTCTACTTCAGAAAGACTTCAGGACTTGTTTGGACATTTGGAATAATCTAGAATTGGCTTGCAACACTTCGTAATTTTGTTTTCAAAACCTCTAGGATTAAAAAAAAAATACATTGTTGAATTGTGTTCCCTCACAGGATACAGTCTTACTGTAAAATAGGGATGGACTAAGTGTCAAAAAATCTGTCCCTTTTGAATTATATTTTTTCCTTTTCTTGCCTGAGCTTTATGTATAGGAAAGGATAATATATAGACTAGATAGCTAGATAGTATGGTAAACAGGTAGAGAGAGAGTAAAATGTACATAGCTGTTAGAGAAAGAGCTCTGAGTATTAGGCAAGGACTCAGGAATCATCCTCAAATGAAAGATGTGGTCAAGTTGTAAATTAGATATAGCTTTAACATACCAGCTTTTTGATTAAGTATGCCAGCTTGACTGATTTTTGTGTCAGACAGAATGACATCCTATTACTGGAGTGGAGACTATAATGATGCAGATAAAACAATCGGATCATCTTTTCCGATTCCAAGTTGGTGTGTGACCTGAACAGGAAGCCCAGGACTGGTGTTCCATTATCTGGCTGTGGTCTGCAGCCCACCACTCCCCATCATGTCCAGCTTTTCATTCACCAGTACTCCCAAGTCCTTCTCAGCAGGGCTGCTCTCCATACCTTCATCCCCAGCCTGTGTTAACACCAGGGATTGCCTCAACCCAGGTGCACTTGACCTTGTTGAAGCTCATGACGTTCACACAGGCTCGCTTCTCAAGCTTGTCCAGGTCACTCTGGATGGAACTCCTTCCGTCAGGCTTGTCAACTGCAGCACTCAGCTTGGTGTCGTCCACAAACTTGCTGAGGATGTACTTAGGAGCATGAGTACCCCTCCATGAAATAACTCTGCACCTGGTCTCAACCTAAAAGCTGTCAAATCACAGCCTCCTTAAAATAATTTAGCATGGATTAGTCGCAGCAAAGCAAAAGGGACTTGAGTCTGTATTCCACCAGCATGACTCTTAAGAAGTGCTGTTGCCCATTTGTGTTTCCCTGCCGGCTATGCCTTACTGCCAGCATTTTAATTATTTATTTATTTAGTGCAAGTTCAAAGAGATGGAGGCATGGTCATGCATTTTAGTGAATTCTTAAAAAGACTAAAGGCTTGAACTCAAGTGCTTCTAGCAACGCACAAAGCTTGATCTGCTGGGCCCACGGACAGGATGTTTCTGAAGAACATTCCATACCTGCATGAGAAATAAGGTACGTGGCACAGTCTGAGCTCTATTACCTGACTTGTGGAAAGAAAAGTTTGCTGGATTACACATTTGACCTGGCAAAATTACCCAGCTGCATTCTCTGTGGAAGACACTAGAAGTGACAGACAGTTTTTCAAGTGCTGTTTAACTGGTTCCGCCAACCGAAACACCTCAGAGACTTCTTCCTCCCTTTGCTATGTCAAGTCCCTGTAAGGTAAGACATGGTTCTCAATTATTTTGCATATCTTGGATGTTGCTAATAAAGAATTATGCCCCAGTAATACTCTCTAGTATTTTTCTGAATAGGTTTTTAGATTTAGAATATTTTTTTCTTAGTTTTCGAATCTAGGTTTTTAGGTTTAGAATGTTTCTTCCAGGCTACACACACACCAGGTGAACAAATAAATTACATCCTCCTGCTTTATACTGAATTTAGAGATTTTGTTATTGAGCATTATTCTCTTCCTTGTAAAGAGTCTGCTGATCCAGTACAACAAAGTAAGAAATCAAGATTGCAAACAAAATAATATAAATTATTATCAAGTTTATGAGATAGTTGTCCTGAAAGCAACACCTATATCAGCGTAATGAGCATATTTTATTAGTTGTATTTTTTTGTATTACTGTTTAACTTTATGGCTTAAAAATACTGCATTTTAACATACAGTAGACATGAAGTGACACTAAGTCTAATGTCAAGACACCTTTCATTAAGGAGAAAGATTCAGCATCAACTGCAGGAATTTCCTGCAGAAATACAGGAATGACAGCAGCTGCACATCACCTATAGTCAAGAGAATGTTAGAGATGAGAATGCTGTGAGACCAAGTTCTCATGATCATTTATTCTTCAGGGACTTTCTGGGTTATGCACTAAAAGTAACTCAAATGAAGTGTCCTCCATGTCGGTTTGGTAGATTTGAATAAATACTGAGATGTGTCTGCCTCAAGAAGGATCTCCTTTGACAACAAATGGCTGGCTGAGATGAGAACCTCTTTGTAAAAAAATCTAATGCTAGGGAGAATAATTTTCTACCCAGGATTTCCAAACCAGGGTTGAAGGTTTCTACTCCTTTGCTCTGGGACACGTTTCCTATTGTCTTACAAGACCTTTTTCCTGATGACATTGAGATGATTTGACCAGGCCAGATCAAGGAGGCTCTGTGTGCCTGACCACACACTGTGCCGTCCAGGGCAGTGAAGCTTTTTGAAATTAAAAGGAAATCAAACCTACCAAGTTTGCTGGAAGGATCCTGTGAAGGTTCATTAACTGCCTCAAGGCAAAATCTTCCCATACGATTTAAAGCTTCTTAAAAGCCAGCAGAGATGATTTTGAATAAAAATGGTTGAGGAGCGATGACATAGCCACTTCCATCCATTCATCTGTGGAAGCGGTGACCTCCAGGAGAGGAAGTGTCTCCAATATCCCTCAGGGTAGGAGCATCTTAAACCGCTCTAGAGTCCCTGTACATTTTGTGTGACCATTCATGTGGTCTTCCAGGGTTAAGCAACTCTGTACTGTGAGGTCATTATGTACATCATGTTTGTTTTGGTCTACTTGCATTGAAATACATTATGTGATGCAAACTTAAAGCAGCAAAACTGAACCCCAAAATCTCCCAGGCATTTTAGCTTTGTATTGACCTGGTATTTCTGCCCCTTATCATTGGAGTAAGCACAGTTTGGATGTCACCCTGCCTTTTCAAGCACTGAAGAAATGGTGCTGTGCTTTCCTGTAAGCCTTTATCTTCAAATCCCAAACATTTGATGCATCATGACCACAGGTACAGACTGTTTGCTGGCTCAGACCTGGGGAGTAGCTGCCAATGTTTATCAACAGCCTCTCTGGACACACTCAAAGGAAAACAACAGCCCTTCCCTCAAATCTGCTTGCACATTCACAGGCGTTTGGAGCAGGATGAATGAAACCTCTGAGAGGGGCCACTTGTTTTTTTCTTCGCAGGACTGGTGCCTCTAACACTCTAGGCTGCACGGATCCCAACAGATCACATCTGTGCTCCCTGAGGGATTTGTGGGAATAGAAAAATGTCCTAGAAATGCAAACACTGGTCCAAGAACATGCATCTCTTGGGGATATGGTCTCCTTACGTGCATGAGGAGGATGTTTTTGAAAATCAACCCACAGTCACACAAAGGGGAATTTGTATGAGTCACGGTGTATGCTTGGAAGGGGCTTTTGGACATCTTGTTATCATAATAAATCTGTTTACAGAAAGAATTAACACCTTCTCACACCTGCCTGCATGCAAGAGGAACACATTCTTGCTGCATGCTTTATGTAGTGTCCTGGGGACTCTTTCAGCCCTGATTCTTTCTGAATCTATGGCCATCAGCAAACCCTCATAGAATTGTTTAGCATTGCCCAGGGAGAGGCATGATTATGTTGTTGGCACACAACAGAGCCCCCTTTACAACTCAAGCAAAAGTGTCCTGCTGCCCAGGAAGGATTCATGAGATGCATGGAGAAGGTATCACAGAATTGGTCATTCAGTGCCTCATCCAAAATGAGAGCCAGAGGTCGTCAAATCAAGGTAGCAGAAGGCAGAGTCAAAGCAAAGCAAAGGAGATGTTTCTTCATAGAGATGAACATCCTTACATAGAATTAGGTTGTGAAACTCCTGATGCCATGAATTTGCAGGGGAAGGGTGGACAAGTTCAGAGAAGAGAAATCCATAGAGGGTTATTAAACATGTAATAAACTACATCAGGTCAACAAAATCCATCAGCTGAGAAGGGTTGGAAAATGCTCTGTTCTGTCCTTGTGCTGTTTGCTGGGAAGGTAGTTTTGACCCCTGTCAGAGGCATGGCTGGATAGACACACTTGTTCTCACAGTCCAGAGGATTGACGTGTGGCTGCAGCAAGGGAGACAAGCTCCTTATGAGCCCACGAGCAGAGAGCTGTGTATCAGCCCAAACACAATGGCACTGTTCACTCTCACCCACAGAAGTGCGTGTGAGGATGGATCCTCTCTCCCCTCACATCCAGCAGATCATGCCATAACACCTCCTACACAACTTCTCTACAGCAAAGGTCACACTGCCAAAACACTGTCTCACTGAACCAAACAACATAAGCTCTTACAATTGGGGCCAACTGAGAAGTTTTCAGCTTTTTACTTAACAGAAATGACTGCCACATAAGGCCTGCTGGGCTTCCAGGGCTAAAAAAGCAGTACCTACTCTCCTACAGATGGCTGCAAAAGGAGACAGAGAGTGGTGGGGGCAGGAAACACCATGGAAGAATCCTTCAGGTAACCAGTGTGAAATATTAAGCAATAGCTTAATTGCATGACAATATATCCTAAGGTATAGGGAGGTAATACACTTCACTCTTTCTCATGAGGAGCTACTCAGCGCCCATGGAGATGCCCATTTCTTGGGGTGAAATGGGCATCTTCCCCCGTTAAAATGTTCTTGGAGATTTAATTAACTGTAAGGATGGACTCCTGTACTGCAAAGATTAGATCCAACAAGGGGCTTGAAATTGCTATGATGAACTTGTGACTATGCAAAAAGCCTTCAACCTACATGGAATTCATGTAATTGATTATCAGATGGAGGGAATTTTAATGCACAAGTGAAGACTTTCCCTTGAACTATCCTCAGACAGAAGTTACTTTTGCCGCATTTCCCTTTAATGCACTTGACTGGGAAGAAGGAACATGATGTAGAGCAGGCAGGGTATTTTAAGCACTCTGTTGTGTTTTAGTTCTGTCCTCAGAAGCAGTAGTAATCAAGAGCTTAAGTAACTTGATGGTTTCTTTTCCCATGAGCTTAAATGAATATTTTGGTACCTGTTTTCATCTGCTGCAGCTCTAGACCTCCTCCTCACACCATATGGTTTTGAGGCAAATGGTGAAAAAAAGCAAGCACCCAAAGTACAGCTGACCACCAGGGTGAAGCTGTGAAGTTCAGATCTAGACAGGTATTTAAGTATTTCCCCCATATTGAGCAGTGCAGATGACTACTGTGGTGGGAATGTGAGCTTTGAAGGTCATACCCACACCCAAATGTAGGAAGGCTGCTGAAGATCCATTTTGAAGATGTCAAAGAAGTATTTGAATTTAAAAAAAAAAAACAACTTTTTGCTTTTGCGAAGAACCAGACTTACGTCAGCACCATATCAGATTCACTTGAAACTCCTGAATTTTAGCATTCTTAGGTTTTGGGATGCCTTTTTTGTCTGTGCAACAGTCTCAGCAGTGGTTAATTTTAGATGATTACACTGAATATTGCAATATAGCTCAGGTTTGGAAACCTCAGGCTTTTCACTGCAGTTTCAGACCTGAAGTGGTGCAATCCCTTCCTAATTATCCCTGACAGCAGAAAGGGCCCTACAGCATTCAGCTATCTCAGAGTCATTGTGAAATTAGCAGAGTGCCTGATTTGGCTTTGAAGTCAGTGAAGTATATCTGATGTAAAGGTTGAGATATGGCATGAGGCCGTACACTCTTAATGTCTGTAAAATGATCCAATAATGAGAAGATTTTTGCAAGCACAGAATGTTGGCAGATGTCAAAGATGCCGATATGATACTGAAAAGGGAGCAACAGTCATAATGAGATTGTAAAGACTTATATCTAGATCCCAAAGGATCCCATTAAGAAATATTAGTTATAGGACACGTCTCACCTTATCTAACCCACCTAAAAATCTGGTGCTTTCTCTAAGGCAGGTATCACATCCTGGACATGTATAACACAAATGTTCCTTTAAAAGATTTTGGCCTAACTCACTAAAAACTACAGTTCCCATTAACATCACCATAAACCCAGCGTTACTGCACTGATTTCAGACTTCTACACTGACACCACCAAGGAGAACACAGCCTGTGAATTCTACAAGCTACTTAGCAGCTTTTCAGCATGCACCTCAGTCCAGCAAAAAGACCTGGAAGAGAAACAGCACTGCCTGTTCTCTTTGCAGCAGAAAACATAATATTATTAAACCCTCTGGTTTTCAGGTTCCAAGGGCAGGCGTTGCACACAACAGCCCAAGAAGAAAAGCCCATTTTCAGTGCAGCCTGTATGGTAAGCCTGTTGCGAAGCTCCTGGCTCCTCTCCCAGCACTTTTTCTTCCCACTGCTGGACTGAGTTGTGTTTCTTTGGGTTGGTCAAAGCACTCACACCAGAGCCAGGTCATATCAAGAATTCTTCACCTCAGCTCACCCTGCGAGCAGCTGAGGAGCTTGGCAACCTGTGTCCTTGGAGTGGAGGACTAAGAACTGCTCCTGTGGCACAAAGCATACTGAAGGAGACACGAAGCAAGGTGATGTTCAGCAGAGAAAGTTGCCTTGCATTTGCAGAAAGTACACAACTGTCTCGTGACCATATGGTTTCCTGTTCATCTATCTATGGAAAAGGTTCTGGTAGACACAGATCAACAGATCTCACTTTTGCTTCTTCCTGCGTACTCTCCAAGATAGTGTCTTAGTAACCTGAGTTGCACCAGCCTGTGATACAGCCCCATGGTTGAGCTGAATGTTTTCTTTCTCTGTGCGTGGGCTGTAAGCATTAATAAGGGAGATAATGAAAGAAAAGAGCAAGGTCTAAAGGCCAGGTCCAGATGTCTGTAGTCACTCATGGAAGGCAGTGGCGGACAACGTGGCTCAAGGCAGGCTGAGAGCATGGAAGGTGGCATCCAGTCTCAGAATTAGCTTAGCCTGGTTGGGCGTGTCAGAAAAACACTGTGAGATCCCAAAATACAAATATGTTTCCTGGATCTCACAGCATACTTCTGCATATCTTTGAGCAGGTAGAGTGTCAAAGGATCATCAATGCATATGTCCACAGGTCAGTGTTTGAGTTCCAATTAAAGATCATCAACTCTGCTTAACTAGAGGTCTTCTGGGTCATTTCAGATTCTCAGATATCTGCACGGGGATGGCAAATGTGACACAGAGCATTTATGTGTCATAGGAGCAGGATGGACCTAAGCTGCCTCTAATGGCAGTAGATGCTGTGGGGGCTACTGAACTGGCTCTGGGATCCATGACCCCATCAATGTCGGTGAGTGCTCAGCTGAGTTGCCTCAGGAGAGGCACTAAGTACCGGTGGAGTAGCTCTGGGAGAGCTGAGATTTCTGAGCAGAGATATCAGACATGAAGGACACCTTCCATGAAAGAAGGTGTCGATACAAAGGAAGGGTACAAGGGAATGGTCCTCTGGTAGGAGCCAGGCTCTCCTGCTGTCCCTGGGTGAGATGTCCTGCCACCACCACCAGGGACAGCCCTGTAGTGCATTTCTCAAAATCTTAGAAGTTATCCAAAATCAACTGTTTTATATCAGGCTGGTATTTACCCAAAATGCAATATTTTCTTCTCTCTGCTAATCCAGAGAAGTTCACTGACATCACAAGGATTTCCTGGGTGAGGGTGGGAGACAGGCTTTCACCTGAAGGAATGTAAGCAGGGTCATGTTTGTCATCTAAAGATAAAACCAAGCATCAAATTGCCACTAATACTGATGATGAGGAAGCAAATGTTCCTCATCACTTATTTCCAATCTAGGAGAGATGCGATAGGGACATCACTGAGCCTCTGGCCACACCAAAATGTTTATATTTTGTTTATATTTTGTCTACCAACCAAATTCACTCATTTTTTGTTTTGGTCGGTTTGGGCTTTTTTTTTTTTCCTTTGTCTTTTATTTTTTTTTCTTTCAGTGTCTTTTTTAAAGGTCCATCAAGTTGGACAGTCCCCTTCCCTCACTCCCCCAGCACCTCAGTGAATCTACAAGAATAAGTGAGCCAGTGCTCTGAGTTTGCCAACCTCTTCTACAGCAACTTAATTTATGAGAATAATCCTGCCCTCCTGAGATTTCTCATTTGCCACTGGGCATTAATGATGAGGTCCTTCCTGGCACAGAGTGTAATCTTGAAGTCCCTGGCGGGATTCATATTTTCCTTTTCCTTTTTAGTTCTGTTCCAAGAAAAATGAAATGCATTGGTTTCACCTTAACTTGTGGTGATATTAAAAACCTATTACCTTCTCACGGAGAGTCAGAGCACATTCACGTGACTGCTGTTAACTGGCAGGGGAGAAGTAATAAGCGAGTCAAGATTCCCAAGCAGACTTGGCAAATTAGCTCACGTGATGAATTTATTTAATGACAAAAGTGACCAGCAGCTGACAGAAAATACTTGCCAAATTTTAGAATCACAGAATGATGAGGGGTTGGAAAGGGACCTCAGCTAGTCCAATCTCTAAGTGTATTCATCAAACAGGTCAGTTCAGAAAAATAAATGGGAGAAGAATTCAGATGTGATGAAACACCTTTTCCTGCTCTCTCCAAAGTGAAGTAAATGGATTTTCCTTCTCAAATTCTTCTTCCTTCTCAAACACCAAAGATAGGGGCAGGGGGAAACACACACACACACAAAAACCCCAAACAAACAATCAAAACAAACAAACAAAAACAAACAAACAAAAAAAAAACCCAGAAGCAAAGAACCAACCACAATTGTACAAAAGGAAAAGCAAAGAAACAGAAAATTGTGTCAGACCAAACCATAACTTTAGGTGAGTGGAAGGTGGGTGAGAAGAAGGAAATGTTTTCATTTTTCACTAACAGAACATAGTCTTGATTTTAACTTTCTGAGCTGTAATTTGGACAGCCCTGCTCTGGGCATCCCAAGACTCTTTTTTTGCCATGGAAACATTTGGACTAGCATTTGCAAACTCGGACAAGTAAAATCCTAGACCTTCCAAGAGTATCTATGCCCTGACATTCAAATGCCACAGCCAGAGACAAGGAGATCCCTTGCACATTTCTCCACTCAAAATCCTCAGCATTTTCACAATGACTGGGCTCTGAGAGTCTGCACGGTTGAGGTGAGTCAAAGCAAAAGCTACTCATCATCTCTGACCATTTTAGAGACTTCTTTGGACCACACATGGTGAGACACCACTGCCCTGAAGCTTTGTTGCTTCTCCCATCGCATCATGACTTCTCCAGAACACAGCTCAGGAACACTACCATTCCTCCCTCTGGCACCTGGATTTCCATGAGGAGGACACCCATGCGTGGGAGCCAGTTGTCTGCACTCCAAGCAGATGTCCATCATGAGCACCTACACAAGGTTCTCCAGCCCAGCACGGCTGCTGGGCAGCCAGAGGCATGGGCAGCCAGGAGTATACCTCCAGAGAGACAATCTCTGCCCAGGCTGACCAAAGTCAAGCACCGATGCCACCATGCCAAGACTATTGAATCCTGTTTTGCAGCCCTGTGAATACCTAAGGAAACCCAGGAGCCAAACCCACTGCATTTTTACCACTTTTTCCTCTGATACCATCTCCAGTCAGCAGAATATTAGTTGCTGCCACATTTCCCTGTCACTGCAAAGTATGACATATTTGTTTCTCTACAAATGTGCCAGGTATTCCCAGGTACAAGGAACTTTATGTGTCCTGAAATGTCCCCAAAGCAGCCAGGTACAAGGCACCTGTTCCCACTAATGATCTGGTTACAGCAAGGTACACGGGACTTGTTTGGCTGCCGAAGATTACAGGTGTGAGGGGTTAAAAGGCGTCTGCTTAAGAAGCACATCCAGGCAGAAGCAACTTGCTGGGCTTCTACTTCTAGATGTTTTAGGTGAATGAAGGTGAAAAAAACCCCAAAGATCCTTTTCAAAAAGACAGCAGGACGCAGGGGACAGGAGAGCCACCAGCAGTGAGGATTCCTAATCTGATGGCTGGGAGCCGGTCATCTTTCTTTACTGTGCCTCAGTTTCCACAAAAGGGGAAAATGGCCAATGAGTTCCTTTCCAAAGCATTCTGAGCTGCTGCTGGACATATACATGAATATTACAAAACACCACAAAAAGTGGAAAGAGAACACACACCCCGCTGTGCCCCCATTATCTCAGGTGAGCTTTAGTGGAAAGAGCCAAGTGCATATGACAGATGACTCTGTTGCAGGGCTTAACATAAAGCACTGAAAAGCAGATTTTGCCCTAATTTTGGCATGTTTTACAAACACACTGTTGAGACTTGATTAATGCTGTCTTCAGCATATCTTTATATGACCAGCTAACCAGGAAAAATATAATTGAGAGTAAGCAGCTGTTTTTAATAGCAGAATTAGTAGCTTTGGTCAATGTCAGTTTTCAATATTTATTAAAGAACATTTCCTCCTCTCATTAACCTGTGAATGTAATGATTTTGATTGTTTACAAGCAGCTGCTCTGTAATACAAGCAATTACCTGCATTATTTCATTTAGGAAAAAAGTATATATATTTTTTCCCCAATAATCCAGGGCTATTTCTTTCCTGGCTATTTGCATTTGAAAGATCTGACTGAATTAATTTCAGACAAAATGTAAATATGGCACCTGGATTCTGATCAGGAGAACAAACTGTCTCTGGGATGTTTTTTTCATCACTGAAGCAAAATCTTCAGGAGGAAGGGTACTGGCGGGCACCCATCTCCTTCCCAAGCGTGTTCTTTCATAATGTCTCTTCATTAAGTATGGGAGGAAAACATGAAGCTGTGTGACAGATATGGGACAGATCTTGTCTTTCTATCACATGAGAAAAAAAGTCCTAAATGAACTATCCCTCTGAGGTAATGAATGTAAAGATCATCCAGTCATTTGGCTTGAAAGAAAGCGTCTCTTGTTTGGTGTGTTCTGCACCCAAATTGGGGGATTCGGGTTCCAGCTGCATCTGGGTTGTGTCTCAGAAGAACCAAACTCCCCTCCAGTTTGTGGTCATGGCACAGTGCAAAGTCCTGAGAAGATGCAGGAAGGATGGTCTTTGGGTTTGTCACTTCAGAGTGACTTGTGTCTGAATTCAGTCCCCACATCCTTCTGGGAAAAAAATCCCTTATTTGACACTGGATAAATGACTTCTTCTCCCCAGCTGGTCACAAATGCCTGTTGAGCTTCACATCTGGGACACGGTGTTCATCCTGCTGTGGTTTTTGCACTGAGAAGAGCTCAAAATCTTTATAAATCCCCCAAAGTGTCCTGACACCTAGGTTGATGTACACTCATTTTTCCTGTGGAGGATATTTAGGATCCTACACAGAGACCTCAGATGAGGATGAGCAAAACAGTAAAAAATAACTTCCCTTTTCAACCAATAACTGTAGATGCTCATAAGACTCTCCGGAAACATTAGAAGGACGTCTGCTGTGCTGCTTGAAGTCAGAAGGAGCCCTAAAATGCAAGCATTGATTTAAAACAGCTGCATCTTCTGTAAAGACACAGGCAACTTGTTCTCCACAGAGTTCAAGCTCCATCTTTTTACAGCTTATAACCCAGGAACCGGCCATGGGCTGGAGCAAGCTGCAGCCCACAGCAACATCTACAGGCAGAGCTGTGTGCCACAAACGGTGTTGCTCTGGGACAATGTGTATCATTTTGCTGCTTGCAATGTTTGGACCATTAAACTGGCTCATTGTAACTGCAGAGGTGGGCCAGGGAGTCGGTGGGATGAATTCCCAGGGGCTCTGAGTGAGAAGGGTTTTGCTCTGTCTGGTGAGAAGCAGAGGGCAGGCAGCAGCATGAGAAAGGCAGGGAAAAAGAGGGATTCCCCTAAGGGGCAAAATCTGGTGACAGAGTGGGAGCCATGGTCTTAAATACCCTTAAATATCCTTAAATACCCAATGCTCTCAGGATCTGGGCTGTAATTGTGTTTTCATTTTGTGGAAAATGGGAAAGAGGGGAAAGAAACCCTAACTCATAGAAAGTTACACTAGAAACACACTGGCACATTCACAATGACTCTGCATGCTGCAGGTGATCCAAGCCTTGTGAGATGCAGCAAGGGGGTTGTGTGTCTTCTTGCAAAGATCAGGGGCCACCCAGTGACACTCAGTCATTAGGACCTAGTTTATGGCAGTGGCAAATCCACAAACTGTTCTGCTACTGCCTCTGACCTCCAGGACACCCCTGGAGGCTATGGTTGACCCAGTCTATCTCCAAGTTCGTCTCTAATCTCAGCCCCAGTATTCTGCTCACAAGGACATGTCCAGGATAAGGGCCCACTTTGGTGAGCAGAAAGGTCTCCACATCTCAACTGGTGGCTGGTGAGAAGCTCAGTGTTGTTTCTCAAATATAGACATCCAGTGATTAACTAATTAATTGCCCAAAGTTCTATCACATGGCCTCCTAATTGTCCCCCCAGAAGACAGCTGTTCCCCTGAGATCCTGTGTCACATTTTCCAGGCCACTGTACATGCCTTGGGTGCCCCCAGGGTGTTCCAAAGGAAACAAATGCTTAAGTAATTGAATTGCACCCAAGATGTCTATTGACTTTGATGGGAGGAGAGGCACTCAGCACATATGGAGCCACGTACATTAAATCACCTTAATCTGCAGATGAACCTTATCCAAGCAAATGAGTCCCATGTGCTTAAGCTGATTCTCTTCATTTCTCTGTGTAGATGGACATTTTTTGTCCCCTTCAAATCTCTGACCCCGTGGTGACAGCTTTTTAGCTGAGGAGCTGGTTTTCAGCCTCCCCCTCCCTAAAACCTTTGGGAAGGGAGTGCCTCCAGGCGTCGCTCTGCAGTCATTTCTACAGGTTCGAAGCATTTTTGTGGGCTTAGCTCCCCGCCTGCCACACCAGGGCCATGACGGCTCTCTGCATTTCCAATTATAAATTTTGCAGCATCTGGTCTCATGAGAATTCTCTCCATGAGCGTCACGCCGAAATCTCAGAGCTGAAGATACAGAAACCTTGAAAATGTTTCTTGAGGTGTAATTCGCACAGCGAGAAGAGCATGGGGCTGCATCTGTTGAGTTAGATCAAGGCTAAATAGCTCATGGCTGCACATGTATCCTAAAAGAAGCCGTGCATATGTTTCCCTAAAATGCTATGGCAAAAATGATTAATAAGTAAGCATGTTACCTGAAGAGAGAATGAGTGTCTTTTCTACTTGTGGGGAAAATGGAGATTTTTGTGGCATAACCTCTTCTGGAGTCCAAATGAAACCATCCAAACTCTTACATAAAAGACAGTTCCAGGACTACAACTTCGGGTTTCTAATTTTGTCAAACATTCAACGTGGAGCTGAAGAGTTAAAAATGTTTTCCTCTTTGTGTGTTTGTATTTGTTGACAAAAATAGAAACATTCCATAAAACGTCACTATGGAACCAAAGTTTCAAAATCCCTGTTTTCTGCGGGAAAAGTTTGGGTACATCCAGTCTTTGCCCTGTTATTCCAGGTTGTTTTGCACCCCTGCAAAGGCTGCTGCTGGTCAGGCAATGGTTAACACCTTTCAATAAATGCAAAAAACCTCAGAGTCTGCAGTTTTTTCGTTTTAGTCAATTCCTTTCCCCTTCCCTTGCCAGTGGTCTGCCTTTGAAGCTTGATCTTGCAAGACTTGCGTTCATTAAATGGGACTGACTTTGGAAAAGCCAGGAGAAATAGAAAAAAAAAAAAAAATAAAATCCCCCCAGATCTTAGAGTCTGTTTCCTTAAGAGCACAGCCCAGGTCCGCCAGACGGGCTTAGATGCAGGGGTAAGCATATGCGGGAGGGAGGAGAAATCTCCACGGGTGATTTTTAGACCCATTTATGAGCCGGAAATATATGAAACGCCATTGTCCCCAGCCTTTGAACCTGCCTCCTCTGGGCCTGGTGGTCTCCAGCACAACCAACCACATGGTCCAGGATGCAGCAGGGAAGAGGAGGGAAGGGGAAGCTCCAGAGAGGAGATAACTCAGGCCTGATGCCTCTCTCCCTCCCTTGCCATCAGCCAATCATCCCCCTCTCCTACTGGCCTCTCTGCTTTATTACTGCTGAGTAAAGTATTCCCTCTGCTGACTGTATCAAGTAACTCTTTTACTGATGCGCCAGAGAATAAATTATTTTTTTTCTTGTACAATAAAGGATCATTTGCTAAGTCTGCAGTAAAACCACCGAAGTCAATATATCTAGGGATAAACGAGCTAAATAAAGTTTTGGGCAAGTTTTTCTGCACTGAAAGGTCCTATGGGTTTGCACCCAGCTATCAATCGAGTTATGTTTAGAAAGCTTAAGAGCTTGATCTTCCTCTGGGCTATGTTTGATGAGCACAGAAAGCCTAGATATTCATTTTTAAGCTAATAAACGGTACACGTGGTCTGCCTTCACTGGCTATGTAGCTCTGTTAGCATTCAGAAGTGTTCCAGCCAAGCAATAAATTTTACTCACAACTCGTGTTTGCCTCTAGAAGACCCCATTGTTCATTCTCCAGTTGTTATCTCTATATATTTATTTTGACCAAAGTTCAGATCTAGTAATGGGATGTTGTAAACCAACTGAATGCCAGCATAAGGCACCAGCTGCAAATCACTTTGGGTTTTCGAAGGAGGAGAGCATGCTTTGTTGTTGTTTCTAGTATGGTTTACAAGATTTATTTGTTCATCACCTAAACGTTAAGTACAAAAGCAACGCCTGCCCCCAAGTATCAATAACTGTAGGAGGGTGGGTGGTGGGCATCTCTCTGGATGGGTGATAAGGATTCAAGCAGCGTTCTTTGAAACTCATTATTCCCTGGCTGTTTAGCTGTTACTCCGCTTGTGAGTTTCTGGCAGCAGAATGAAACCCAGAAAGCCCAAAATCCCCGGGTAGAGTGTACAGCCCTTCTTGCCCTGGGACAGGGAGGGGTGGTGGTGGGGACAGAGAGCTCCTCGCCCTGGAGGAGCACGGGCTTCGTTCGGTTTGGTAAAATGAAGATGGATGGAGGCTGGACCCCAGGGAGGGAGATGAGCTGCTCTCATGACAGGACAGCACTGACACTAGAAGAACTGGAGATAAAGCAGCCACAAAACGATTCAGAATGGAAAGCAAAAGAGCCCTTGAAGCAAGAAGGCTTGTGAGCAGCTTTCCTGCAGCTGAGGGAATGAGATGGTTTAACAGCAGAGCCACATCACACGTGTCATGGGGCACATAAACATGTATGTGACTTTCTTGTGGGACTGGGCATAGACCATGTAAAATGGGGTCACGGTCTCACATGCCGTGTGAGCAAGAGTCAGGAAACCAGTGCCATGGCTGGTTTATATTATTCAGCTCCTTGGCAGAAGCAACTATGCCTTTTTAAGATTAATTTGAATTCAAATTAAATTATTTGATCTATAAAATTGGGTTGATAATGTCATGTTTTGTTCCCTCTGAGGAAAAGACCAGCCATTCTTACAGGAACAGCTCTCCCCTTAGCTCCACTAGGAGGAAAACAAGGTAATTTTACATGGCAGTTACACTGTTTGATGACTCACTGAGGGAACAAGTTGGGATAAATCTTTGGAGCACTGTGTAGAACACCCCCACCTTTTTATGGGGTGTCTGAAGCAGGCGTTCAGATTGAGCTATAACACAAGACCAGCTCTCAAATTCAAATTCAGATCCAGAGCTGAGGACAGAGCCCAGCCTCTGGCCAACAATACGGCAGGTACAGCAAATTTGCAGCTCATCACTTCTTAACACACCCTTGTACATCCACATACACGCATACTCTAGATATGTATGCATTGGAGAGTTAATTCTGCAATACTAGGACATACTGAAGCAGGTCCTTCTCTCTTGCTTGTGTTTTAAATTAGATACAATAGCTTTTTTTTTCTTTCTCCCTCTCCCTAAGTCCTAAATGCTGTATGTATAATGCCATTCTGCTAGGAAATGATACCAAAAAAAGAGAAAAGTTAATTTAAATTTGACTTCGGTATGCAAATCACAGTGCAGCTGCATACATCAGTGAGAACATAACCTTAACCATTGTCCTCCGAACAGCTCTAGGGGATGAAATACATGCAACTCAGAGTTAACCTTAAACCTTCAGGCCTCAGTCACTGAGACGTTAAGAAGGGTAATTCCTAATTAAGGTATTTTTTAAACCATCTGACATTAATTGTAATAAAATGGAAATCTATTTGTAATGACTTTAAGCTCTCCCTTTTTATTAGTGACTCTGAAGGCATTTTGACCTGTGGGTGGAAAAGCAGAGCATCACCTCCCCGGTGCACAGCGGGGGTTGGGATTCATACCCCCCTGCAGTGGGAAGGGGGCGAACCATCCACTGTCCAGTGGTGATCTGGTGGAGAATCCCCTCTGGGACAAGCCTTGGAGATTCAGTTGTGGCCACAGTAGGACCTTCTCTCTGTGGACCTGTCACTGTGACTTTCCATGTGACAGCATTCAGCCTGATGACAGGCACAATGTCCTCTGAGGCTATGAATTTATCATGAACCTGATTTTGCCATTTTTCTGGTGTAAATTTGGGCAGAGACAACACTGATACATCTTTTAGAGCCTTCCCAGGAGGAAATCGCCCCTTTGAGGATTTGTTTTTAAAGGCTAAGGAGTTTGCTCTACTCATAAAAACAAAACAAAAGTCATCAGACAACGAAGTTACCACCCCCGGCGCTGCAGTGCCATCAAACCCGAGCAGGGCTAGTATTCAATTAAAATGTAATCATATCAAAGGCATTTTGCAGTTGTATGACAATGACTGTACACAGCACTAATACTGTAATGACACAGTAATCAAGTCTCAGTTGCATCCTATTCAAGTCCCAGCTGTTCTGAGTGAGGTATAACTTTCATCAGTGCTAATTATTTCATATTAATCTCAATACTTTAGCCCATACAGCTTTATAATATGCAGATAATGAGGGTTCTCTTGTTGATGCCACAAACAAATGAGTTAAAGCATGGCCATGGGAGAGAGACGGAGTGACTGATTGAGACAGGGTTCTCATGGAGGGATACGAACAATTTAATTGTGATTGGTTTTTATAATTGGATTTTATTTTAATGGTTCATGCTGCTCCCATAAGGCTCTTGGTGCGGGAAGTGCTTTATAAATAACATTTATTAATTGTTGTAACCTCTTTTCTTTCACAATGGCAAGGCTTTCTTAAAGAAACTCTCCACCCCTGTTCATGCCATCCAGGAGGACCTCTGGCAGGGATGGAGCTTAAAATCACATACAGCATCTCCCATGGTTCTGCTCGCTCTCATGAAGCTGTGGAAAGTATCGCTCCTCCGTCTGGGTTTTCAGAGGGGATAGAATATCAGACCTTTCCCATTCAGGACTCCCATTTCTGCTGCCCAAGCTAAGGAATTAAGGCAGTGAGTTTCCAGCAGCAGCTCTCGCTGAAGTAAAACAGCCACTTGAAGGATCCTGTGGCAGTTTGGGTTACTTGAATGGATGATTAGTCATGAGGCTTTAGGCTTAAAGCTTTAATCCAGTTTCCTTTAAAGCTGATGGGAGCTTTGGCCCTATATGTGTTAGGGTGCATATTGCTTATGGCAACTCTAGTATAGGTTGCAAACCCTTATAAATCCCCTCTTTCCATGAACTCCTAACATTTTCTGAACCTTTCATCTTTTGGACTGAATTTTCCATGCTTGGTCTCTGCCAGGAGATTGTTTTTAATGGATGATTTGAACACAATCCCTCTAGCCATTTGAGTTCAGGGACAGTTAGACACACAAAGGCTCTTCTACATTTATAAAAGAAAAAAATATTGTGATAGAACTGAATCAATTTAAAATCAATCTTTTACAGACATAAACTGGCTTATTTCAGTATAGTCACATGCCACAATTTTGTGGAGCACAGACAAATTCACATGCCCTGACTTCAACATGCGTGTGTCATCATTTACACTGTAAAGAGATCATGGTGACAGTACCAAACCCAACTGATCTTATCCAGCTGTGTTTCAGAACTCGTTCCCTCAATAGGTCTAATTCAGATCCATGAACAGGAAGAAAATGAGTCCCACTGCTGCTGCTTGGAATTAGAAATACATTGGATGGCTTTGAAAAATGCGGTGATAGGAACAGGATGAAATTTAATAGCATAAATCCAGGCATTCAGGAGGCTGAGAACTCGAATTTACCCTAAGCTGGAGCTGAACAAGGAGGAAAATCCCAGAGTGAGGTCAGTGATCCCAAGGTGGCTTCGAGATACTGTTTTGGAAATGGTCATAAGGAAGGTTGGTGTGATCCTGGGATGGATCAGGGAATAGACTGCATGAGAGTACAAATAGGTATAGATGCAAGGTCATGGCCAGAGCTCCCCAGGAAAACCACGCATTTTGGTGGGGGCTGCCCAGATTTAAGAGTGATGAGTGCAGGGTTGTTAGACTGACCTGAAGAACCTGTTCTCTGAGGAGCTTGTATACATGTGCAAGTTACTCATACATTCATGAACCCCCATGAAAATATTTCACCAAGCAATAAAGGTAATCCTTTCTAAATAAGAAAAACATCCATCTTGTTGCAGAAAACTGTGAACTCTTACAATCTTCATTATTATGGAAAGAGAACACCCCACTAACAGCCTGGAGATGTGTTGTCTTGAGAAGGAAACTCTTTTTGCAGGCCCAACTCAGCCAGAAAAAGCAACTCTCTTTCATACTTTGTTCTTCATCCACAGTCATAAATAGCTTTATTATTGTCAATTAACAACTGACATTGGGGACATTACTGGATGGCATCAACCTGTTACCTGTTTCACAGATGGGAAAGTAGTATGTCCAGATGATAAATGGCTCTTCACACAGAAAATCAACAGCAGGGTTGGGAACAGAAGTCCTACTCTCTGATCTTTTCACTGATTAGAGAGGCTCATTATAAAAAAAAAAAAAAGTTGTTTTGCTTTTTTTCCAGAAAATTCCAACGTTTCTACACTAACTCCCACTCTGAGGGCAAACCAGAGATCAAGATTTCCTGGAAATTGTCATTCCCAAGCATTTTGGCTCAGAAATGCCAGCTTATTGCAGTGAGGTGGAACAGCTCACATCGTGGTGTCCAATTTCTGAGCCGAAAGATGGGAAAAGGGAAAAAGGGTGGTTTTGAGGCTGGACTGTGTAGGAAAGCCCGCAGCCCCAAAGCAGTGGTGGCAACGCGTTTTCTTCCCAGAGATGTTCCAAACAAGGCATAGTTGTTGTGGCTGTCAGGGATTATTGAACAAGACCATTAAGTTGCGACGATGTGTTAGGCACAACTGCAGACAAACAAATCATATCAGCTGCTTTTCAGCCACAATTTTACCTGAATTGCAAACTTCAGGCAAAGCAACCCGAGATGAAAACTGATTTTGAAGTCAACAAGACTTTATCAACTTCCAGCTCCTGGGGATATTATACCGATTACTACCTTGGTTTGCTAATGTAAGGAAAGGGGTGTCTTTAAATGCAAAATAATTACTCTGACTTATTTCTCTGAATGCTTACAACCCTTGGAAACAAATAAGATCCCAGCACCCCTGTCACTGCACAGCTAGATTTCAAATTAGATAAAAGAATAGCCAAGACGTGTCTAGTGTTAATATGGTTGACAGGAAACAGTGGGTGATAAGGGCCAGATCCATCACTGGTGGGATTGAAGATCAGTCAGCAGAGGTAATAACCAGAGCAATGCTGGGCCTGGAGTAGTTTCTCTTACAGAAAAGCCTTCAGCATATGTTAATGGCAACAGCACGCAGTGTGTATCACACAAATCCTATTCATGTCCAGAATACCTATCACTCTATTAGTGTCGCAAGTTATTAAAAGGACATCTCAAAAATAGGCCTCTCCAAGTGGAACCGGTAAGAAGTAACCATGGCTATTTGATATAGTCATAGCAACAAAGGAGCATCACCTTGGCAACACACCAGGCTTATTTACTGAGGTGCGTGTCAAAGCACATTAAAGTCATTTGTATCTGAATGAGTTCTGATGCCATCTTCTAATCCTCCCAGCTCCCTAGCAGCTATGGAAAAGTAATCAAAGGAAGGGTTTGTGTCATATAGCGTGTACCACGCTCAGAAATAAAGGCATTTTCATTTCTGTCATATTTCTGACCTGTTCAAAACTAATAACTTGCACGTGACTGAAATAAAAATGGCATTGTCTGGAAACAACCTGATGGAAATCCTTGAGGTGCAAATTAAACATAAACATTAAAATGGACTAGCACATGCCCCTGCCTGGAAATCAGAAAGGGGGAAATCTGGGGATATTTCTTGCAGCTGGGAGGTAGTAAGGACCCAGTGCTGTCAGAGAGTATGTACAGAGCCCCAGCCAAGAGATGGCCAGCTGGGTGGGCATCATCAGCTTCATCAGCACCAACAGCTTCATCTGAGCTAGCTGATGGGATCTCCATCATTAAGCAGGAGGCAGTATTTCTAATCGAGCCCAACAAAAGTGACCCATTATTTGAGTCCAGTCTGCCTGGATACCATGTGTCTGCAAGAATGGTGCATCCCTTGTAAGGAAATAGGTAGCTTTGAGCCTGTAGGGTCATGACACTTAAAATAATAATTTAAAAAGAAGAAATCCAGGATCAGTGCAGCACGGGACCCAGAGGAACACGAACCAGTTTGGTACAAGCGTGCCGCTGTGCAGGGGGCAAGTGCAAGCCCTGACAGCATCACACATAGACAGAGCATTTGAATGCCATGTGGGGTTTGTTTCACAGCCCTCTCCACTGAGTCTTTCGTACCTTTGTGTCCCCCGGAGACCAAGACGGCTGCTGTAGGGTCCATTGTTATTCATGTGCCTCTGCAGCAGATTAGGGAGCAGAACAAAATGCATCTCAACAGCATCTTGTGTGGCAAAGGTGCTTTAACAATTTAATGCAATTTCTTTACAAGCATGAGGGACAACAGAAGATTCTTAAACAGTCACTCAATTAGCTTTATCCCTCTTCATCTGCTGAAGTTTACCCATGAGAGGTCACCTTGAAGAATTTGTCTTTATTTTGACCTGTCTCCCTCTCCACCCCTCCTCTGCCTTAGGGATTCGAATAAACTGGAAAAAGAATTCCCTTATTTTACGCTGTTCCGTACCACAGGCCCCACTTCTGTGTCAGCACAGCCTTGGGAGCAAGGCACAGCCCTTGAGCCCCGTGGGGCTCTTCCATCACTCTGAGCTCCACGCAGCTGAGAAGGAAGCCACAAGTCACTTGTCCTACCTGCCTGTGTGGGACTGTCCTCCCACCTTTTCTCCAAAATCTCTTCTCCAAAGACAGATCCACTTCCCACACCCCTTCTGATGCCTCCTGCATTAGGATTCATGTGACCAAACTTCTCTTAGATGAAGAATTGCCCTCTGGAGGCCTCCAGCCCTCTCAGGCGGCTGTGAAGGAGGTGATGGGAAGGCCCTGTGCTCTCCTCATGAGGTAATTGATCCCACTGCCTTTTTGTTTACTCTCCTAATCTCTGTCCTCTTTGTTTAGCCTGATGCTCAGAGCAAAGAGTGGCTCCTAATAAGCCCATGCATGCACTCCAGAAACACAGCGAGGTGTTTTGACTGCTATATCTCCATTACAACATTTTAAAAGTTTTATAATGGACTGGCTCATTTCAGGTACGTGCAGAGCGGCTGGCTGGCAAAACCCAGCAAGAGCTCATGAACATGTGCGAGGGAGGTCATATTTACAGCTCCGATACACTCAAGTCTCATGGAAATGTCACCAAGCAGGCAGAGATGAACCAGCACTAGACCTGTTCGAGGCTATTATTGAGAGAGATGACAGAATTATGATTATACCTGTGTCTCCGCAGAATGAAATCCTGGAGAGAGAGAGGTCAGCAGGAGCACCGAGGAAATGAAAACACTGAGTGTCGCTCATTGCAGGAAATTGCTGCCCCTGGGACAAATCCAGCTCTGGCAGAGGCAGGCACAGCTCTCTGCATTGACCCAGTGAGACTTTTACACCACCACTGAATATGGTCCTGTGGCAGGTCAGCCGGGGAGGGCTTACAGCCAGAATCCTTGGCTCTTGCTGGGCTTCTCATACACCTCCAAGCCTACAGTCAATATCAGCAAGACTCAGTTTGTCCATACCTTAGATGCTCAGCACCAGACTGAACCCAGTTTGGGAGCACAATGAGCAAAATTGGATTAGAGCTGGAGGATCAGCACTGACAAAGGATACTAGGGGTGAGGGAAAGGTGGATTCATTGCCTGAGAAGCAGCATGTCTTTTTCCCTGTCGATATCCAAGTAGACAGCAGAATAATTATCTCTCTGGGGTTCTTGCTAGGTATCAGTATGGCCCCTGAGATACAGGGGTTGGCAAGCTTGGGGTTAAAGTCCCCGATGAGTCACCGCAATTCCCCAGATAACCTTGCAGCAAGGATGCGTGCACCAGGAGGACACCTGGACTTGTTCGGTAAGTCAGACACACCATTGTACAGCATCTATACACACCGTTTCTATCTACAAATCTCCCGACTCCGTGAAAGGACTCCTGGTACAGGGGTTGTGTTGCACAACTCTTGGGAAAAGGGGCTTTCTGTACTCTCCAACTCATGGAGAGGTCTCAGGTAAGAATCTCAACAGACCTCCTTGTCTTGCCACCGTTCCTTGGCAGGTCTTGCTGTCTGGTGCCTCCTTGCATTGAACAGGCTGAAATTTAGGGCTGGAGATTTCAGATATTCCTAAAAGTTCGGTGTTGCAAAGCCCAAATGCCTTAGGAAATACTGTCTTTCCTTCCTTGCTCCCCAGGAGCCATCCTCATCGGTCTCTGTGTGGGCTGCTCCCCAGTAGATCAGGGGAAGGTTTCTGTCCCACTGGGTAAAGCATCTCACAATAAAGCACCCAGGGTCCCAACTGGGGCCTTTTTTACATCACTGTGACACAAACAGCCGTTTAGCACTTCATTTCTAGAGTCATTCTCTGCAGACTAAAGGTCTGTTGGGGACCATCAAACAGCAGAGCTGAGAGGGACCATTTTAACTGAACAGAAATCAAAGATACAGCCAAGAGGGGGAAAAACAAAGAAAAGAAAAAAAAGGAATGAAAAAAGGTAGCAAATAAACCTAAGAAATTGAAAAGAGCAAACAAACTCAAGAAATGGAAAAGAGCTATTACGTTTGAAGTATTAAAACATCAATCCATGTCCATGAAGAGGGGTAGGATAAATGCCTGAAGACATCTGAAGCAGCCCCATTACACATACCATGTTTTAAGTCTTTTTCCAAAGAATATGCGTTTTACAAAGAAGTGGCCTATGTGGATTTTCTTTGTAGACAAGATACAGAGTTAGTGGAATATATCTGAAGTTCTCCAGGAAAATCTTTATGTATCTAGGTATTTTTGTAAGTGTGTGAGTGGCTGTATCTGTACTTCTGAGGTTTTTGCTTTGGCTAATGAAAATAAAATGTTGAAACTGTAAATTGACTGTAAGATCAGCGATAAATCTTCCTCCCTTCCTTGAATTCTGCCACTCATTCAATTATTTAAGGTTGTGCCTTGTCTTTTCACACCACTCTGGGTAACCTTCCCAGCTTGTTTCAGAAAGCAGCTGGCAGTTTGATTAAATGGCATTTCTGGGAAGGGAAAATATATTTAGTTGAGCCAGACTAAATCTCTAATAATCTTCGGTAACAAGGTAAGAATACATAACTTATAAATTCCTTCATCCCTCTGAGAACTCATGGAAAAGTATTTCACTGGGATTTGTGAATCTGTAGCCCCACTCCATCGGGGGCTGGTGACATTTATGCGTGAAAGGTTTCAGACATGCTATAAGTAGTAAATAACATCTCTGGCATTGTGGTTTTTTTCCTTAGACCCAAAGAGAAAAATCTGTGTTTACAAAACATCTATTTACAGCCTAAAAGACCTTTCATTTCGGCTTCAGGAAACACACACACACAGAAATGAAATCTCTGTGGAGAGAGGGAGAGCAAGTCTGTACACCAGTGAACCTGCCAGAGGACGTGCAGGGCAGGGACTTGGGGTATTACACCCCCTCTTGAAGGGTAAGATTTTAAATGCCAAACTTAGGAAAAGGAAATTTCAGTATCTAAATCATCTGAGCTGGTCTCCCTCAACTCCTCGAACAGGGAGCAGAGAGAGACAGGCAGCCCCGGAGAGTGATTCATCACATCCCAAGACAGGTGTCAAAAATGGGGTAGATGAATCGTGCCCTCGCAGCGCTTCTTTTCTTGCTTATTGACGACAAGACAACCTGGGGAGCCATGTGAGATGCCCAGATTAAGGTGGATGAATCCTATGGGCAGCAAAGGCAGAGGCTTTTAGTGAAAATAAAGCAGCCGCCAGGCACATTCGGGGAAGCCGGATACAGAAACGAGGGTGGCAACCTCCGTTTTCCATTCAGCGCATTCACTGCTCTTATGTTTGCTGAATACTAAGTGACTGGGATAGTTCTTTCTTTTTGCTTTTTCCGACAACTGCAGACTCCAGCAGTTTGTCCAGCAGAATAGGGGTCTGTTAGGATGAACTTATGCCTTTGGCTAATAGGCTTTTTATCTCCTCGTTGCAGAGCACTCTGTCATTTTTAATGATAAAGCTAAGTGCCAAACCCACCACCGAGCAGAGGCAAATATTTAGGATCCCGTGCAATGCTTTCTCCACAAATGAAATAGGGATTGCAAATAGGCACTAGCCCTAGTGAATGAGTTATTTCCACCCTCTCCATTATTTGGATCCTCATGACTACAGGGAAGCCATAGGTTAAAGCACAGAAGGGTTTGTGCGTGGCCGTGTAGGAGCCGGTTTGTCTTATTGCTGCAGAGGCACCTCAGCCAGATTGGTCGTGTCTCAGGGGGTGTTTAGAAGTTCTGTTCTAGGCTCTCTGCAAATATTCAGGCAGCTCTTGCCCTGAAGAGCGTAAACTTGATGTGGAAACCAGGAGATGAAGCATTTCTCTTGAGCTCAGAGCCTGGGCTCGTACCAAGGTGAGTGCTGCCTGGAGGGCAGCAGCCTAGGATCACCCCACATTCCTCTCTTTCCATCTGGCACAGGAATCAGCTCCTGTCACTGACATCCCGTACATCCCTTTAAAACCTACTGCTCCCTTGAGAAGGCTTTCAGCCTCTTCCCTGTTGGCTGGGAGTCTTCCTTAATTCCCCCTCCCAGCCTCAGGGCTGCTTCCCATCTCTCCCTGTTTGGATGCAGAGCCTGATGCTTGCTGATATCCTGTGTGTCCTTCCTGCACTTGATTTCTCCTTGGTGCATTCTGAGAAGCTGGAGCTGCCCTGTAATTAGTTAATGCTCTCTGCCATACACCAAAGGCATCCCCTCCCAGTAAATCCCAGCAGTGCTGGATCTAGAGGTATTCCAGGCATGAGAAGCAGCTTAATGCCCTCAGTTTGGGCTCTTGAAGTTCTCCCCAAGCACAGACTAAAATTCACAGCTCCCAGGAGGAATTAAAGGAGTACTAGATTATAAAAGCATCGTGCTCCCAAACTGGGGTCAGTCTGGTGGCTACACACACGAGTAACACGGTTGCTTATTATGTGAGTAGTGAAATGAGAAAAATGTGGGGGTTTTTTGTGAACTAATGCCAGAAGGACTTTCTTTCCCCTTCTGTCTTGCACAGCTCCAGCCTTTGCAGCCACAGCACCTTCAGGCTCCCACCAGCAGCCCCTCACTCCTCCTCTGAGCATCCCCACCCTGTCTAGGTCTCTTAAGCACTGGCATCCAGTGTGTGCATCACCAAACTGTGGGTGCAGATCAGTCCTAGGTCAGCCCAGCCATGGCCCACCTAGCCCTTCCCAGCAAGAACTTGCAAAAATCCATAAAATAAACCAAATCATTGCATCCTTTGCTGTCAACTGTCGTGTATAGTCACAAGCAGTTGCTGAGTTCAGAACTGACCATGGGAAGATGACAGAGAGAGAGAAAAGGGTTTGTATAAGCCTCGTTTCATTAGGAAAAATAAATAATTAAGCTTTAAAGCCCTTAGGGGCCATGTAGGCAGATCCCATAGATCTCCCAGCCCACAGCCGCCCGAAGCCTTTGAGGTGCAGGTCCAGACCGCGCACCCCATGTCCGCGATGTTCAGCCACAAGAGGGAGATCGAAGCCACCGAAAGCATCCCGGAGGCTCCCGAGGTCTGGGTGGGAGTGGGGACACCCCCCCCGACACACATCTTCAGCTTCAGCTGAAGCCGCCCTCCGGCACCCTGGAGCACCCCAGCTCCTGGCATCGGCCCCATTCCAGGAACATAGGAGCAGCAGGACTCACTTGCAGGCTTCGATGAAGATTAAAGAAGGATTCTCCCTCCTGATGCCAGGAAAATGTTTACCTCAACCTGGGAATAAAATTATACTTAAGATGTTTTTTTTTTTTTTTTTTTTTCTGAGACTTTGGAGTTAATGAGATTAATTATGCAACAAAGCAACAAAAAGACGGATAAATAGTAAATGAGATTTAGATGGACCTGTCTTGGGCGGGGGGAAGGAAATAAACAGAAGTATTTCTTTCTCCCTCACTACAATGTAAATGCAAGCAGGCTGGGTACAAGTGACCCTTCACTATATTACATGCAATAATTACTTAATTAGTGTGGATAAAAATATCCCATTACCCTCATGCCCTAATGAGCCTTGGCAATACTGCAGGGACCTGTGTTTATAAGGAAGAAGAAGAATTACAGCCTGGAGCCACATTTGATAAGGCCAAATCCGCGCAAGGAGCAGTACACCGTAGAGTCAATCCCAGTAATGTCAATGGAACTATTTGTGTAAGTCAAGTGGTGACACAACAAGCCTATTAAAGGCAATGGTTAATTAACTGACAAAATTGCTAACCACGTCCTTAAAATGCTAGTTTCTTCAATTTCTATTTGCTGCATGGCTCTAGCGAGCACCAGGTTTTTTCACTCTGTTCTAGTTTTCATTTGACTCAAAACCTGCCCCTCTGAGGGCTGTGATTTCCACAGTTTTTCACTGGGGCAGGTTTTCATTCCCCTAAAAGTTTGGTCCCGGCTAGATGTACTTTTCCACCTTTTCAGGGAAAATATTCCTGCCTGTAGGGTGAATTTTTGTCCACTGCCCAGTCACCAGCAGAGGGGGAAGGAGCAGCAGAGAAAAGGGAAAGATCCTAAAGGAGAGATCCTAAATGTTACAGTGCAAAAGCAGAGAAGTCCTTGAAACCTTACCCAGAACATCTCTCTGCAACTTCATCAGAGCTTTCCTGGTGCTCTGGAGGTGGTGAGAGCAGGTGGAACAAAGGATGAGGTGTCCTAGGTCGAGAGCATGATGCAGCTATCCTGGGGCTATGAACCACATGCAGGATAGGTGGGACCATGGGGACACAGATCCTGAGACCCTCTGCCAAGCTCCCTGTGCTGTGGCTGCAGGGGTGGTCACAGGTGGGAGAAACTCCTGCCTGAGAACCAGGCAGAACCCAGAGCCTTCCTAATTGTCAGATTTTAAATTGGCTTTTACATTAATGATGTTTTCGAAAGATATATCCAAACTGGCTCTTTGGTTCCCTTCCAACCCAGAAGGAGGTTCAGTCTGTCCTGAGGATGGGAAGGACATGGGTTTTTGGTAGGGCATGGGGTACATCTGTCCTGAGGATGTGGTTTCTGCTTGCGTAGCAACTCCCAGCTTTGATTAGACGTTTAATTTTTACATAGCTAAAGTTAGAGCAGAAGATCTCTATCTTCAGATAATACAGTATTTCCCTAAGGATTCAGAGGGATTTTCAATCCCAGGTGTACTAAACTTTCAAAAGCCATAAGATTTAGGGGTTTGCTTAGGAGGGAGAAAGATAAGCGATTTCTGCATTTCAGGGAAAGGGGATGGGTTTGCTAGGTGGAAAGACTCTCCCTCCTTTTTCAATCAACTTTTTATAGAATTGCTCTGTGAGAAATAAATATTATATGTCAGCTTTATTTGGTCATAATTGAATATCCATCAGCCTATCTACCCATCTTTGTATAGTGCTGGAAACACCAATCTCTGACATAACTGCAGGCCTGTTGGAATTTAAAATTAAATTATTATTGTCATTGTCAATGGATGTTCATATGCTACAATGCTGAAGCTATAGAAGAAAATTGATAGTTTACCTAGATAGATCACCCGACCAGCAGAGATAACATTCACAGCTGCCGATGAAGGCAGAAATTCTTCTGCATGTCATTCTCTGCATGTCATTCTCTGAAGGAGCAGAGCCTTGCTGTCTGCGGAATCAAGCTCTTTCCAGTCTGAGGAATATATACAAGGCACTGTGTAATGGATTTTCCTCTTCCACCCATCAAAACTATGTTCGAGCCGTACATGCCAGCCTCTGAAATTGCATTAGAGCACTGCTAAGCTGCAGAAGAGCTATCGTCATCCCACTACTGTATTTATTTATTTATTTGTGTCTGCTGGAGAAAGACTAGGCAATTTTGAAAATTGGGCACCTGTTGGTCAGACAGCTCAAAATGGATGAGAAACCGAGAGCCAGGCAGATTCTGTAGTGACTGGTGGGTTAATTTTCCTTCTCTTCATTTAAATTCACACCCTTTGCCTTCCTGCTTTCAATATATTCAGAAAGGAGAAGGGAAAATTGCTCCCATGGTGTTTGCTGTTGCACAGTTGAGCATCAGATTCCTCCAGCAAAAAAAGCTTTCCCAGCTCCAAGCTTGCAATACACATTCAGAAGAGGTTAAAAATTAAACAAATGCAGTGCCAGGAAAATCACAGGGCATGCTCTGATGTATTTACTTCCAAACCAAGAAAAGTAAAACCTTCCATTGGAAATGGCAGCCTGTTAACGGTCCTTGGCCACTCTGCTGTGGCCAGCATCATCCCGGGCCAGGCTTTTGAGCATATTTCCATTGGGGATTGCTCAGGACATCTCTTTCTCCGCTCACAGATCACAGCACTGACCTGAGCAGCCTTAGAAAACCAGGAGGTACTGGGAGTGCTGGACCAGGCATCCAGCTGAGCCCATTGAACCAGCTCTGGGCATTGGTTATGAGGACCCAGCGCTCTGAAAAAATCTTATTTCAGGTGGAAAACCTGAATTTCTCAACTCTTGTAATTGCACTCAGAGCATCTCTGTGTGCTATGGCGTAGGCACGAACTCATCCCCTGGAGGTTTGCAGCCTGGCAATATGAGCAGGTAGGGACACCAAGCACTCGTGCAGTAGTCACTCTGTCTCCTGACCCCTCCGGCTGGTGTTTTACCCACTTGAACACAGCCTGGAAGAATTAAATGGCTCTTGACTCGTTCTCAACCTGCTGTACAAAAAGGGCTATGAATTCTAAAGAAATGGAGCAGGGACGTTAATTAAGAGGAGTGTTTGCTTTCATCCCAGAGGGCACTGCAACACGGATTCAGTGCAACAAAGGGGTGGAGGAGAAGTGTCTGGTCCCTGGACCTATCCCTTTCCGTGGATTGCCTCTCCTGTATAACATCCACATTTCTGTGGCTGGGACTGGGAGGAGGTGAGAGCCATTACCACCCCGTTTCTAGTCTTCAGCCATTTAGTTGTGGTTCCACAGCCCATCTGATACCATCTCCAAACCTTCCAGAGCTCCAAATCTCTAAATAGGTTTTTAAAATGATCCCAGAGAGCAAAGTCAAGGAGGTAGTAGGTAAGAAAGTAATCCAACATATATTAATATGTTGCATTAACATTAAACAACCAAAGTCAGCGACACCAATCACAGCAGTAATTACTCTGCATTTGACCCTGCCCCAAGGTGATGTCTAGAAATGATCTAAACTAGGTTTGATTGACAAGAGAGGGACTTCCCACACCCCTGCTGCAGTCATAAAGCCCTTGTGATATAGGTGCTTACCCTTCGCTTAGTCAAGCCCGAGAGGCTCATCAACCACTGAAGCAAATGAGTTGCTGCTTTGTGTGTGCAAAGAACCAGATTAGTCACAGCCTTTTTCTTCTTTTTTTTTTAACCCTTTTTATCTTTGCCCTGCCTTTGAGGGCAAATATACACAGCAGGAGCTGCCTGAAGCTCTCAGCCTTCCAAGCACTCTCGCATTTTCAGGCTGTTATTATGTGATTATTTCCAACACAGCACAGTCTGCAGGTCTGAGCCAGGTGCCCCTTCCATACACAACTAAGCTGGGCTAGGAGCTAACCCCAGGCTTTTTGAGTCCCAGACCAGTTCTCCAAACTTTTAATGGTGCCCGTGCCCACTACAGACTGTCTACCATACAGGAAAGACAAATTGTTGCCCCTGCTCTGGTTCAGGCAAACTTCAACCCCACAAAGCAAATGTATCTGCAAGGAACCTGGAGTGTTTGCTACACACCCTCCAAAGGCAAAAGTCTTATTTAAGAGAAAAAATAAAAAATAAAATAAAAAAAAAAGATGATAAATCACATCTTCATACATCCCCTGCTGAGCCCTCTCCACGCTTCCCCCCCCATTCGTTATATCTGACACTGTAACAGATAACTAAGTGACTTGTTAGTGTTTTAAGCAGGTTTTCCCATGAATATCACATAACCTTAGGCTCTCGGTGCGAGGTAATGGAGACTGCTACGCTCTCTCGCTTGGCCACGTTACAGAGATGATTGCTAAGCAGGGAGATGACATTTGCATGATTTACAGAACTTACAAATTCCTGCTGTGGTGGAAACACTCCCTCAGATTAGCTGCAATTCTCCTGCCCAGCTCAATCACAGCCCTTCCTTGCTGCCATACCCACAGCTCTGAGTGGGAAAAAGATTGTCAGCAGGGTAAATATCAACATTTTTATATCCATCTTTACTGAGGGGAAACTTGGAAGGCATAAAAATATCATAAAACAACTGATGACAACCTCAGTTGTGGCACACCTCTTCTCTGTATGACTACCTGTTGGTTTCAATTGATCATAACTTTACTTACCTTCAGATATTTGAGCTGAAACTGAGCACTTAGAGAACTTTAGAGGAGAGGTTCAAGTGTACCACTCCTCTAAACTGTACTGGAATGTCTACGCTACCCAGGCTGGGTGTCAGGTACCCACCAGCTTCAGCAGCTCAATGTCAGATGCTGCATCCATCAGGGAACAGAGAACTTCAGTGTCTGCCTTGTGATGACAGTGGAGCTGCTCACCCTCAGCTCCTGGAATTCCCTCTTCGTAGGACAGCAATCAGCTCTTCTTTGTCTGGGCCAGCAACATCAACACAACAACTTGCTAACTAGGGCATAGCCTGGCCTCACTTATGCTAACCTCTCTAACAGAAATGTGCAGGTAAAACCCCTCTTCCACCTTCCCCAAAGAGCCCTCCTCCATCCCACCTACCTAGAGCAGACTCTGGTCCTTGCTGCCCCCAAAATTCTGCCAAGTCTTTCCAGTGAGGGTCATAAGGACTAAACAGTCTCACACCCACTAATGCTATCTGTGCCTCTCCTTTTGAGTGAAAAACAAGCTAGAAGCAGGAATAATGATCTACAGTGTATTCTTATAGGTTTAATGCCAAGTCTTGTACAGGTCGAGTCCTGGATTTCAGCTGAGGCTACTCAAAGCATCCTTACAGCTGAGAGAAATCAAATATCCAAACCAGATCTGTGTGCTCATCTGAATTGAGCTTTGTTTACAGGGAAGAAATCAAGGTTGAATAAAGCTAGTGAGCTGTGAAAAACAATAACTGGAATACACAGCTCTCAAGGGGATGGAATTTACATTGAAATAAAGGAAATAACAAAACACAGTGTGTTTAGCATAGGTGGGGAAATCATTGTGAGGTAAGGAGAAGGCTGCAGATCAGCATGCAGAGGGTCCAGTCCTGCTGATAGTGCACCTTTGCTTCCGTACGTTTAAATTGCTTTATAAATGACAAAAATTGGATTTTGGTCTAAAACCTTATTTTCTGCGCATTACTGACTTTCTGTCCTTCTTTAATGTATTAAGGGAATTTCCTGAACCAGCAGCACCTGAGAACCGCTGTTACATGTAAACCTGTCAGCCCCATTAAGAATACCTTCCCTTCCCTTCCCTTCCCTTCCCTTCCCTTCCCTTCCCTTCCCTTCCCTTCCCTTCTTTTCCTGTCTCCAAACTTAATNTTAAGAATACCTTCCCTTCCCTTCCCTTCCCTTCCCTTCCCTTCCCTTCCCTTCCCTTCCCCTCCCTTCTTTTCCTGTCTCCAAACTTAATTATCAGCGCTTCATTAACATCCATGAGAGACTAAAAAGAAATCAGGACGCTGGACAAAAGCTGGTGGCACCACTGAGCTGGCACCATCACAGACCTTTTGGGCCAGTTTGTTCTTTCTTCTCCCTTTTCAGCTGCCCCAATGGGTGCAGCATCTTCCAGCAGGTCTCATGAATCGCAGCACAGGCATGATCAATAGTGTATCTGGTCCCCTGACAGGAGGAAAGGGAATCCTTTGGTAAGATCGATGCTTGCAACAGCAGAGAAAGTGCACCTATCATTTATAGTCCTAAAAACATATGATTTTGTTAAGCTGCTTTGACTTATTGCAGGGAGCCAGATCTGATGTTCACACAGGTCACTGGCCTCCTGGATTTTTATTTGTTGACAATGCTTATTGTACAAGAATAGCATCGGGTTTTTTCAGCTCCTACCAAACCAAGCGCAGGTGCTTTGAGCAGACTGGGAAGCCCGGATTTGTACCACTATTTCGGGGGAGTTGTGCTTTTTTGTTTGGTTGGGGTTTTTTTGCTCTTTGTCAGCAATAGTGGTTGAGCTAAAATTGAGGTGACTGTCACTTGCGGCTGAAAGAAAATTCACTATATCTTGAGAAATGCAGACATTTCTAGGGGTTGTTCTATGGAAAAACTGTGATCCAGCACGATGATATGGAGTTGTTTGTTGTTTGGTTTTTTCCCACTGAAATGCTTAAGACAAATGAAAAAATTGGTTTTCTCTGGGAAGAGAGGGGTGTTTCCCCTCTGTTCTCTGAGCCCTAGTGTGCACCATCTGCTCTTGGGGAGCCCAGTGTCTCAGCGATAGAGACAGAGGAGCTGACACAGTAATGGTACCACTATTGGCATTAATTAAGCAACCCAGGCAGTGGGTTTTCATCCTGTTTTCTGTTTGCTTTTTAATCAAAGCTATGTGGGTTGTCGCAGGCAGGGGGGAAGCGAGGGTAGATGTTTTTCTAATGTATGTTCGTAAGTAATTTTGAGGACTTTGAAGCACGACTCTCTGTGGCAAGCGAGGGGCTTGTTGATTAACAGCCACAAGTGAGAACCACAAAGCTACAGAGATCTCCTGTCAGGTCTAACTCGCCGAGAAAAGAAGAATATTAAAATACACATGTAATTCCACTGTGCCTGAATTGCCACTGTCTGGACCTCTGTGCCATCATTTCTATCAAGGAAAAGTGGATGAGAAAATGTCACCAGTCGGATTTGCTGGGATGCAGCACTGCCTTTTAACACTGGCAGATAAATGACTGAATAAAGTGTTGGACAAAGAAGAAAATCAGACCTTTTCGGTGCAAGTTGTTCTCTAAAGTCCTGCCAGATCCAGGCTGGACTGCAGCGTGGTTGCACACCAGCACTGGTCACCTTGGAGAGCCCTTATGCCCGCCTGCATATGGCACAGAAGGAGACAGGAGGGACCTTGGTGATTACCAACAAACCCCAGCCCTCACCAAGCATCAAATGCTGCTGAGGATCAGACTTTGGGTAGGAAATGCAGTTCTTGGTCCCTCATAAACTCAGACAAACCCAGCAGAAAGCCACCTTCATGCAGATGCACACACAAACCACACCACTGACGTCGGCTTGGTTTTTGTTAAGTCATAAATCATGCAAAAGCAATATATGGCTAAGTGAAAAATTAAGGCTGATGAACTCTCCTGGAGTGACAGCTAGACAACTAATCACTTCCATTAGTGCAAAACTGCCCATCTCAGAGAGAGACCCTGCAACAGAAATGAAGTAGAACCTCGAAATCTTCCCAAAACATAAATCACAGCAGAATTTATTAATCACACCAAATACAAACAGTCATAAATCTCTTGCAAACTAGCAGACTAGGCCATCCAGAGGAACAGGGGAAAATAAAGTGGAGAGAAATGAAAAAAGAAGCGGTAAGAATCAGGAGAATGAGAAGCCAGTGGCAGGGGAACGGTACTTAAGCTTAACACTTCACAGGAGAATGATTCAAACCTTTTCTTCTGATCTTATTAATGTCAGCTTTTGTGCTAATGCCCCTGCATTCAAAGAAGCTTGTTGTGGCTTTGGTCACCTATTAACATGTGTGATGGCCACAGCTCCCAGGGATCTGGCCTCCGTGCTCCTGGGATCTGCTGTGATGTCAGATGCGGGGTTGCGCAGCTCACCCTGAGCCTGAATTGCTGCCAATTAATTTGGGATAACACATTCATTCTCACTGGTGTGAACTCCAAGACCGCAGTGGTGCTGCACGTACCCTCAGCAAGGGGCAACTCCTCGACAGGCACAGCCTCAGGGGTCCTCATGGCCCTCAATGGAACAACGTGCTCAGCGTGGGATAGATCAACCTCAAACTATGCCAAAGGCTGCAGTTTCAACTGAGACTGCTCTTGGCAGAAGGTGATTTTTAAGCAAACTCTTGATTTGCAGAAAAGCTTCATTTCTTTTGTCCTGAAATTCATGAGAACTTGAAATGAATCCAGGAAACGGCTTCGGAAGGAGAAAAACTAGGGTAGGAAGGTGAAGGACGTGTTGAAGAGCTAACAGGTCTGGAGTCCTTCTTTTACCTCCTTGCCCAGGTGCTGGAGTAGTGATGCAGGGGGTTAGGAGACCCCATCACTGAGACCCTGCCACCCTGGCCTCAGGAGATAACCATAGCCAATGTGAATGCTCACTGTCTCTCCTGTTGATTTTCAGTTTGAATCCACGATTGAACATCCACAGGAGCATGGATATGACCTTGTCACACCTCATCTTTGGGGAGCTAAGTATATCTCCTACTGCTGGATTTAGGAATTGTTTCTGGAAGAAAGGCATCTGTCTACTCATCTCACACCACCTTTCGGAGGGATGACCTTCCAAGTGGCGTTTTCTCTACCAACATTCACTTTTTCTCTTAAGAATACAATGGGCTTTGAGCTGCAAACTAACATTACGGTATTTTGCAACTCATGCCTCATGAAATGTTTTCTGCATTTCTGTGGAGCTCATACAGTCATCTTTTGTTTTATTGTGACCACAACTCTTCCTTTTAGGACAATTGCATCACGTCTCCTTGCCTCCCAGGGTGGGCATCCTTGCCTTTAATCTCCGGGGTTTCCTGCTGTAAATCTTCTCCAGCCCCTCCACTGCAGAGAAACAAAGAGACCAACTCTGCAAATTGGCTGAAAGAGCTCTTTGTTCTCTATGTATCATGTGGGGCTGCAGCACAACTTTCCAGACCAATAGTAACCATTTAAATTTTTACTTTTTCTTTTTGGTATTTAGCAATTTCAGTACCTTCCAGCTACTTGCAGTAACTATTTTGAGTGTGGAAAGTTTTAAAGCAGCAGACCGTGATAATTTTCACCCAGGAGTCCTGAAATAATTGGTTAAGGCAAGCTCTGGCCCAGTTTTGCTAATTTTTCATAATCTTGGATTACCGGGAGATCTGCAGGAAGTTGAAACGATGCCAGTGGTGTGTTAGTGTTCAAAAAGAGTATATAGAAACTCAGATGTTTACTGCTCAGTTAACTTTATGCTACTCCCTGCAAACCAAATGAGAGAGTGGTCAAGGACTCAACGGAGAACAAACGATGAGGATGTGATTAAGATCAGTAGATAAGTTTTGCTGTTTTCTTCTATTTCCTTTGTTTCCCTCAGAAACAGGTTTTGTAAAAAGAGGAATTGATTTCTGCTAAGCTTTGTATATTCTGTTGCACAACATTCTGATATATTTATAATGAACTCTGTGCCAAATTAGCAGAGTGCATATTAAATGGACTGAGGTTGGATTAGCTGACAGCTCTCAAAAAAGCGGTTAGCAGCAGGGAGGCACTGCTGAATGGGAATGTTTCTTGTGGATTCTGGAAAGACCACTTCCAGGCCAAGTTATTCAACATTTTTAGCAATGATCTGGAAGGAAATCACTGCTGATAATTACAGATGTCTCGAAGATTGGCAGACCAATTAACAGCAGTGAAGATAGTGCAGTCAGAATAACACGATTTCCTTAATAAATTGGGTCCATTCAAACAATGTATAATTTAAATAACAACAAATTTGAGGTCACTTATTGAAGAAAAAACAAACGAAGGCCAGGCCTCCAAAACAGAAACTATTTGTGGAGGCACAGCTTTCAACAGGGGTATGGGAGTAAGTTTTTCTGAGGGGCACCTGGGCAGGAACCCCCACGGCAGTGGCATTGAAAAACGGGCTTATGTGATGCTGGGAAATATTAAAAGGAGAATCAACAAGTGGGAGTTTGGAACTGACGTTCCCTCTGTTCGTGGCTGGAAGAAAGTCCTTGGTTCTGGACTGGCATTTCAAAAAGGTTATTAAAAATTAGAGGAGGCCACACAGGAAGTGGCCAATCCTTCCAAAAACCTGTCAGAAACGGCAGAACTGTCTCTTCAGCTCATCCGAAGAAGATCAAGAGGTAACTCGATTATACTGCATAAGAATCGTCACAGGGAAAAACGCTGAGTGCTAAAGGGCTCTTTAATCTTGCAGGAAATGACAGAAAGGAGGCCTAATAGCTGAGAGTTAGAGCTAGACACATGTAAATGAGGGAGGCGGCACACTTTGGTAACAGCTGAGCTGGTTAGACCGAGACAAATTGTGGTCATTTTCGGAGAACATTGTGTCAGCATTCAGAGCACTTACTGCTTTTGTGAAATATCATTCCCCATTGCTTCAGTCCCTGGAAATGAGTTTGTCCATTTTCCAGCAGACCATGAAAGGAGGGGCTACGTTCAGGGCCGTGGAGCATCCTGACATTCCCTTTGCTGGAGAGGGGAGCTGGAAGTGTGGACTAGTGTGGACTCCTGCACAAAAGGGGTGACATGTGGCCACAAAATTCCCCACGGCGTGTTTGACAGGATAGCAGGTATCCCCTGAGCTCTGATCTGCCATTCCCAGGCAGACAGGGCATTCTCAGTTCATTCCTTTCACCATATTTCACTTTGCCCTAAATACCAGCCACATTTCACTGTAATACCGAGGAGAGAGCAGTCTTCTAAGATTTAAGGTCAGATTTGTAGGTACAAGATTGGAAACAAAATGTGAGAAGTAAAACAAATACAAAACACAAACCGAGCTGAGGTTTAACAAGCATCTACCTCCCCTAACATGACTCCGAGCTCAGAGCTGGTGATAAGGGTTCACAGCAACAATCCGTCTTCCAGGTGTTATCCTCATCTCCAAACATTTCCCTCTGCCACCAAGCCCCAGCTACAGTCCCTTGGAGGCTCGTTTCTTGTGCGAATGTAATAGTCCTTCTTTGCCCTATGTGGAGCCAGGTCACCTGGGTTCTAAGGATGCCCATACTTGTACCCCTGTCTCATCAGCAACTCGAATGCTTGCGATGACGGCTCTTGGACTGAGCAGAAAGTGTTTTAAAAGCAATTCCCACTTTGTTTCTAGCTGGCTTGCTGGTGTGACTGCTACCCACCCAGCTGGATGGTTGTTTTATCATGGGTTGCTAAGTTGCTCACACTAAATATTATATGAGACATCAGGTACACAGAGGTCTCCAAAGCACATTTTGGCTCCTTACCAGCTTCTTGCATAGACCACACACCACGCCCAGAAATGCAGATGGCAGCATAGTAACAAGTGGTTTCCCCAACTCTTGCCTTCATTAGGAATATAATGAAAATACAGCTTCCAGGCACAGAGTCTTGTCTGGAATATCACAGAATCATAGAATGGTTAGAGTTGGAAGGGACCTTAAAGATCATTGAGTCCCAGCCCCGCCGCCCAGGGCAGGGGCACCTCCCACCACACCAGGTTGCTCAAAGCCCCATCCAGCCTGGCCTTGAACTCCTCCAGGGATGGGGCAGCCACAGCTTCTCTGGGAAATGATATCTGTCATGCCACCCCATGGAGGACACCAGACTTGTCCATCTCCCCATGAATAAGCACCCTCATTGCAGGTATCTCCAGGGTATTGGGAATATCCCAGATTTCAGTGGAAGGATGAATTCCTTCTCCTCCTGTCACACGGCCAAGCACTGGGAACCCTTGCCCAGAAACTTGCCCCCTGAGCAAGAAGGACCTGAAGACCCAGGACGGGGGGATGCAGGAGAAGTGAGGTAGATCTTAATCTTCTCAACCCTGCAAGATATCAGGGAAGGGAAAAGCTCTCCAAGAAACAGATGAGAAAGAGGAGGCCTGGGATGGTGTTGTTGAGGGCACTGCACACAGGTTTTCCTGGTTTCTCTTTGACATGTGTCTAATTAGTGTTCCTTCTGGGTAAAGTCATGTGTTTCCCCACAGAGTTCGTTATTTTGCCTACTCTTATTCTCAATGAGTAAAAGAAAACAGCAGAGAAGACAAATATTGGAGTGGGTGGAAGAAGTGCAAGTTAGTGGCTGAAACAACTTGTGGAGCTAAGCAATGCGTTGCTGGACAGGTTGTAGTGGAGGACAGCCCCACGGTGCAGTATTCCAGGGAGAGGACCTACCATATAATGAACTCACAGATAGAGAGAAACAGTATGTTTGGTTCACTGATGGATCTTGTTGTATTGTAGGAAAGCGTCGAAAGAGGAAAGCTGCTGTGTGGAGTCCTACATGACAAGTTGCAGAAGCAACAGAAGGAGAAGGTGAATCAAGTCAGTTTGCAGAGGTAAAAGCTATCCAGCTGGCCCTAGACATTGCTGAAGGAGAAAAGTGGCCAGTGCTCTATCTCTATACTGATTCATGGATGGTGGCAAATGCTCTGTGGGGATGGTTAAAACAGTGGAAGCAGAGCAACTGGCAGCGCAGAGGTAAACCCATCTGGGCTGCTGAATTCTGGCAAACTATTGCCGAGCTGCTTCAGAGGTAACGGGTACTGAAGTACAGCTCCTCCTGGCGCCCCAATTACCAGTGTTGGGCTGGATGTTCCAAGGAAAAGTTCCCTTCTACTCCTCGTGCACCGATGCTACCTGGACTAAGTGGGTTGCCTTAATTACACAGAGAGCTCGAATAGGAAAGCCAGATGGTCCAAATATTGTAGAAGTGATCCCAAACTCTCCTGAAGGCAGAGACCTCACAATGCCACTGAACAACACGGTAACACGTGCTGAGGAGGTGGCACAGTATAATGAAATCACAGATAGAGAGAAACAGTATGTTTTGTTCACTGATAGATCTTGTTGTATTGTAGCAAAGCGTCGAAAGTGGAAAGCTGCTGTGTGGAGTCCTACACGACAAGTTGCAGAAGCAACTGAAGCGAAGGAGAATCAAGTCAGTCTGCAGAGGTAGAAGCTATCCAGCTGGCCCTAGACATTGCTGAAGGAGAAAAGTGGCCAGTGCTCTATCTCTATACTGATTCATGGATGGTGGCAAATGCTCTGTGGGGATGGTTAAAACAGTGGAAGCAGAGCAACTGGCAGCGCAGAGGTAAACCCATCTGGGCTGCTGAATTCTGGCAAACTATTGCCGAGCTGCTTCAGAGGTAACGGGTACTGAAGTACAGCTCCTCCTGGCGCCCCGATAACCGGTCTTGGGCTGGATGTTCCAAGGAAAAGTTCCCTTCTACTCCTCATGCCACGGATGCTACCTGGACTAAGTGGGTTGCCTTAATTACACAGCTAGCTCGAATAGGAAAGCCAGATCGTCCAGGAACTGTAGAAGTGATCACAAACTGGCCTGAAGGCAGAGACCTCACAATGCCACTAAACAACACGGTAACACGTGCTGAGGAGGTGGCACCATATAATGAATTCACAGATAGAGAGAAACAGTATGTTTTGTTCACTGATAGATCTTGTTGTATTGTAGCAAAGCGTCGAAAGTGGAAAGCTGCTGTGTGGAGTCCTACACGACAAGTTGCAGAAGCAACTGAAGGAGAAGGTGAATCAAGTCAGTTTGCAGAGGTAAAAGCACACACCTTGTATTTCTCCTGTTCTGCACCAGGAGCCTTCCACACTCAGAAGATCCATTCTCTCATGAATCATGAATGATGTGATGGGAGGAATGGAGGGAGGCCTGAAGTATAGAAAGTACATTTGCTGTGAGCTCTGCCTTCATGCAGTGTATCTGATATAATAATTTAAGCATTATATGAGCGACCACCGTCATTCCTGCAAAACACCTGGATGTTTTTGCCTCTATTGCAATGACTCCATCTGCCAACATAAACAATAAATTCTGTCAGACCTCTTTTTAGTACATTGTATATGTCTCTGACTGGTGCTTAAGGCAGGACGCTCTTCCTTCATTTTAGCAAAGTCTTTGTTTAAGTAATGTTCAAGGGGGAAAGAAACAACTCTGATTTTAATAGGGCAAGGGTGGGGGAGGGTGATCAAGTACAATGAAGTAGGAAACCTTGTCACTATGTCATGTTTAATTTGGTTCCTTGCCAGGTTGCTAAATTCAATTCAGATCCATGATCACACCTTAATGAATTCAATGGGGAAATTAAAATTTAACTATCTGCTCATGAAATGTTCATGCTGTTGGTTGTGTTTAATGACTGAAGACAGGATATGTTGAGTCAGAAGAAGGGAGATAACAGTCTGGTTTGCTATCTGGACACTCTATAAAATTTATTTAACCCTCTCGGCTTCATACTGAAAGTAAACATGGGCTTAGACACAAAATGGGTTCCCAGGAACTTTAGGGACAGGGATTTTCCACAGGTATGTGAGAGGCTGGAATCTTTGTTCAGGATATCCAGGAACTCCAGAAGAGTCCATGGGCTGGTGTAGAAACTTGTGATGTGGTACTGTTTGGCTGTGATCTGCACTGCTGTTCAGGAGGGGGTGGTTCATGGCCTCCAAGAAAGAAGAAGAGCAGACAGTGGTATATGAGCCTGCAGTGAGACTCCTTTGAAAGCAAGCCCCCTTAGTAGTCTCGCTTCAGAAATGACACTGCAGCCCTCCTCAGATCTGTGCTCTTCCCATCCCCAGGACATGACCACCATGGCAAAGAGGGCATGGGGCTACACATGCATTAAATGTGACTATGGCTGGGATGGAACAGGATCATGCAGTAGGAATTAGTCACAAGCGTTGCCAATTCAACACCAACTCAGAGGATTCAAGAAGGCACTTGGAAATTTGTGGAAGACCTTGTGTAATTTCTAAAGGTCCTCAGTGGTGCTAGGGATCAGCTCATGTGGACCTGTCGTGGAACTCAGGTCCTTGAATAAGGCCTTGCTATTTACCTGCAGCTCCAAATATACATTAGCTCTGTGAGGCTACCAGACAACCTCTCTGTGCCATAACATCACCTCTACCAGGGAAAGCGGCATCTGGTTACTGTGAAGATGAGCGCTTTGAGGTGCATGATGTCTCCTGGGAAGGAAGAACAGACAAGGATCACGACTTGGAGGGGTGGAAACTGCCACTGATCCACTGGGTTTGAAAGAGCTCAGCTGGTTTGCACCAACAAAGCCTCCAGTCTTGAGCTGCTCTGTGGGCTGGGATATGAGATGGATCAAGAACTTCAAAGAAATCTGCAGATATCACAGAGGGATTTTTTTTTTTTTTTTAATTCGGTCTGTGCCCTCTCCAGCCTTGTCAAATCCTGTTCCAGGCTCAGATCTGCACATAGAGCCTCTGTTATCAGCAGAGAGTTAAAATCAGCTCCATATAAGCAACAGACAGTGAGCAAGTCCCTCTAAAACACTGTCACACTCAAGAAGCTGGGGTAGGTGGAGGCGGTTTAGCAGTGTGGCTAAATAAGAAGCATCAGTGCTGGGATTGTTTTACTCTGCGCTGTTTGCAAGTTATACCAAAGCTGCCCTACTGATCACTGAACACTCCATAAAACAAGGAGGGGGAGGCCTGGAGTGCTGCTAAATCCAGGAAAAGGGCAATCTCACTGCAGATGTCTGATAATAGAAGCGTAAAAGGCAAGAAAGAGAAAGTCAAATGAAAATGGCTCTGGAGGCGGCTGTAATAGCAACACATCCCAGTTCTCCCCACCACCGATTCCTGGGGAATGTGCAGGGGATTCAATGAGAGTCGAAAACCTCTTTAAACTCATCAGTAAGGACTGGAAATACCAGAAACATCTCTAATTTTTACTCATTTCTGCAGAAATGAGAAATAAGCATTTTGTTAGTTGGAAGGAAACCTGTGAGAACTCTTCGCATTGGCCTGCCTGACACTCACCATTGTAAACATTTCCTGCAGCCTTGGGAGAAACTTTAACCTCTCCATCCTCCAAGGATGCTTTAATGCACAGCAGATGACCTTCTGCCTCAAGAGATATGCACCCCCTTGTCTTTCCAACTTGTAGTAGGTGTTAGTGGTGGTGAAAGCATAGTACGTCTTTTAATTTTATTAATTTGGAAAAGTTATAGAGGCAGATCGAAGGTTGGAGGGATAACTATTAAAGTTGGCAGTACTTTGACTTTGTAGTCTAAATAGCTTTCTTTTAATCAAGTAGTTTGGTTTTTTTTTTAATGGAATATTCACTGTTATTAGAGAACCCAGCCAAGCCTGAAACCCCTTGTGCTAAGTATAGTACACACGTAAGTAATTGTCCCTGCCTCCAAGAACCTACAGTCTGAGCAAACAAAGGGAGATGATGGACTGGGAACAGAAGTGATCTAACCAAGGTTGCAATGCAGGCTGGTACCCCAGCCCTGTGCTAAGACTGAGTACAGGGCAATGGAAGGGTGGATACATCAGGTTCAAGATCATAAGGAATCTCTGTGTTCATCAGACTGTCCAGGATGACAGGGAGAGGAAAATTCTGTGTTGCCCATGGTGTGAACAGAAACTAGTGGTCACACTGGGCCATGGAACCACGTCAACTTTGTGCTTTTTCAGCTAGCCGTTGAATGAGGGAACCCGGAGGTCTTCAGGCAATGCTGGGGCTGGTGGAACTTGGCTAGAACATGAGGTTCAAGAGCTGCTGAGCTAGAGCAGGTCTCCAAGAGACATTCTCCACAATACTGAAGATCCCAAACAAGATGAACAAGCTGAGCACCTCAGTGAGTTTTGTCAGTGCTTTAATACTCTCTGTGAATGCCTTATTTGCACTTGGGTTTTTCCCTCTTCTGGAGCCCATCACAGACCAGAGAGCCAGACTTGCTGGGATCTTACCCAACAGCATGATGATCACAGCGTGGATCAGGTCTCAAACTTCTGTAGGAGGTCCAGCATGCCACACTGTGGCTGTCAATGTCCATGCATGGGGGGAGGGTGAAAAAGACCCATCAAGCCTTCAAATCTTCAGATGGAGATGTGGTGGCTGGGACACACAGCCAGCGAGAGGGTCAACAGCAGAGCTCCTTTCTGAACAAGACTCTAAAGAAATGCAAAACAAGGCCGTGGAGCAGCGTTTCACCTGCTCTGTATCGCCTTATTCAAGATGAGTCACAGATCGGACTGTGATCAACAAATAACATCCGTAGGGGAGGGAGAGTTCACGGTTTTGGGCATAAGACCTAACCTCCACGGAGAAAAGCTTCTTGCAAAGGTTTGCAGTGAGTGTCTGATGCTTAGACCTGTGTCTGCTGTGTGCACCCAGCACCTGGTAGCCTACGTGCAGCCTGTCTCCTAATTAGCAGGAGAGGGCAAGCCAACAGCCTGAATTAAACCACCAGGAGAGTTTCTTAATTGAAAGGCAGAGGCAGGAATGCCAGGGCGAGTAAGGGCAGGGAGCGAGTTCCCTGAGGCTCTCCCAAAACCACCCCCATGGGACGATCCACTCTCCAGCAAAGAGCCCCCACAGCCCTGCCAGGCCTTCCCTTTCCACGGCGTCAGATTGCTATCTGCAGATATGCAAAATAATGCAAATGAGACTATAAAGATGTTAATTATGTTGAAGGAATTAACTGCTCATTAGCTTAAACTTCCTGCTCAATTATTTTCATTACTGTCCCTCCTTTTCCAGGGAGAGGAAAGGACACTCTGCTCTGGGAAGAACCCCTCCAGATGCTGTCTCCAGCTCTAGGACCTCAGCACAGGAAGGATATGGACCTGTCAGAGCAGGTCCAGAAGAGGCCATGGAAGTGCTGGGAGGGCTGGAACCCCTCTGCTGTGGGGACAGGCTGAGAGAGTTTGGGGGGGTTCAGCCTGGAGAAGAGACCTCAGAGCCTCTTCCAGTCCCTAAAGGGGCTCCGGGAAAGCTGGGGAGGGACTCTGGATCAGGGAAGGAAGCCATAGGACAAGGGGGAAGGGTTTGACCCTGAAAGAGGGGAGATGGAGATGACATCTAGGAAAGAACTTCTTTGGTGTGATGGTGGTGATTCCCTGGCCCAGGTTGCCCAGAGTAGCTGTGGATGCCCCATCCCTGGAGGGGTTCAAGGTCGGTCTGGATGGGGCTTGGAGCAACTTGGTCTGGTGGGAAGTGTCCCTGCCCAGAGCAGGGGCTGGCACTGGGTGGGCTTTAAGTTCCCTTCCAATGCAAATCATTCCGTGATCAGCTTGACATGTACCAGCCCTGATGTTCTCTTTCCCACAATCTTTCCACAGCAGTCCTGCCCCACAATGCTGCTTGGCTCTTCTCATCCCCACTCTTCTCGGCCCTTCTCATCCCTACTGGTGCTGCTGACCTGCTGCTTGGGGGCAGTGCCCCATCTCTGGGTTTGCCAGTTCTGCTGAGGGCCACAGTGAATCCCTCAGCAGGCAGGACACATGGCAAGTCACACACGTTTGGGCTGGGGAGAGGGCAGATCTGCTGCCCTCTTTGTCACTGCATGACTCGGATTGAATCATGCCTCAGTTTCCCCACCTGCAATATAATAAGGCCGATGATCAGTTTGGAAATCCATTTATGGAAAACAAGGAATGAAAGCTGGGGGCAGGAGGGGCTGTTAATGTTACAACAAGATTTGGCAGCATGTTAGGAAATTTATTGTGAAGAGTCATTTTGTGACAGCCAGGGAAACAGCCAAGCGATTTAACACTGACGGTTGTTGCCGTCCCTTGTTTTTGTCCACAGATATGCCTGGACTGATATTCTGAGTCATTCCTCACGTTGGCAACTTTCATCTCTTTCCACTCAGGCAAGCCCTATAAACTGCCTATATTAAAACAATTAAATTACGTGCGCAGCATTTACACAAATACTGGCACCGTCATTAATGGCAGTACCTAGAGATGTGGACGGTGTCTGCATGTGCTCTGTAATCCATCAGGGAGAAGAATTGGATTTGCCAGCCAGTTTGGTTAAAATATTTAAATGAGGGGCTGCTGCTCTTCAAGACAGAGGAAAAATATTGCCAAGGAACGTATCTGAAGAATCACAGCTCATTGTAAAGCGATGGCTGGGGCACAGAAGAGGGATGCATGGAAGAAAAACAAGCAGCAGTCAGATCTGGGGCACATCCCTCCCACATCCGTTGGTGGCTGCTGAGCTTTCCAGCCCAGAAACTGCTTGCTCGCTGCTCCCAGCAGTCCCAGTCCAGAACTGAAGCCACTGTCCCAGTGTCTGGGGACTCAGTGTTGGACAGACCCGTGGCAAAGGCTGCTCCCTCAGTTGGAGATGAGCTTCCAGGAGAGACTGGGAGCAGGGAAAAAGAAAACAGCCCTGGGAAGAATAGACTTAAGAGAAAGAGTCTGTGGTTTGTTGAAGGCAAGGTTCAACAGTGGTTCATTGTGGTCTGTAATTACCAGCAGAGGGAAAGGGTAGCTGATAACAGGGAGATGCTTTCATCCAGCAGACAAAAGCCTGATGAATCCAATGGCTGGAGGCTGAAGTTAGCAAAATTGAACTGTAGGATGCAAATATCTAAGACTGATGATAATTAGCAAGCTCCCCAGTGACTGCTGCTGAGCTGTTTCAAGAGGATTGCAGGTAGAGCTGCCCAAGTTGGGGTGAGCTGCCTCTCAACACTGTGCAGCACATAGACAGCAAGATAGGGCTGGCTCCGAAGTTGTGGAAGTTGAGTTGGGTTTTGCCTTGGTGTGAGAAGACAAAGGAAGGTCCCAACCTGCTTGTTGTCCACCACATACAGCCCCACAGACCTCATACTTTATCTTCACAGGAGGAGCCACTTTGGCTCAGACCCTTCTCTGCTTGCAGAGTCTCCCCGGGTAGCGCCAACCCATGGGACACAAAGAAAATTGAAGATGCTGAGTACCCCCTGGCCATGCCACACATGGTGACTTTAATGAGTAGTCTGTTGCTAATGCCTTCGCTGGTTTATGGGTTGTGACGTGTCATGGGATGCGTCTCACTGATGTGCTACGGAGGGGTTTAAGTGCCCTACTGTGGTGACTTTCCTTCAGCTCCTGCATTGTAGGGACTGCAAATCTGCATGAGGCATATCGTGCCTGATTAATTTTAAGGACTGCGGTGGGTCAAGGTTCATTTCTTTTCCAAATAAAATACCGGTTTAAGAGTAACTTCTGCTTGCAAGCTTGGGGACATGGGGTGCCATTTTATTGGCTCGTGTAGATCGCTTGCTGGGTGATTTTATTCTTTAATAAAACCTTTTGGCAGAGCTGTGGCTTCTTGTTGCCTTATAATTAGGAAGAGAACAACCAGTGCTCAACTCCGACACAGAAGTTTATGAAACCAGCAGAGATATGCAGGGAGACCTCAAAGAACAATGAAGGCAGTGCTGCTGGCTGCTAACGAGAAGGAAATGTGTTATATTTAGCTATCCAAGAAGGTGGAAGGTGAAAAAAACAACACAACAACAAAGGAAATCTGTAGTCCAATGCAGGAAGTCAAAAAGCAATGCCAGAAAAAGTAACAAGCTGGCTCCCTGGCAGGGTAATGCTTTCACTAATGGGAAGGAGGGGACTTGGCAGCTGGCAGAGCCCTTGGGGTGTGAGGGGTCTGTCACCCACTGCCCAGGGCTCAGGACCACGATCTGCCCCACTTGGGGACATAGTCTGCAAACCCAAATTGGGATGACCTGAGATCTCCTGTCAGCACCAGTTCCTGAGCAGGAGCAAGGCTGTGTGTGTGCGCACCCAGCAGACAGCCCAGCCCATCAGCAGAGCTGGGGGGACTCTGGCAGGGCATTGGGGCAGACTTATAGCTGCCCGAACCATAGAATCATGAAATGGTTAGAGTTGGAAGGGACCTTAAAGCTCTTTGGCTTGGAAGGGACCTTAAAGACCACCCAGTCCCAGCCCCTGCCCTGGGCAGGGACACCTCCTACCAGACCAGGTTGCTCCAAGCCCCAGCCTGACCTTGACCCCTGCCAGGGATCGGGCAGCCACAGCTTCCCTGGGCAACCCGGGCCAGGGTTTCACCACCCTCAGCATGAACAATTTCTTCCTGACAGCAAATCTAAATCTCCCCTCTTTCAGTGTGAAGCCAGTACCCCTTGTCCTATTGCTACATGCCCTTTTATAAAGTCCCTCTCCAGCTTTCTTGTAGGCCCCCTTCAGATATTGGAATGCCACAGAAATGGCTTCCTGGAGCCTTCTTTTCTCCAGGTTGAACACCATTAACTCTCCCAGCCTCTTCTTCACAGCAGAGGGGCTCCAGCCTGTACAAGAACAGAACAGAGAACCTGACAAGGAGCAAGAAGGGGGTATTTTTTTCCCCACAACTAATCCTGTAACTAATGGGAAACATCATTCAAGGCTGGAACTGACTCCCTTCCATGGACGAGTCATTGCATTACCCTGTGTTATAGGTCAACCAGTGTCTTCGTGGATGAGCACCCCATTCTGTGGAAGCCTGATCTGGCACCGGAGAGTGCATTTCCAGCTAGAAGCTGTCTCACTGGGAGCACCCTGGAGCTGCTAGGCAGCAAGAGAAAGTGACACTAATCAGCTGGTGAATACAGCGTAGGAGCCAAATTAGGAGAATAAAACATAATTGAGTTGTCCAGCAGCTTTGTCAAGGGACTCCAAGGCACATCACTGCTCTCCCAAGCTGCCACGTCGCATTCCCACGGCACCACAGCAGGGCCTGGAGAGGATGTTTGCTAGGAACTGGGAGCCTTGCAAATCCTCCCAGCTCCTCCGAGCATCTAAAGGAATGATGCTTGCCAGGAGATGCAGGCAGACAAAGCACAGCATGCCCTGCCTCCTCCCCGAGAGCAGAGCCGCTGCTTCCCGAAGCCAACAGGGGATGCTTCCTGGATGGGCAGCGATCCCTCTTTCCTCCTTGCAGCTCTAGCCCCAGCAGACGGCATCCACACGACGGCTGTGGTCCCACCAGCAGAACCAGGCACTCCTCTTCAAAGGGAGGGTTTTGAAGGAAGGGACAGAAAAACACCTTGGCATGGGACTAGAAGGGATTTATGTCTTCTTTCTGTGATTGTTAAAAATCTTTAAAAAAAATTTAATGCATTCTTACTTTTTAACCCTTTTGTCCTCATCACACTTTGGCATCTCTTTTCACCTTGTGCTGGTGCCTGTGTGCCCACAGCCCCAGCGGTTTCAGGCCGGCTGATTGCAGGTTTTACCTGCACAGAAAGGACACCTCAGAAGGGGACACTGGGGAGAGCTCCAGCTCAACAGGGTGGACAATGCCTCCTGTTGTTGGGTCACAAACATCTGGAACTCGTAAAGCAGTTCAGTGGTGCCCAGATTTCCCACCCCTGCTTCACTCAAGTTGTGCAATGAAGTACAATGAAGGGAGAAACTTTTGCTGAGTGGTAACCAGTTGTTTTTTGTGGGTTCTGGGTTTAACGCAGACCAGTTCCTTGGTTCTCCAGGAGGCTGCACCGGGTTGCTGGTGCAGGGGAAAGGTATGGGAAGGAGCAAGCTGTGTCAGGAGGAAGGAGATTAACTCTTGCATTTCCTCATAACAAGAAAGCCATTGAGGGGCTGTAGCGTGTCCAGAGAAGGGTAACGGAGCTAGTGAGGGGTCTGGAGAATGAGTCTTATGAGGAGTGGCTGAGGGAACTGGGGGTGTTCAGCCTGGAGAAAAGGGGGCTGAGGGGAGATCTCACTCTCTACAACTCCCTGAAAGGAGGATGTAGCCAGGGGAGTAGTAGTCGGTCTCTTCTCCCAAGGAAGTGAGGAAACAGCCTCAAGTTTCCTCAAGTTGCATCAGGGAGATTTGTATTAGATATTAGGAAAAGATTTTACACTGAAAAGGTTATTAAGCATTGGAACAGGCTGCCCAGGGAAATGGTTGAATCACCTTCCCTGAAGGGATTTAGAAGCCAGACAGTTGTGGTGCTTACCAATATGGTTTAGTGACATTTTTTGTCAGTGTTAGGTTGGTGGTCGGATTCAATGATCTGAAAGGTCCTTTCTAACCTAGGTGATTCTATAATTCTGTGATTTCTTTCCTGACTGCAGCTGAGGAAGTTTATTCATTCAGTCTTTGGTATGCACCTTGGAGACACCTCCATTGGGACTTTGTCTGGAACTGCATATTGTTAAGACCTTGGGCTTGATATGTCTTTTGTATGGGTGGATTTTACACTTACAGAACTCCACCAACTGCAGCCAGGCCTTTGCCTGTGTTCCCACTTGCTAGTCTGTCCTAAAATGAAAACTGACTAGACACATAAAGAGACTTTTAGCATCAGAAACACATTGGGCTTCCCCAGACTTGGGAAGCAGGTAGTGCTGCACATCTGCTCAGGAGGTAGATCAGTAAAGACATAGTAAAAATAGTGATAAAATTAACATTTCTCTCTTTTATAACCGCACGTCTGAAAAGTGCCTTCTGCAGGAAGGTGCTCCCAAGCCTGGAGATGGGAGGCAGCTTGTTCCCGTCACTAAGAGCCCATCTCTGTCTCCCAGCCATGCAATTTGCCACCAGCACAGCGTTCTAGCTCCCAGCAGGTTCGCAGCCCACTCCTGGCTCACAGGGATTGACTTCTCCCAGTATGACAACTTTGAAGGTTGAATGGAAGGCTTGAATGTGAAACAAAAGGTGAAATTACTGACGGTTAAACTCCTGTCTGTCCTCACTCCTCACTCCACCGCCTCTGATGTAGCTTCTTATACACTCATATTTGCACAAATAATGAAAATCCCTTGGGGAAAGCATGTTATCTCCCCTGCTGTGTAGCAGCAGGCTACCTGCAGATGATAAAACATGTGAAGACAGATAAGGCAAGCTCTAACTGCTCCTCTTCTCTGGAAATCATCACCTTTTTAGTCCTGATGGAAATACACTTTCCCTCTGGTGTCAAAAAGGTGGTAGGAATTTTATACATATATATACACACACAAACATAAAAAAGTGAAACAGAAATGCCCCAGTGCTATTTGTGGCTGCCTCCATGGTGGGAACATTGTGGGAATTCTTGTTATCATTTGACATTCAAATTTTTTGTGTGGTATTTGTATGAAGAGCTTCCCTCTATGGGAAGATGCTTTGATTTTTGGAGGAGGTGGGATTTTACTCCTCTGCTTCCAATGCATGACCCTTAACGGGGGGAAGACACTTTTAAATCATGGCCAGCCATGGTTTGGCTTGTAGCACACAAAAGAAAGCTCCCAGAGAGCAGAAACTGTGTGTTTCAAAAAATTAAAATAATTTCAAAGATCAGGAGTTTCCCTTTGCTTCTTGTGAGTAAATGACACCGGGGCACTATCAAAGGTCTTCCAGCCTCCTGTGGAGACAGGAGACAAGGCTTTCCTTTCAATGGTGTTTGCACTGCAGCTGAGGGTGATGCAGGACTGGGATGGATGAGCACCAAGATGTCCTAGCAAGATAAAATCACAAAGTATCTCATGTTTTTCTGTGTTTTTGAAACATTCCTAACACAACAAGGGAGATAAGAGGTACCCTTAAATCTCCCTAAAGCTTGAAAAACAGAGAATAAAATCAGCACCAGGGTGACAGCTGGATAATAAGAAGGCAAAGTCTGGACCAGGACCTGGATCAGGTTCTGCCGAAGATGCTAAGAGGACCCATCTGAAGCAAGATACAGAGACCTCACATCCAGAATCAGTTTGTGATGACAAAAGGAAGCCTGCCATGAATCAACATCGACATGACAAATATTATAAAGCCCCTGGGTGGTCAGAAGGTGAAAGGAACAGGACCACAGCACCACATTGGTCAGTGGCTGCTGGTGGGAAGAGGTCTGTTGATCCAAAAGCAGGATCAATCGCTTTGTATTGTCACCTGTTCCCAGGACTGTGCAAGGTAGACATCAGCAGAGGATCACTCTGACCTTACCAAAAGCAGTCCCTGGACTGCTTTGGACACTGCAGCAAAAAGCAGCCAGAGGGGAGCTGGGTATAAGCCTGTTGGCCAAGGGGTGCTGTCACTCTGCACCAAGTAACAGTTTCCAAGGCTGATGGACTGAAAACAATTAGTCGCTTCTGTTCCTTTCTTTGAGGAAAACACAGGCATGAGCAAACTCCCTGGCAGTGGTTGTTGATTTCTGATAAAATAATTCATCCAAATGCCTATGCAAATCATCTCCGGCCAATAATCACTAAAAAAATTTATGCTGTAAATATAATGAAAACATAATTAGCAATTAAAGACAGGGGTGACAGCCTGGTGCTACGGATGGAAATAATGGGAGTGTTGGTCTGCATCTGAATGCTGGTGGAGAGCAGCAGCTTTTCAGGGCTGCTGTTTTAAATTCTGCAAGATGCTAATTGAAAGACGCTTCCCTGGGTGAAGACCTCACCATCTCTGACAGCTCAGGGATTACTGAAGCTCTGGGAAACCAGCTAATCCTGCTCTCCCTTGGAGGGTGCTGGCACACGTGCTCATTTCCCAGATTCTGTTCTGCTTGGGGCTCAGCTCCAACGTGCTGGAAAACAAGGCTCCTGTGAACTATTTTGAACAAAATACTTGCCCCACGGCTGCTTGCCAGTCCCAGAGCAGGGGACCTGGTGACCCAAGGGATCCAATTTAGTGCATCTTCTCTCTTACGCTTCTCTGAATATTTACCTGCTTGTGAAGATCTGATTTTTCCAAACTAAGAGTTCGACTTTCGGAGGACATATCATGCCATATTTGAGCCTGATCTCTGTGGGAAGCAAGGCACAAAGATCTCCAATTAGGATAGAGGAGTCCATAAAGATTTATTCTCCTCTCCACCTTTAATGATGTGAAATTAGGAATTTAAATGCAGAACATTCAACATCAGGTTTCCACACTTTAGCCTCCTCTCCGTGCTACAAACCCTCCTTCAGTCGAGAGCAGCAATTATCTTTTGCCTCCTTCACAAGGACAGTGAGAAGTGTAATTAAGCAGGACATCATTTTTTTGTCAGTTGTGTGCCTTCACCTCACACTAAAGCCAATGGTAGCTGAAGGCATAATTGAGCTGCTGATGTTTATAAAGCACTTAGAGAGCTTTGGGTGAAATGAGAATGTTTATGACTGTGACTGCAGCTCCAGGGACTGACATCCCAACCCGGGCCGCCCTTTCCATCCCACCAATGCCACGTTCATGCACAAACTCACACCGCGGTTGTTGAGCTCAAGACATGGCACGAAGGCATTGCCTGAGCTGGGCGGGGGGATCTGTGTATATGACCTAAAAACCCCTCTGGTTCCCTGTTTTAAAAGCTCAGAAAACCAAGATCGCACAGAAGATGGTGATGAGGAAAGGAGGGGAGCAGTGATTTTGTCCGTCATGCACTGCTCCAGCCCTGGGACTGCTCTGGGCTCAGATCTTCATGAAAGCAGATGGCAACATCAGGCTGTTCGAAGCTGAGATCTGAACTAACCCATTTATGGGCACTGGCTGAAAACCAAACTTTCTCTTCCATTGGAAAGTCTGACATTTTGAGCTCCATTTTCAGTCCAAATCCAAAACCCAACAGCCCAGGTTTAAAAACTCCCCAAGGCAGAGAAGGTTCTAAAAATGTTGCTGTCACATCATCGAAATATTATCCTGTACTTGGCCAAGTCTATCCCAGGATCCAACTTAAAATCTGAAGTCTCAGTTTTTAATAAGAATGGGCTTTAGCTTAGGAGAGCAAATGTTTGAGTAATGTTAAAAAAATGTCTATATGTTATGGGAGGGAAATGAAAAAGTTGAACCAAGTAATTTTTTTGCTTTCCTGGGTGAAAATCAATTTGCAATCCTTGTTTTTCTTTGAGATCTGTGAATCCTGACAGTGTCACATTTTTGTAATAGGAAACACTTCTGCTGAGAATGGCTTGGCCTCCTCTCCTGCAGAGAACCCACCCTGTGCTTCATCTCTCTCCCATCAGAGCACCCCTCTGCCCCATCCTCACACCACGGGTGCTCTCAGGCTTCACTGGGTGTTTGCACTCACCCAGTGAATGCATATTGATCCCAAAGATGGCTTAATAGATTAATACTTTATGAGAGTGATTAGGACTGAATTTGCTCTTTAGCATATAGTAGCTGAAAGGAAATTTGGAGTCCTGTGGAACTCAGCGGTGAGGGTGGTTCCTAACTGCCCTACAGAGCAGGTGTGCCAGGAGCAAGAAAGCTCCTTGGCTGCTTGAGGGATGGAGTAGACTCATCCTCTCCTCAGCCTCCCCCACTTAGCAGGATCTCATCCTTTTACCTTTCTCATCCACGTGCCCGACCTACCCCATGGTCACACTTCCTTCTCCATCCAACTCAGTTCAACAGGACTACCCTGGAATCTGTGTCTAGTCATAGAGTCAAGGGATGGTTTAGGTTGGAAGGGACCTTAAAGATCATCTAGTTCCCATCCCCTGCCATGTGTAAGGACACTTCCCACCAGACCAAGTTACTCAAAGCCCCGCCCAACCTGGTCTTGAACACCTCCAGGAATTGGGAAGCCACAATTTCCCTGGTCAGCCTGTTCCAGTGTCTCTCCACCCTAATAGTGAAAATTTTTTTCCTAATATCTAATCTAAATCTACCCTTTTCCAGTTTCAAGTCATCACCCCTCATCCTATCATTACATGCCTCTCTCCAACTATCTTGTAGGCCCTCTTCAGATATTGCAAGGCCACTATAAGGTATCCCCAGAGCTTCCTCTTCTCCAGGCTGAACCCCCAACTCCCTCAGCCTGTCTTCACAGCAGAGGGGCTCCAGCTCTCTCAGTATCTCTGTGGCCTCCTCTGGCCCCACTCCAACAGGTCCATGTACTTCTGATGTTGGTAGCCTCAGATCTGGAGGCAGCACTGCAGGGGGGGTCTCCTCAGAGCACAGCAGAGGGCAGAATCCCCCCCTCCTCACCCTGCTGGCCGCACTTAATGGGTGTCTTTACTTGGCTGGTTTCATATCTATTGCCCGAAAGGATGCCACTAAACCCAGATAACTGGAAACAATTAAAAGCGATGCGTCCTGCTGTTTGCCACATTGATTAAAAACGTCATCCAGACACCATGAAAATTGGCTAAATTTGTCCCTAAAAACTCTGTGCTAGGGAGATCGTTTGTCTCTTACACGTCCCTGAGCCTGGCATTAAAAGGGAGAATTACTATATGTTGCCACAAGGGATTTATATCTACAGTAATAACTTAATGCCACGGCAAATGCTTTAATTTCTTTGTAGTATAAATTATCATACTAATCTGATAATAATACATTACAGCCTGAAAAAAAAAAAAAAAAAGAAAAAGATATCACGCATGGCTAATCATTATAGGAATTGAAACCAAGACAAAGGATTGCACTGTAATTTGGCTGAAATTTCATGGTCATACACCGGGGAAGGTGAAGGAGGGGGGTGTAGGATCACAGCAACACTTTTAAAAGGCCACCAAAGCAAAGGCTATTATGAGCACAGCTAGCCAAAATTTTGACTGTGTATTTACTGGTCTCTCATCTTATGCATGAGAAGCGTTTGTTGGGGTCTTGTGAAATAAAAGGTTCAGTGTGGGAACGATGCCTAAACTGTCTGGGGCTGGTTTAGTCAACCTGTGGTTTGTGAACTACAGAGAATTCATAAGACAGGAGGAGGTGACATGACTGCAAAATATTACTTTGTGAAGTCAAAACGTACACACAAAGGTCTCACCAAAAAGCAATTAGAGAAAGAAAGGGAAAGCAGACTCCAAGCTGACCAGAGCAGGAGCTTCGACACATAAATATACCTAAACTGCCCATGTCCAGCACCCAAACACGGGTACCATAACACAGAGCTGAACCCCCTCTCTGAGGGCACAGCAACCTGCCCCCCTCCAGCAGCCTGCCAGAAGCGCACCCCAGACAAATCCTGCCAGCAGAGCAAAGTCTCAACGGGGAAGGTAATTAAGCATCAGAAGCGATTACTGGGAGATACAGTGATATCTGCATCCTTTAAAATCCTTAAATCCAGACAGGGCAGCTTTTGCAAAGCTATGTTGTAGCTCAACCTGTAATTACAGGCTGAACGTCCACCAGGAGAAAAGATGTTGTGGTCTGTGTTTATGCAGGATGATCTCAAGCTGCTTTCTGTGCTGCAGGGAGAGTCCAAGCAGCGGGAGGAACATGCTTGTTTTCCAAAGTGACCACATGAGGAGGAGGTTGGAGAGCTCGGCTCTTTGTTCAGGGGGCTGGGGGTTTTTTGTGAAGGCTGTTCTTGGTTTTTTTGGAGGAGTCTCTCTAAACGAGCATCTATAAATCCCCCACACTCCTGCAATGAAGTGTTTTGGCAGAAATAGCAGAGAATTTAATTGGAAATGGTTCTGAACATTTTCATAGCTGACAAATTAAATTGTCTTTTGTGGCTATGAATTTCACAAAGCCCATAATGCCAATATACTGGTTATGTTCCCTAAAATTTCTGAATATGGGGAGAGGATTATTCAGCTCTGTGTTTGACATTCCTTTTCCTCTATTACATCTGTCAACAGAATTCAGGGTCCTTTTTTCCCCTTCAGTATAGAAAATACTCTTCACCTTGCAAAGAACTTTCTATTTAAAATACTTTCTGCACAAATTAATACCAAGTAAACACATGGCACACAACTTGTACAGAAGAGCATGAACAGCACAAGTAACACTCACCAAATAAAATATTCTTACTTTGGTGATCAACTAGAACAATTGAAAATGAATAATTTTTATGTAATCCTGAAATGCTTTCTATTCCCCTTAATGAAAGGACAAGTAGTAGTGACACTTGACTTTCAAGAAATTCAAACAATTTTCTGTGAAAAATGTGGTATTTTCTTCCTAGCTGATGGAGTCTTTCTCATTTAGTGGTACTTTTTCCACCACCCCATGATGTGATCTGTTGTGCCCCTGCTCAGACACGACGGCACTCCCTTGGCTGGTTTTGTTCTTTGGTGTCTTTCTACCTTGTTAAAATTTTTCTGTCCCATCAATAAAGCAGGATAAATGACGGCAGAGTCTCCCTTTGAATCAACAGGTCTTTTTTGAATTCTGCAGAAGAGGAGCTGACACCTGCTGAATTAGATATTCCAGGCAGGGGTTTATGAATTGGAAATATCTACTCATTTTCGAAGAATATCACAGAAACGTTCAGGTTTTTTTGCAAATTGCATTAATTCCCTCTCTAAATCCCACCTGTTTCCAGTTAAATTAAGAAGTTGGGTTTTTTGAAGGTTGCTAGGCAGCAAAAAGGTAACTCCGTGGAAAGGTAAGGCTCAAATTAAACCTGAGCTGGAGTACAGCTTTGGTTCACACAGAAATTATTCCCAAAATTAGGTAACTTCAGAAGGAGCAGTTGACTTAAAAGTAAGTGGGTGCATAAGATCTGAATTGTAACCAGGTTTGTAGACTGTGTGATTTACCTTAGCTGAAGATCTACCCTTCAACACCTCTATGGCAGTGGGACGTGTTTAGAGGCAATCATATCTGAAAGAAGGGAAGTTGGACTTAATGCAACGGGAAAAGGTACCAAGAAACCATTTGGTTTAGTCAAGGTCAAGGAGAAGGTCAGGGCCAGCAGTGATGCTTGGGAGGAACATCCGCCAGATCTGCACTGCTTTTTCATTTTCTCTGAACAAGTGGTGAGGAAAAACAGTCTGCTCCAGCTGAGTGGGTGCAAGAAACTCTTGCTCTTCTTGCTGTAAAGGGCACTGTTCAGGTAAAATTGCTTTCACCTTCATTTCACTGTTTTTCGTCCCTGTTCCTGTGGATCTGAACCGACTTGTTTTGCTCCGTGTTGCTATGGCAATTGGAGAGGTGTCGCATGGCCCTTCTGCAAACAGCAGCAGCCCTGCATAAGGCAAACTGTCTCGCAAAAAGTAAGAGATCTGAGCTGGCTTTAGGACCAACACAAAATGAAATACATCCAGTTGCGTCTGGCACATATCACTGCTAACATTCCCCCTGATAAGGAGAAGGAATTTAGATAGTCACAAGTGAGGCAGGTGGACAAAATACATCAAGTGGAGGTCTTCTCTCAATATTCAACTGCGGAGGCAGAGGCTTCATGGCAAGGATGTGGAAACTGTTTTCTGAAAAATTAAGGAGAAAAGAGGGGAAATATGATGGGAGAAAAAGCTTGGGTATTTCTGAGGCAAGAAATTAGTCTTGTGAAAAATGCATCACGTGGTCCACATTTCCAGAGCAAAGCTGAGATTTCCAAGAGCATCAGAAGAGACTCTGGAGACCTGAGCCTGCACCTCTGAACCATCCTCCCAGTTAGCTTCAAAATCCTCAGCCTAAATTTCCAACCAGTCCCGAAACTCTGTGTGTTTCTCTCTGAAGCTCTCCATCACCTCAGCGCACTAAGCTTTCCTCTTGGGGAACTTTTCAGCCCTCCCAGTTTGCATGATTTTCTGTGGGAGGAGATGAGACCCAGAAGGATGGTGCATGGTATGTCTATGTTCTCCCTGCAGTTTTCTGAGCATGATAAGTTGGCTGCGATACCAACTTAATTTCTAGCTTGAGAAATCAAGCTACTGTCTTACTTCAAAATATCACCGAACACTGCACCAAAACTTTGATGTGCATAAAACTCCTGAGAGCTGGAGATCCCTTAATGGTTCCCTCCTGCTCAGCCTTGTCCCACCAGTTCAGATAAAAGCATACCGTTACTGGTCCCAGCTGGTCACCGAGTCGTCCATGGACTTGCCAACTTAACTGGGATTAACATTAGTTATCCCCGTCAGCAATTTTAGCCCTGGATTTTCCCCTGAGCCCTTCATGGACACATATGACATGGGTTAAATTTATACAAGGTCTTGGAATACCCCAAGCGCCTGTAACATCTGGCACATCTCGCGGTTTCCACGCTTTCAGGATCCTGTCACAGATGAGTTGACTCCTGAGGATATAAGGTCCCGGGGTCAGGACCTATTGATTCTCCAGTGCTCTGCAGAGCATTTGTCAGTGATTAGGGAATGGGAACTCGACCCCAAGTATGTTAGTGTGGGCTACGTGCACACAGACATGGTCAACTGGCTTGAGGATAAAGGCAGATGAAAAAAGCATTCTTGTTTATCCATCCCCTCTTTGACATTTGGGGTTGGAAGGAAGGTAAAAAGGCCATTCTGTGATTTCTACAGCTCAGCACAGTGACTGAAACGGTGAGCAATACATTGCTGTATGGTTGTGGAGTGTCCTGGAGCGGCGTATGCTGGAGTCGGCAAGAAAAGAGCTCTTAAACTGCCTTCTCCTTCACTGACTCCGGGAGTAGGGGCCAAGGTAAGTCATTATCACTATCCCTATTATGCTGGGGAAACTGAGGCACAGGAACACCACCACTTGCTGCATAACATCCAGCTAACAAGTACCAGAGGGGGGATTGAAATGCAGTAGCCTGGGGCTCCTCTTGCTGTTTCTAGGCCATAAAGCATGCATTAGAGATGGTACAATGGCAAATTTTAAATAACACTGAGGGTTCTCATGCCCACTGCTACCTCTCATGGAGGTACCTACTTACTTCATGGAGATACCTACATGACTTCTAGTTTTGGAAATCAAGCTACTTGACATGAAGGTGGGAGGGGACTCAGCTGGGACAGCAGAATCCCACCTGACCCAAAAGAGATATTCCACACCACAGGAGGTTATGCTCACTGTATAAAGTTAGGAGAAGAAGAAGGAAGAGGAGGGGACATTAGGAGCTTTGGTATTTGTCTTCCCAAGTAACCATTACACGTGATGGAGCCCTGTATTCCTGAAGACAGCTGAACGCGCAGCTGCGGATGGGAAACATGAGGAAAATCTTCTTTCCTGTGAGGGTAGCAGGGCTGCCCAGGGAGGTAGTGGAGTTTCCTTCTCTGGAGAGATTCAAAACCCACCTGGACATGACCCTGTGGGACCTGCTCTGGGTCACCCTGCTCTGGCAGGGGGTTGGACAGAGTGATCGCTGAATGCCCCTTCCAGTCCCCGTGATTCTGAGATTCAGTGATTCTGTGGATGAATTCCTTATTTCGCTTTGCTTGCGTGTACAGCTTTTGCTCTGCCCACTAAACTATCTTTATCTCAACCCACGAGTTTTTCGTCACTTCTGATTCTCATCCCCATCGCAACTGGGGGAGTGAGCAAGCGGCTACATGGTCCTGAGTCCTGGTGGTTCTGGGTACTGTGTGGTCCTGAGTCCTGGTAGTTCTGGGTCCTGTGTAGTCCTAGTTGCCACCTGGGGTTAAACCACAACAGAGGGAAATAAATACTTCTCCCACAGGGGCAGCTCTGCAGTGGCCGAGGCGTGATGAGCTTTTACCTGCAGCGGGAAGATTATTTGTCTAAAAGCAGCACCACGTTTTCACGGCATTAAAAGCTACTCAGGAGGGCGAGCCTTGAACCAGACCTTGGCTCCCCGCTCCAGAGCATCCCTCCCTCCGCCGGCTGGCCCTGCCACGGCCCATCAGCACCTTGACACACTGCTGTGATTAATTGTTCTTGCTCCCAAACTCTCATCTGGGACTGACTGACAGGAGGTGAAGCATGGCAGTGAATAATGGCAAGACCTTTGGAAGTCCAGGAGAAATGAAATCAACGCAACAGTATTTGTTTGCTTTCAAGTCCTCTATCCTTCCCCACCACCCTCTTCATTCCTTCTTTCTCCCCACCCTCTCCCCCCATCCTAATGGCATTTCAGGCTGTTTGGCTGCATTCGCCACCTCATAAACTGGGACTCCACATCACTGAGAGCAATGACTTTAAAACTGCCATTGATGGGCTGTTGGCCATGGTTGTGGCGGCTCTTAACCCTTTCCCCCACCAGGAGCAGGGCAGCGCAGAGGCAGAGCAAGCCCCGCTGTTAACGGCGCTCGTGCAAAGTCACTGAGATCAACCGCTTTTTTTTTTAACTGACTGTGAAATTTGCCTGTGCCTGAGAGCCTCAGAGACTGAAATAGCAGTCGCCCAGGGCAACACAGCCAGCAAACACATTCATTTTTCATTCTTGGCTGCTGGAGGGAGAAAGCCGTGTTGCATGCAGACCCCTGTCTTTCCAGCTTAATCAGTCCTTATTGTCTCTGCTCTCGGCAAGGGCACATGCGGGACCAGGTCCTCCTGGAGATGCCCATCCCTGCCTTGAGGCAAGAAGAGACCTCCCAAACTCTGGCAGTGCCAAAGGGTAACAGCTCAATATCATGCTCACAGACATCCCAGGACAACTTACTGAGCATCAGTGACTTCAGGGATCAGTGGAGGAAAGTTTTTCTGCATCTTTGATTTTTTAATTTCGGTTTTTTCCTTGGTTTGTCATTGGGTTCTTTTGAATAGGCGTGGTGGGTTTTTTCCCCATGGTCTTGGTTCTAGCAATCAGAGGACACAAACTCATCAAATCTCTTGTTCTGTGGGGGCATATAGTTGGGTTAGGAATGAAAAATGTACTCAGAGTGAAAATCAGAGCCCAGCAGTCAGGGTGCTGGTGCAGGAAGCCTGGTCTAATCTCTTTTAGAGATGACCAAAGGGATAATTGAGGTGAGAGTAACATTTTTTACCATGTTTTAGTGTCATTTCAGTCTGTTTGTCTCCATCCCCCCGGGACACCACAGCACCAGACTGAAGTCTATCCCTTTGTCACTAAACATCCTGGTGTGTAAGTCATGCCTAAGAACATCCCAGTCCACAACCATCTCTGTTCCTGGAGAGGGAGAAACGGATTCAGATCACAGACTCCCTCCCCAAAGAGAATCAAACCTGAGTTACCTAACTGCTGGAGGACCTTTGCAAGTACAGACAGAGTTAATAAGGCGGAAATAAAACTTCTTGGGCCTCCAGCTTTGTTATATATCCTATAAAATATTTATTTTTAATTATGAAAAGAGCTACAAGCAGCCTAAACACAAACAGCTTATATTTCATGTTGCTTACACCCGAATTTTAATTTATCCTTCACTTATTTTGCCATGATCTTCCAAACACTTTCTTTCCCACATGGAAAGGAGACAATTGCAGTCCAAGGTGATGATTTAAAGGTTAAAGGAAAGGCTTGGAAAAATCAGAGTAAAGTCTCTAGGGAAGGTTGCCTGGTTCAGCTGCTGTGGCTCTGATGACACCCCATCTGCGGTCTGTACGGAGAAGTCCAGCCTAGAGATGCCAAGAAGTCAAGGACAGCACTTTCTCCAGGTGTCCCCTGTCACAAGCAGAGAGTCACCACTTTATTTTCTCCTGCTGTAAAAAGCAGCTGACACGTGTTTAAAATAAAAGATCAACATTGCAACAGAGAGAGGTTTTGGTGGAAGAGGCATGCCCGAAATTGGTCATGGTCCACAACAACAGCCTTAGGACACCAGCTCTGAGTACGGGCAGGGATCTCTGCTCCAGCAGAGCAGCTGGGAGATGTCAGAGCCACAGCAAACCTCACCCCTCCATGTCACAGGAGAATGGAGAGGGATTTCAAGACGGAGCAAGTTCCTGGGAACAAAGGAAAGCTTGAAAATCTCCAGTGAGATTCCCGAAGCCAACACTACTATTTATGCCTTGCTCCGTGTGTAAATCAGGATGCTTGTGCTTCACACTCTTTTTCCAGCTTTATATTGAGAGAGAGAGATATTTCTAAATCCCTGACGCCTCAGGGACAAGTGTTCCTCCTGGACACAGCTACCTGCACGGCTGCCTGCAATTACACAGCACATTAGTGGCATTATTGAGATTATGTTCTGCCACCTACAGAAATTAGCTTCTCTCCTTCCAGCGGTCACAGGCCAAGGACCCTTCAGAGAAGGGCTCAGCAATTAAGCCCAACAACCATTTTTAACGGGGTTATTTTCATTTTTTGCACTGGGCACCCAGTTTTTGCGTGCTGAGGCATACGCTACTGGAAGGATTGGCTCTGCTTTTGGAAGGAAAGCAGATCCCTGAGGTCTGTTGGCTTAGGGAGGACATCCTCAGATAAAGCAGCCTGGCAGAGTTCTGCAGGAGTCAGGGGGGTGTTTATCAGGTGTAAATCAGCCCTGGACTCAGCATGGTGCATTTCACGTGGTGAGGACATCTCCCCAAACAGCACTGTTCTGCTGAAGCTGTCGGGGGCCTTTCTGCTGGCTTCTCCAGGTGCTGGCCCATTTCCTAGAACAACCTGCAGCCAAGGTCAGCAGCGAGCTCTTATATACAGCTGAACATTCATCTGTCTCAGTAAACTTTAGCAAGTTTACTAAGAAAAGCAGTCATGAAAGCAGTCATGATGCTCTTCTGTGGAGGAAGAGATGGAGGATATTTCAGCTCCCACCAGGGAAGGTTACTGTTTCCCTGATGGCTGGACCCAAAGCTGATGATTAGGGCAGCCATCCATGCAAAAGCAGGACCAGGCTCCTTGCTGTTCTATTCAAGCCATGATTTTGGCAAATTTTCCCCATCCCTCTTGCAATCCAGCATCAGAAGTGCTGATCACTCCAGGGGAAGCCAAGATAGTGGTGGTTCCTCTCCTCACCTGGAAACTTGGCATCTTAAACTGCTTGTGCAATTTCTTCTGGAGACAACATTCCTGTCCTTCCCGTCCCAGTTGTCCCTCAGGGCTGCTGTGCAGCATCCCACAGCTCAGCGGCACTACAGCCGAGTGGAAAAGGCAGGAGATCGGAGGTTAGGAAGCCTGGAGTCCAGTTCCCCACATTCCTGCACCCCCAAAAGGGCAGGATGTCCTTTGTGCTGGGTGCTGTACATGTTTTTTTTAATCACCTTCTCCCTGCTTTTCCACTTGCTGATGCTGACACAGTCAGGATTCAGAATGTCCCAGGGACGTGGCAGCCTTGGATCGCTCCAGTGTGATGGAGCAAATCCCTGTCACCCTGTATCCCCTTGTCAGGGCTCCCTCAGGGAGCAGCAGAGATGGGGAGGGGTGTGAATCGAGCAGCACTGCAGGGTCAGCAGCTGCCACCTCCTGACACTGGGCCAGAAATGCCAAGGGACCAAGGAGGGGCCAGTAGCCTTATATGACCCTTACACTGTCCTCTGAGCCTCGAACGACAGCCGTGTGTTGACTTTCATTTACTTGCTCACTTTTTGGAACAAAATACATAATAAAAGCCACAGCAAGTTGGATCTGGGGTTTTCTTTGAGCTCTCAAGACTGAAGAACTCACCTCAGCCTGGCTAAGGTGTGCACACACAGCACATGTGCAAGTGCAGGACAATATAACGGACCTCTCACATCACCAAAGAATCATAAAATGATTAGAGTTGGAAGGGACCATAAAGATCATCAAGTTCCAATCCCCCTGCCCCGGGCAGGGACACCTCCCACCATACCAGGGTGCTCCAAGCCCCATCCAGCCTGGCCTTGAACACTTCCAGGGATGGGGCATCCACAGCTTCTCTGGACAGCCTGGGCCAGGGTTTCACCATCCTCCCAGAACTGAATTTCTTCCCCAGATCTCATCTCCATCTCCCCTCTTCCAGTTTAAAACCATTCTCCCTTGTCCTGTCACTCCACCAGCTCTCCTGGAGCTCCCTTCAGATCCTGGAAGGCTGCTCCAAGTTCTCCCCGGAGCCTTCTCTTCTCCAGGCTGAACAGCCCCAGCTCTCTCAGCCTGTCCTCATAGGAGAGGTGCTCTATCCCTCTAATCATCTTGGTGGTCCTCCACTGGACCTGTTCCAACAGTTCTATGTCCTTTCTATGTTGAGGACTCCAGAACTGAACACAGAACTCCAGGTGGGGTCTCACGAGTGCAGAGCAAAGGGGGAAAGAGAAGGATAAAACAAAGAAACACACCCTACATCCAGCAGACAACTGGCAAGTTACCATCCCTTACCAAACCCCCAGTGATTTGCTGGGCTTTGCTAAAGCATAAATGAGACCCCATCCCTCGTCTCAGCAGATCCAGACAGTGCTACCCCTGCTGCAAGAGTTCTGCCAACCAGACACCCATCCGCTCACACAGCTTTTTCTGTGTCCTGTGGAAGAGAACAGCTCATCTCCTGTCTCCCAGAGTGATTAGAGGCAGAAAGATACTGTTTGTCTCTGTTGTGGGAGCATCCCCATAGCTGGGGACCTGGGGCACAACAGCATGGATGAACGAACGGGCCAGCCCTTTCCCCAACCGCGTCCGTGTTGCAGGGCAGAGCCCAGGCTTTGTCATTATCCTGCGGTGAAGCTTTGGCTTTCGTTCAGGCAGCTGGCTGGGAAAGCCAAGCTGTGCTTTGAAGAGTAGCAACGGGCTGTGTCTTCAGCGAAGTCTAATGTAGCATAAGGCAATTGCAGGGGAAATTAAATCTTGTGGAAGCAGGTAGCCGTGCAATGATGTGAAAAGTGTTTTCCCTGCAGTGAGTGTGTGCATGCTGCTGGCCTTTGGGTTTTCTTTATTTTTACTAAAAATACCCAAACAACAAAACAAAAAAGCAAACAGGCAGATCAGGACTCAACGCTCACAGTTTACTGCAGGGAAAATTATTTCATGGCTCTGCATGCCACGCAGTCGCTTCCAGGCATAGCTGCTTGGGGATGGTGCACCTCCTCCCAGCCACTGCATTCCCCTCTGTATCAGAAACATCCTTCCGTGGAGCAGGGTGAATGGAGGAGGTCATTGGTGCAAATATCAGGGCAGTGCTGAAATCTGCATCCTTCAGGCCAGGGAAATGGTATTTGAGGAGGGGAAAGTCTGCAGACAACGAGCTGGGTGGGGGGATAAGCTCTTGCCATCCACAAGTCTTTTAATTTAAAAGCAGAAATTCTGCTTCCACCCATGCTCGGGGGCCTCCCTGTCCTGTGCAGGGTTTCCCCAAGCAAATATTTTTCCTCAATATGACATCCAATTTGTCCTTGAGTTTTCCTTCTGCATCTCCCCTGCCAAATGCCAAACTCTCTTCCCTAAAAACTAAAAACAGAGTGGGAAGACCCACTTTCCTGTGCGGGGAGAAGGAAGGGCCAGACTGATCTGCAATCACAGTAACCCACTTACAGTCCTCGCTGCTGCAACCTGGTTTCTAACATGGAAATAAAACTTCCCCTTCCCAACCAAAAAAGAAAAATAAAAATAAATTCATTTTCTGGACAGTTCTTACTGCACTCATTTGGGATCTTTAGGCCTGGATCCACACAGCCAGGTGTGAAAATGTCAGAGCCACCCCGTCAGCCCTGTGGGACAGGAGATGCGGCAGAAACCTTAGCTGCTATTCTATTACTTTCTCAGTGGGTTCAAGTCCAGGCTGGGTCTGAGCAGCCTCTGCAAGCTGAGTTGGGAAGCAAGAAGGCACTAAATGAGTTTTGTGCAGTACACAGATCATCAAGGATTCAAATGTAATAACAGTGCTTCTAATGGATTTAAGGAATAAAGAATATTCTTTTCATGCATAATTTATTTATTACACACAGACACACACATATATATATTTATATATATATATATGTTGTTGAAAATGTGCTGTGTTAGCTGTGGAAACTGCACAGCCAGCAAAGACAGAAAGAGAATCCACAACCAATCTCTTCACCTGATGGGTCAGGGAAACATTTCCAGTTGTCAGATGCTACTGGCCTTAATGAAACTTCAGTCATTTCAGTCTGACTTCTCCCTCAGATCCCAGATCTGATTTCCAGGCCTGGTGCTCCATGTGCCATGTGTCACCCCTGGTGGCACAGCAGCCCCCAGCCCAGCCCATGTGGCAAAAAATCATCCAGGAACACAGACAATGCAGATCTCTCCTGTCTTGCATTGTGTCACGGTGTCTCTCTGAAGCAAAATGGGCTGAGAAAGACACCAAACCCCTTGTTTTCACATCCAGAGAGTTCAAAATGATGCTGTGCAGGTGAGGGCCCCAAGAGTGTGCCTCCACCAGGGATGAGGTCCCACAACTGTGTTGCGCAGATGTGTGCATGTTAATTTAAAGTTGAGGGAGATGCAGTAGCTGCTGAAAGCTTCACCTGGCAGATGGAGATGGAAGTCACCATGGGGGAGAGCTGGGGACTGGGGGGCTCGTTGCTAGCTTTGCTCTTGTTTGCACAAATTAATTTCCTCCTTGCTTCCTTTCCTGCCTGGTAAGACATTTAGTTCAGTTCTTCTGGGGCTAGTGACCTCTCTCTGACCTGGTAGCTGAGTCTCAACGTGCCCCAGGGAAAAGAGAACCATAAATTTACCTTCACTCACTAAAATAAATTACAAGAAATTAATGTCCCATGATGAGACAATTTGTCATTGCTGATAGGCCTGGTATTAACGGAGGGTTTTAAAACAGCACTATTAATTTATATGGCTTTGCTATTTAATATTTAAACAGGATGAATCTCTCTATAAAGGCAGTTTACTTGGAAAGCAGGAAAAGAGTGGAGGAGGAAGGGAGCAGGGTTGCTTGTGTGTCTAGGGAACACAAAACCTGCCTCTCTCCTTCGGTTCAAGGGAAGGTGGGTTTAGCTCTGAAAATTTGGCTAATGAATGCAAGTCCTGTTGGGAAATAGCCTGACACTCCCCAAAGGTCAAGAATGACAACATGTTCCCTAAAAAACTGGAGCATCACCTTCCCAAGGGCCCACCAGTGGGGTGTTGGCTTCTGATTTCCACTAATTGCTCCAAAGTTTGCCCCTCTTCAGGACTATTGGTTTCTGATTAGCCCAGGAGCCAAACCAGCAAGCAAGATACTTCTTCCAGCAGAGGAACCAGGGCTGCCTGTAACCGTGCCTTTCCTCCTACCTCCCTGTGCAAAGCTCCTGCCCAAGGGCTGCAGGACTGTAAAGATGGAGCTGTATGGAGAGGTGTATGGAGAAGAGGATCTCAGCTCTTACGGTTAATAGCCAGCCCTTTCCTCCCCTCTGGCTTCTGCAGGTGGATTTAGAGACGCACACTGCAGGGTTAGTATCTTTATACTTGTAGCAGGAAACAAACAGCTAACTTCTTTCTGCATTTTTAAGATATTTCCCCAGGTTTTAACATCATTCTCCACACCTTTTACTGTCAGTCTGCCACATTTTGCACCAAAAAAAGGCTGAAACATGACATCTGAGGCATTTAAGCACCAAAGAACATCCAAATCCTTTGATGGACCTCCTCCATATCCTCCTTTCCTGTCATGCATGCCAGGCAACATCCCCATTGTCTCCTGCTCTCCATGGGGTCTCTCACCAAGCCGTGGAGCAGTCTCCTGAGGTCACTGGATGAGCAATTCTGAAGTCCTGATCAGTCTCTCATTCAGATCTTGCTGCAGAAGCAGCAGGGGAATAACAGCTAATAAAGCAGTGTGGTGCCTACACTGCTCCATCTCTCAACCATCTCCTGCGATTCTACGGCTTGGCAGTCGTTGTGGCAGTATTAGGTTGATGGTTGGACTCGATGATTTTAAAGGTCCTTTTCAACCTAGACTGCTCTATGATTCTATGATTCTATCTTGCACAGTAACACAGCCTTCTGCCCAGCCTATACCTGCATGGTTTTGGGGCCCTCAGGATCTAGATTCGGCAAAACTACTGTCTGTTGAGCTCAACTGACTCCCTTCTTCTAGATATCTTCTTTTGATTATTACTTTTCTCCATAGCCCATTGTTATTCTACAAATCTCTTCTTCCATTCTTCTCATAAAGGGCACATTTGCCCTGCCAGGCGGGCCACCCATCGGGTTCAGGAAGGGAAGGGTTTGATATCAGCCACGTTGCCTGGGAGCCCTGCAGGGACTCAGCAGAGCAGCTCTGCACCAAGCCAAAGGCAAACACCCAAACTGCTGGCGGTCTTAATTCTAATCAGATTTACTTCTTACACTTCATCCTAATTAGAAATCATTTTAGTGGCATGTCCTACATTACACTCATAAATTAAATATTTCAGTGCCCAAAATCATTTAGCTCAATGCCTTCTTAGAATTACACTGCTTATGAAACAAAGGCAAAGCTACTCCATTACAACTATTCTTCTCCTAGAAACGTCATTAGACTTCAATTACTGCAGCGAATTATCTCCTACAAGGACAGTATGAAAATGCCCTGAAGACTCTGACCTAGAGCATATACAAAATCATCTTACTTTCAGCATGGACTTTCTGCTGGCTTTTAGTGAGCAGTACCTTGAGAAGAGCCTTGTGCTGCTGCGTTACCCTCCGTATAGCGAAGGCCCTGCACGAGACCTCCTGCTGCTCAAAGGTGTTTCATCTGAGGACACTCCAGATGGGAAGGGACTTTTAGCAAACTATCTTTTACTTTCTCTCCTGATCCTCTACCTTTCAAAGAAGGACATTTGGTAGCTCCTACAGTGCTCCAGGTATCATGAGAGGACCTGGACTGGCTCATCTAAATGTCCTAGCAAGTTTGTTAGACCATCCATGAATCACTGAATTCATTTCCCAGTTAGAGTTCACCGAAAAGAGAATTTTGGGACTACTACAGTTTATGAACCTGATTGAATTCTGCACTGGGATGAAAGGAAGTCTTTTTCGGTAAAAGTAAAGGTGTCAGAGCTTCTGGCCTGAAAACCAAAAGGCCAGAATTTCAATTCAGAGCCCCAAAATTCACTGTGGGCTTCAGAAACCTTCCCCTTAGAAACACAGTGCGGAAATATTCCAATCACATGTTTCAGCTGGAGCAAAGTGTGTCATTTGGAGGAAAAAAGATCTGGGTCAAAATATTCTTGCTGACTGTTCTTCTGGGGCAGACGTGGAGCTGTTTTACTACTGCTTTCAAGGTTTTATCTAATCTCAGCTTTATCTGCCTCCAGTGACCATCATGACACAGATGCAGCATCTGAACCCCTCGTTTCACCCATCAGAAATGTTTTGCGCTCCCAGCTGTGACATTACATGGGATGTTACAAATTTAATCTCCAACATTTTGCTCTTCAACTGCTGGAACAGGCACGTATTTGGGGGGCCATCAGGTTGTTTTCTCTACCGCAGAACTCATTTCATGCACCTTCAAGTTGCAGGGTGAGTAAACTGTCTGCATTTCACATTTAGTGCTCAAGTTTAACTGGATTAAGATGGGAGTGAATCTTACAGCAAAACACATTTAAAATTAAAATCCCTATTCTGAACTAGCTTAATCCACTTAAATTTCTTGTGGGGAATCTGGATGTTCTTATGCCAGAACAAGGCTGTACCCACTGGGAATTAATAACATATGGTATCCTGTTTGCACAGATTCTTTTGGGTGGTGATTAGGGCTCATTCTGTCCTTCTGCCTGTATCTTTAGAAAATAAAATACTCATGAAGCTTCCCAACCCTTTTTCCAATGTTCCTGTGATAAAAAAAAAATTAAGCACTGAAGACTTGAGACCAGCACAGTAACTGCAGAGCTGGCCAGCACTTCTTCATCTTTTCTGCCCCTACATCCATCTGTAGCCCTGCACAAACTCCTTAGTTATTCTGGGTTTGTGCAGCCCAGGGGGAATTCCCTCACACTAATTAATATGGCTTTTACCGAGATTGCTATCGTCACTTCCCAGAAGTGTTTTACTCTCTTAAAGCATCTCATCTCTTACACTTGGGTTTCCTCTCAAGGAAACCTGGAGCCTGTATTTCTGAGGAATCCTGCACAATGTAACCAGAATAAGATGCAGAGTAACAGAAACACTGGGGTTCGCCACTTGCAGCCTCATTCATACGGATCTGGGTTGACTGTGGTACTCGACATCTGTATCTGCTGGTGTCTGCTGTATTTCAGCCCAGATAAGGGTCTTTACTCTTTCCCTCCGGTGGCTTTGACAAATAATCCAAAGATCAGCCCCTGGCTGTTCCAGCGATGAAAGGATGTAGACAACACAACTCTACTGCTGCAAAACTTTGCAGAATCCTTTCCTGCCTTCCTGGTGTTTTTTTTTCAGCTCTATTTCTAAGGTTGCAGCCTTCATGAGAAAGGTGAGTTGCCCTGGCAACGTCTCAACACTCTGTCTGGACATAAATTACCCATCAGTCTGTGAGAAAAATGATGAACTGGGAGAATCTGCAAGATTTCCCGTCTAAACTGCGTTTTTTCTTCCCCTTTCTCTGAACAACTTAACCAGTGGTGCTCAAACTCCCTAGTAAATAAGAGAAAATTAAAAAATAGGTGGACTAGCCCATTTCTGAGAACCAATGGAGCCCCAGGGCAACTTCCCACGTGGAAGTTCTTGGACCACAAAAAGTTCTTTGGGGTACTGGAAGGGAAGCTGGGGTAGATGTCTTCTGCTTTCAGAGGTGCTGCTTGTCTCTTCTCTCAACATCGCCTGCCACTAAAATCACAGCTCCTCTCTGAGCCCTGCAGGGATGATCACAGTGAGGGAACTCCGTGTTCTCTGAACCTTAAGCCCTGGTTTAAATCGTGCAACCAGAGCACCTCAGGTTCCACAGTTGCTCCAGATTTTCTTCCAGCACCCACAGGAGCGAAGGGAGACGCAGCTTCTCCCTGCCTAGTGCAGCATAAACCCGTTGTGCCAGCACTCAGGAAGCCACAGGGTTGTGCAATGCCTTTGAGGGATGCCCATTTCTCTGTCTCTCTGAACTTCTCTCCCTCTCCTATGGAGACAGGCTGAGAGTTGAGGTTGTTCAGCCTGGAGAAGAGAAGACTCTTGGGACACCTCAGAGCCCCCTCAAGTCCCTAAAAGGGCTCCAGAAAAGATGGTGAAGGACTCTTCATCGGGGATGGGAGCCATAGGATGAGGGGGAAGGGTTTGACACTGAAAGACGAGACATTGAGATGAGATGTGGGGAAGAACTTCTTTGCTGTGAGGGTGGTGAAGCACTGGCCCAGGCTGCCCAGAGAAGCTGTGGCTGCCCCACCCCTGGAGGAGTTCAAGACTAGGTTGGATGGGGCTTTGAATAATCTGTTCTGGTGAGAGGTGTCCCTGCCCAGGACAGGGAGTGGCAATGGATGGTCTTTAAGGCCCCTCCATATCTAACCATTCTATGATTCTTTGCCTTTAGACCACATGATGAGAAAGACCAGGCAGGCACAGGCTCAGGGGAAAGATTCCAAAGCTTCCTCTCATCTATCAGGGAGGCTGGGCTCTCCACATCAGGAAGGGCTGCTTTTCTCAGTTGGTAAATTATTCAGGAAAATTTATGTAATCATAAAGCAAGCATGTTTGTGTGTCCTTGTGAGATCTCCCAGGCACCACAGAACGGGGAACCCCAGCACAGCATCTGTTGGTGCCCAGCTCCTCTGAAAAAAATATAAATAAATAAATAAATAAAAAAATCACTCCTCTTCTCTTAACAGCTTTTCCCATTGTTTTCTCTTTGCAGGAGATTCTGAGACCCATTCTGGAGATAGCAGGGAGACGATGCACTCCCTTGGACATACTCAGCAGGATGATGTTCTTGTCACTCTCTACAAGTGCCTGAAAGGAGGATGTAGCCGGAGGGGGTTGGTGTCTTCTCCCAAGGAACAGGTGATGGGACAAGAGGAAACAGCCTCACGTTGTGCCAGAGTAGGTTTAGGTTGGACATTGGAAGAAATTTCTTCACTAAAAGTGTTTTCAAGCCTTGGAACAGGCTGCCCAGGGAAGTGGTGGAATCACCATCCCTGAAGATGTTTAAAAGATGGTAAGCGTGGTGCAAGGAGACATGGTTTAGTGGTGGTTTGGCAGTGCTGAGTTGGTGGTTGTACTTGATGATGTTAAAAGCCTCTTTCAACCCAAACAATTCTAGAATTCTAGAATTTAGGATTCTCCATTCTAGAAGACTACGTTCCAGTCTTCCATCAGCTCTAGTCATTTATACCCCATTATCCAGCCCTGCCTGGGCAGCTCCACCTGGGGCACAGAGCCACTCTAATGAAACCCTGAAACTCAGCCAACCAAAGCCCAGCACATCAAAATTCAGGCTGGGACTAAAAGATCCTGAAAGAACGACGTGTCCAAGAGACATTAACATTCAAGGGGAGTGAAAAATCACAGCCTAAATCTGCAGTGAATGTTCCCGTTGCTGCTGGAGTTTGGATGTCAGGAGCATTTCCACGGTGTCTAACAGCATGCAGGGAGATTTTAGCCCTGAACACAACTGTTTTCATGGAGTTTAAATTTAAAAGTATCTTGGTTTTCTTTTTAATTTTCTTTCTTTCCAATTTTTTTTTTTCTCTTTTTTTATTTCCTTTGATTTCTCATATTTAATAAGAAGAAATAAAGAATGAAGGGGGTACATCAGCACAGATCCTGTCAGTGCCAAGCCTGACACTGGTAAGGCAGACTGCATTAGAGTCGTGATCTTATTATTAATTTCAAAGTGAATTTAATAGGTCACTTAATGAGTAAGAAGAGAAATGTCAAGAAAAACACAGTCCAGAAGCGACATTATAGATATTGACCCTCGTGCTTCAGAGCTTTCTGCAGCCAGCTCCTGGGCTTTTCTTCAATGACAAGAAACAAAGGTGTGTTCCTCATCAGAGCTAATTAACTCCGAATGAGTACAGTGCAACAAGCGGGTTTGCATGCGAGTCACCAGGTCAAGGTAGGGCTGTCCTGGCCCACATCTTCATGTGAAAACCCTCTCTCCTCCCTTCATTAGGAGCTCATCCCACAGCGCGATAGCGGATTCAAGTCACGTCACCACCTCCCTCCTGGAAGAAGGAGCCTGTAGCAACAGGGATGGAGCTTAACGAGGAGGACGGGGTACAATGTTCCCCATCTGCCCAGTGTATGCACACAGCGCTGTGTCGTATATCCCTTTCGGAAGCAGCTGGTGCCAGCCCCGTCACAGCCCAGCCGCCAGGCGATGGGGCGGAGGCTTTGATGCCATCTGGTCCTTTCTAAGGGGAAAGAGAAGGCTACGTGAAAAAGGAAGCAGAAGTGACGCTGTTACCCCAATGCGAACATAATGGACAGGCAGGAGTGATGATGCGAATTAGAGGGAACTTTTTGTTGAAGGTTGGGTTTTTAATTAAAAAAAAAAATGTTTTTCCCAAAGAAAAACTTCGGGAACATGTGTTTTAATTGTATCTGAGAGCCTGTGTGAAAATAAAGCAAAACATTCCCATTCTTGTGAGAGGAAGGTAACCCTTTTTGTTCGATGAAATGTTATAAGAAATGCACCAAAAACAGAAGAACTGCTTACATACCAAATGAGTAACCACAANCTCTCCTGTGCATCCCTGTGTTCACTCTTCTCCTACCTCCCTTCTTTCTGGCAATGGTAAGGGTGACAAGAAGGAGGGAAAGGGACCAAAACCTGAAGGAAACATGGTCACTTTTCAGCATCTGAGGGTCTTTTGGTGGCTAATTTGATTCTTCCATAAGAAAAGTGGAAACAAGTGCAGCTTTTTCGTGGAAGAGGATTTATTGCAGGCCCTCTTGTAAAAGCCAGCTCTTCCACATGGGCCAGATTGTACCACAGGCCATGAAATATATTATTTCTCATTTCATACTCCAGTAAGTGCTGTTAAATACCTTTAACAGTTAAGGAAACTGAGGTATGGAACAGCAAGGCAGTATATAAGGTCACACAGTAAATCCTGGACAGGAACAGAGCCAAGCAGAGCTTCACCTGCTCTGTAGACAGGCAAATGTTTGTTATTCAGCTGTTTTTAATTGGGTCTAATAGGTAGGATCTTTCCTCTCCTGCACTGTACTCCTTCCAGCCAACCCTCCAGAGGGATGGGGACGTGGGACCATGTCCCTGCTCTGTCCTCTCACAATGAATTGCCTCCATCAGCCTCTGGGGCAAGACCCCTTTAGCAGGGTCTTGGGTGTAGGCACGGGGTGGGCATCGCTCGGCACAGGCCTTTTCAATGGATGCAGCAAAAATCACTCAATGGTCATGTCTGCCCTGCACTGGGAGGAAATGTTTATCGGCTGTGACAGCCCCTGTCTGAGAGCATAAGGAGTGGCAGAGTGATGGATACAGCCTTTTCTTTCTCTAGCTCCAAGGAGCATTTTGCTTTATACTTGATGTTAGGGCAGCTATATCACATCTGCTACAGTCCTTACACCCAGTCACAGTGGCCAGCAGTGATCCCCTTGGGATGAGCACTGGAAGTGCTCCCAGATGATGTTTCTGGAAGCTGTCGGGGTGTGATCATGATGCCAGGCATCCTCTGACCTGCTCTAGCATGAAGCACCAACTCAACCTTCAGTCAAGAGGTGCAAGTATGAAATCAAGTGAAAATTCTCAGAAATACGTGGAGAAGAATGGAAGCCCCTGAGGTCATGGATGATTCAAACTATGGTCATGCAATTAGACACTGGAAACCAAAGCCCAGCATGAACAGTCCCCAAAGAGCACAAAACCCCTTGTTGATACTCCCATGGCACAAGGCAACACCACCCAAACCCTGGATGCCACCTCACTGTGGGCAGAAGGAGCCATCGAAGGCTTTTGGGAGCTGGCACAAGAATAATCTCTCGCATTTAGCAGCCAGAAAGGGTATTTATAGAAAACCATTAAAACAAATCCAATCTTCTAACGTCCTCCCTTGTACACTGCTCATCAGATTTCATTTGCTCTTGAAAGCAGCCTGAGCCTAAGCCCGAGGACATCGCACTGTGGGGACCAGATTGCATTCATTTTGTTTTTATCTACATCTGGTAACTAGGTTAAAATCTAAAGTAGGACTAATCAGGCTAAAAATAACGCGGCTCCCACTGCAGGATCAGGCCATCATTACCTTTCACGTCACCACTAATGTTAGAGTGCTCCTGACACCTGACAAATAGCTTAGCTTTTAAAGGTAATTTAATGAAATTGTTAACTTTCCCCAAGCTCTGCCTTCTCAATGTTTTCATTTGTATTTGCTCAATGCACCAGGCACTGCGCCCTGTAGCATTTCAGCCCAGTGATCTTGGGATTAGGAATACTCTTAGAAAAGGGATTTAGTTGGGAAAATAAAAAAATCAGTGGTATATCTTAAGTTTCTCTAAGCGTAGCAGTGAAGACTGAGGAGAGGTTATTTGCAATGGGTGACATTATTCATATCTAGATACTTTGGTTGGGAGCAGAGATGGATTTGGTGACTGGGTAGTCCTGTCTGACTCAAGAAGAAGTTTCTCTCTGCTCCCACACAGTGGTGATCCTCTTCAGTCCTTGTAGCTGAGGGCTGAGAACAGGTAAAACTCATTAATCCCGCAGCATCTGGAATTTCCACTCAATTCATGCCTTTACTTGGGGTTCCCAGCTAAACTTGTTGTGTCCCCAGCTTGTTCCCTTCCCCTCTCCTGTGGCCATGCTGGACTCAGGGAACTGAGGTGGGAGCATCTTTGATCTATCTCAGCAAAGCCTCTCATCTTCTTACAAAATTTCACCCCAGATTTCTCAATGGTCTTTACCCATTTCATTTCACTGTCTTATCTCAACTGGGTGAGAGGCAGAGAGATCCCACACAGACAGAAACTCCAGCACAAAGGGGCACACGCACTGGGTGACCCAGGCGTACTCTTTATACGCCCAGATTTCCAAGAATTTTGTACTTTTCAGGAGGCACCAAGCAGCAATGGCAGAGGAAAACCCATCTGTACCATCAATGTACTGGATTTGGAAGGACACGGGAAATCCTGAGGCAGAGGTGCAGGGTTTGCTCTGAATTTGTACTGCACTGAGCATGAGTAAGTCCCCTCTGATTGCCATGCAGTCACCCTAAAACCCACGTTTTCCTCCTTGCCTTTGAACACACTCCTAGACGTAGCCCTCCTCAGCTGAAGAGCGCCGACCTGCATACTTATATTTCAAGCTGTTACATATTCAGGAACCTCTTGTGTCCTTGGATATAAACAGTTTTAGGAACACCCCGGGCCACAATTTATTGTGTTTTTTTAAGAAAACAGGAGCATAATTGATCTCTGCACAAACTCTCCAGAAAAACCAGCTCCACATAAGCCTTATCTCAGACCTACTTACAGCATCTCAACATAATGGGGGCTATTTATGTCCCTGCCTCCTCTAAAATAAAACACATTCTTTAAGCCATTTGCAAGCGAGACCATCTCTGTTTCTTCAGCAAATGTATAAATAATGATAATGCAGCTAGAATCATGCTTTATAACTAGGTCTTTGGCAGCGTGGGGAGTTGCATCAGTCTGTGCAGATGTTCAACCTCCATGGACAGGCACATGGTGTCTCTTCTTTGTAGTCCAAAACCCTTTTGCAAACAGAGAGGAGATATTTGTATTCCTGCCCTTGCTCAGCTTCTCAGGAGTAAATGGTCCCCCCGAAATACAAATGGATCTTATTCATTCCTCTTTATCTCCCGCTACAGATCACCACCTGACTCTCCAGAGGTGCCAAACTCCTCCAGTCCCCTTTGAATCAAACATGTACCCATCCATCTTCTACCTTGCACCAGCATCTCCAGCTCCATGCCATGCTGGACTCTTCACTTACTTTTCATGAGGGGAATGTGGTCCAGTAAGAAGAGAGCAGAAAAAGAGAATTACCAACATATGCATTCACACAGCCTGGTAAATGTCCCCCTCCTACAGGGCTGGATGGCAGCAGAGGGGAGATGCTAAAAAGCCAGAGTAGGCATATAAGTAAGCTTATTTCAGTATTTATCCTCCCTAGGGACCCTCAAGATGTTTAAAGTAAAACACAACATGTACAAATTTTCAAGTTTTCCCTCTTGATAACACGTATTTTCACCTAGACATTATGCAGTCCTTTGTATTTTTTTCCATTAATACATATGAATATTGACATCCCAGTCTGCTCTCAGATGACCATCAGAGGTACTTCCATCAGGAAGGAGGAAGGAGGCAGAGACACAGCATCATTTGCCCACACTCCCAAAACCATGTGCAGCAAAGACAGGGTTAAATCCAAAGCCCCAAGCTGGGTTTCAGGTGTCTTGAATACTGTCAAATATTTTTATTGTTTCTTCTGAATTTTGCACTTAGCGTGAAGCAGGCTGTTCCCCTGGAGAACGTTTAAGACTGCGTTTGGCACATACCAGTTGTCCCCCATCCCACTCATCAGAGTCAGGAGCACGGCCCTATGGGGACTGGCTTCCCCAACAGCACAGGGATAATTAGGCAGGATGCAAATTACCCCTAACTCCTGCATACATGTTGCCCAGCACTGCTGAGAACATAAATGCAGATTAGCAGTGAAGTTATCAGAAGAAGAGTTAACAAGAGGCCTGGGAAGGGATGGATAGAGATATCCCCAATTTAAATAAGGGAGAACAGGGAAAATGCATATTCATACGAAGCCTCCTGGGAAAGCAATTTGTAGGAATAATGTACGTTTTAATAGTGTGGGGAGCTGCCAGCTGACGTAACATATTCTGGAACGAATGGCTAAGAGAATGTCAGAGTCAATAGCTAGCCATAATCCCAAACAGCTAGCCATAATCCCAAAATCTATGCATAACCCAGACCAGCTCCAAGGCATGAAACCCGTGTCAGGACAGAGATGCTCTTCAATGCAGTCCTGGGCTGAAAATTTAGGCTAAAAACTTGTGGAATGTGGGAAATGGGACCTCGATTCCTACCAGGGGTAAATGCATTTTAGTTTTGGATTCAGATTTCTCCCCTTTCTTTCAGTCCTATTGCAGATTGCGCAGAAGTTGACTGCCAGGGGTGGAGCACTGGGTTTTGGTGGACAAATATCCAACTGTGCTATGGATGAACCTAAGGCAGAAAGAAGCTCCAAACAAACCAGCACGAACACCAACCCTTGGGTGTTGAACACGACAGCACCTGTAGGTGCATCTTTAACGGTGGGTGGAAAAAGGCTGGAAATAAACAACCCCCACACCGATAAAACTGGATCTACGCTGAGATTTCCTGCCCTGGTTGTGAGGGCAAGAAACACACCAGTTGGAAAACCGTAGGAGCAGATTCATTCGCAAGGATGAATGAGAGCTGGATGTCTGTGCTCGGGGACATCCTTTTGCCTTAGCGTGTTACAGGCTGTCAGGTTTCTCCTTGCTACTCTTGCGCCCTTGGGAAGCAGAAGCCCTTTGTCACTTTTGGGTGCAAGATGGGTGACCTTTGCATATGCGAGTCTTACACACACATGTGTGTGAATCCCAGTTCCTGCCTTTGCTGTTTATTCTCTGTGTGAATAAAAGCCAACCTGTGTCTGGGTTTGCTTTTCTAGTATTCCCTCCCTCCCCTGTACCTGAAACATTTGTCGGCTGCAGCAGCAGGCTAAGAAATGATGTTTCTCCAGTACAAAGATGGGAGCCCCTGCTTCTAAATGAACTCCACAGAAAAACAAGCAGGAGCAACCTGATGTGTCAGCTTGCTTTTACGAATCCAGCCTGCGGAGCGCAATTAAGAACAAGATCACTCAGCAGTGGCTTTCCAAACCCTCTTGCGTTGCTTTTTCCCTGCCTGGCAGGAGGGAAGGAGAAACATCAGCCTTCTCTGGTGCAGCTCTTGCTCATGAACTAATGCACAGCTCAGAGCCAAGTCGAGGGAACTGAATCAAATCTGATTATTAGAGCATCCAGACAGGCAGGATTCTTCCTATGGTCCTTGCAATGACAGAGGTTGTGTTTCACCTTCACTGAATGAAGAAGGAAGAATCAATATCCTCCCAGAAGGGTTCTTACACCTGCAGCACCACCATGGCACTTGGTTCAGAAGCGGCGCTGTTAGTGCTCAGGTAAGGGAAGGCTCACAGGGACGCTGAAGGCTTTCTGATGCTGGGCATGGAATAAAATATAGGATATACAGAAGTCCTTTTCCAAACAGGAGCTCAGATCTGCTCTCAAAATGAGCAGAAACTACTGTCCATTTGCTGCCATGTAGTCTGCAGGAGACAGATCTGAAGGACTTTCTAGCTTAGCATCTCACGGACAGCAATCACATCACGAAAGCTAGTTCACGAGCAGAGATCATGGATGGAATCTGTTCCCATTACAAGGCCACTGGGGGCTTCAAACCAGCCAGGACCTCATGGTCCTGCAGCACTCAACACTGCTACAAATGGCACTGCTCTTCATTAGGCAACTAGAGAAAAACTCTCCCGTTCATGCGGGGCCAACTGCCCAATGTAAAGGCAACTGCAGTCTGGTGACACGCTTCCATTAGTTGTGCTAAGCCCGCATTTGGACTCCAGAAGTAGGTATTACAGGAGCTGTACTGGACATGCAGCACCCTCAGAGGGTTCTTCGGAGAGGCAGTGGCAGAGACAGAGAGTCTCCTTTACAGTATTTGTAGAATCCCCAATCATAAATGGCCTATGTGTACATTTACACCAGCAAATTGGGCAATGCATAGGCCTGTGCCCTTGGATGATCCCAGTAGTGTTCCCTCTAAACATTTGAGTTGCCAGCAAAGAAATGTTCCTCTTTTGGAAGACATGGCCCCTGTTTTGAGCTGTTCTCAAGATGTAGACAAGTGTGACCTGGGTCTTATTGGAACAGACCAGTATCTTTCCAGGGAGCATATTGGCAATTGTAAAGTCTACCCATTGGCAGGCCATGCCCAAGATGCACCCTGTGCTTGTCCTTGTCCCTGTCCTGTTTGCCAGAGAAGATGAAGCTTGGAAAGGCAGATGGAAGAAAGAGAACTGTCCCCCAACACTGCTCCTCTCTGGAGTGATTTACAAACTATTTGCAGCCACTGTGGGTGCTTCCACACCTTCCAGTAGGTTGAATATCGCAGCCTGTGTTCAGCCACCAGGAATATGCCAGCACAGTGGCCTGGGAACAAAGCAGGGAAAGAACAATAGGAATTCATTAAGCAGCACAGCCTTCTCCCACGTCCCCGGTGCTTGGCTGTGATTTCACTCCATTCCTAAGGTTTGTAGAGCTATTAGGAGATAATTTGATCACTTGGTAGGAGAAATTACTTCCTCAACTTTGAGGCTGTTGATTTGTTTTAGAGATTTTCCTCTTTTATTCCTCCCAGCCTTTTCTGATTTCTCTTTCAAGCCCTTTCCACAAATCCATATTAATTTGTTAACTCAGATTTGAGTTAACCAAGTTGACTTGGTTTATCCTCTGCCTTGACATGATGCTATAAAGCCATGAACAGCATGGATAGGATGGGATAACTCCCAGGAATCTCCCAACTGGACTGGAAAATTCAGATTATTGCAACCCAACCTGAAAGGCATTCACTTCCTAGAAAATGCCGGGACCTGAGATAACCAGAGTTTTTCATTGCTTTTGAAAATGCACAGAAAATATACAGAATGGTGCTGCTTGTGGCCAGCTAGTTCTATCATGAAATTGTCCATTTTGATAATGCTATCTGGGGGTTTCTACTCTAAGAAATTTAATTATAAAACTTGCTTTAGACTTTTTGTTCATATTCTTGAAAGAGCGGCTCAAACAAGGTATAAATCATAGATCTTAAGCAGTTCTTAGAAACTTCCAGGGCTGGCAGCTCCTTAACTGCTCTCGAGCAGCTTGAGTCTCATCCTTTAAAGCAAAACTTATTCCTCTTCGAAATCACAAGTTACCACAAAATTGTTCTCCATTTCAAACTTAATATAACACTGCAGTAAGCGTGAAATCAGACAGCAGTCATTGTGTGCAAGCAATGAACTTCTTAATGATGCCTGTGGCTAAAATGGCTTCTACGGTATTTATTGTGAAGGTCTTTTGGACAACTGGACAACAGAAGCATCACGCAGCTGCCAAAAGCCTGAGAGTGGGGACGAGAACAGGTATGTTGGCCTGAATTTCCTCGCTGTGTTCTGAGGAGTGGCAGCTGCTTTATGAAGTTGGGGGGATTGAGTTACGCAGGGTGCAGAGACCCACGGAAGCTCCACAGGGGAAAGTCTGTGGTGGGGGGACACAGAAGGAGATGCAGTAGGAAAGGGGTCCACTGCGACACTCTGTGCATGGAGGTGGAGAGAGATTGCCACCACCGCTGCTGCCACATGAGTTGTTTTAAAAGACACATTTTAATTTTACAAGGAGGCATGTGTCTATCCCCACCCTGGGAAGGCCACACATGCTGCAGCCGAGCAATGTGACACTGCTCCTCCACAGCTCATGGCCCAGCCAGCCCTCTCCTTCAGAGCTCCCACACCTAAAAAACCTTCACAGGAGGCCAACAGTGCAAACATTTCCCTGCAAATCCCCAAACTTCAGCCTGCTTTCAGCAGCTGATGCTCTTGAAGGCTCTGAAGAGTCCTGCATCCCCAAGTGATGCCGGGTCTGGCTGCAGGTGATGCTGCTGCTGCGAGCGACGTTGCCGAGGCACTTCCTCTTGACTTCTTCTTGTGGTGGAGTTTCTCCTTGTCAACCCGACCCCATTCAGTCCTTGCACTTAATGAATTCCTGGCACTTTATTAGCAGGAGATAGCCAAGTGTGATAAAGGCCGTTTTGCAGCACTGGATGAATTGGAAAGAAAAGCAGAATCGAAGGCTATCATCAAAGAGATGCTTAGCTACAGATTATGAGACATCTTCGCATAGCAGCAAGGAGCACCTTAAGGCATAGAAATGGGACTTGGCAGACTGGGATTCATGTCCTTGTTCTGTCATGGGCAACCTGTATGACTTTGCTGAGCATGCAACGGGTGTAATCCTGTGAAGTGCTGGACCCCTTTCTATTGATCCAGCAAAATCCAACAGCACCTGACACCCAGAGCATGCCAAGGGGATTCACAGAACAGAGAGGAGAGTCCCCACTGCTTTGAAGGATTCAGCCCTTTTGTCTCTCCATCACACATCTGCAGTAGCACATCTGCGGGAGAGAAACCACAGTGCTTTCCTGTGCAGGTCAGAGAGGACCTCTGCCAACAGCTATCACACCATCTCACAGCCACCAGCCGAGTCACTCCTGATGCCATTGTGAGCTGGTGAACATTACTAGGTAACTCATCTGCAGCATCACAGAATCACACAATGCTATGGGTTGGAAGGGACCTCTGGAGATCATCTCCTCCAGCTCCCTGCCAGAGCAGGTCCACCCAGAGCAGGTCCCACAGGAACGTGTCCAGGTGGGGTTTGAATGTCTCCAGAGATGGAGACTCCACCACCTCTCTGGGCAGCCTCTGCCAGGGCTTTGTCACGCTCACAGGATAGAAGTTTTTCCTCATACTGAGATGGATTTTCCCATGTTCCATTTTGTGCCCATTGCCTCTTGTCCTATCCCCAGGCACCTCTGAAAGGAGAAACCAAGGGACAGAACAGACTTACCCAGAGCCAAGGAAGTGGCTGATTTAGCTGTGAACTAATCTCCATCCCCTCACCACCCCAAACACCAGACTGTCATACCTCAAAACCTGCAGATAAGAATCCCAGCTCAATCCCCAGCTGGTAAAGGAGTCAGCAGTTGCTGCGAACCTGGGGTCCCTTTGGAAGCGAGGAGGACATGTCACCCATCACCTGGGCAGAGGCAGAGGGATCTCAGGGTGGTCTGAGCTCTCCCAGACATTTTTCATTCTGTTTCTAGGAAATTTATTCAATTATTCCCTTCCTGGTAGAGAACTGATGTGTTATGACTTCACTGCATTAAAGAACTGTAACAGGCAGCTTTGTCCTCTCCACATCCACCTGCATTATCTGCTCCGCAAAGGGGTGTTTCCGTTACAGCTCCCACCCCTGCTGTCTCCTTCACTCCAGCCTTTTCCTTCCTCAATGGGGAATATTCCTCCTTTGCACTTCTAAGGGCTCTTTCATCCAGGGATCCCAGTGCACCCAGCCTCCTCAACGCCCCCGTGAAGCAGACAGCATAATTCACGCACACGCGACTTGAGGAGCTAAATGGATGCGGCCAAGACCAGGAGATGCAGCAGCAGCTGGGACATGAAGAATCAGCACAGTATGAGTTTCAAGGTCATTAAACCCTCAGAGGGGCTGTGTGTCACCTTGGCCCCAGGACTACAAGGACCAGGGGTGCTGCTCTCAGGCTGGCCCCAGGCTGTGCTGTCCCCATCAGCTGGACTGGTTGGGGCTTGGCACATCCCACCCCTTGAGGTGCCCTGAGGTCCCACATCCACATGCCCTGAGGTTTATTCCACAGCTGCAAGTTTGAACTCGGGTTTTCAGTCTCGAGAGATGCCTTGGTGACGTAGGATCTGAAATCCCCCGTATTTTCCCAGAAGATAAGCTCATAAGGGACTGAGTAACATCATGATTCATGTTACTGAAAAAGGAGAAGATAAAGGAACCTGCTCGAGCAAATCCTTAGCATTGTGTTGTTGCTGTCCCTCTGGTCATACAACCAGCTGGCATGTCCACCTACCAGACAAATCCTTCAACACGCCAATGGCCTTTTTGTTTGTTTTTTCTCCCACTCATAACCTAGGACAAGGAGCAAAGGTTAAGTCATGGCTGAAGTTCAGCCCCTCTCAGGAAGGCAAGAAGACAGAGGAAAGCAAAGGTTTCTTGCAAAAGGAAAGAGAGGAGGTTGAAATATCTTTCTTAGTATTATAAATATCATAACTAATACAAGCAAAGGAGAGAAACAAAGGCCATAAGAAGAGAAGGGTTACACTGCTGCGATAGCCTAGTGTAGCAGTGTCTGCTGAAACCCAGCCTGGCCACCACAGAGAGTCGCAGTGGCCTGGCCAGCAGGGATGTGTTGGAGGAAGAGAGAAGGCAGACATAACATCTGTGTTTGACAGAGCCAGAGCCTGGAAGCACACACAGACTGATTTCCATATCCCGAAAGACCCTCAAACAAATCATCAAGCAGTTTCTAAGCACCTGGAGGATAATAAAGTGATAAAAAACAGCCAATGCGAATTGGTTAAAAACAAGTTTTGTCAAACCAAGCTAATTTCTTTCTCTAACAGAGTAACTGGCCTTGTGAAGTGTGTGGGGGGACAGACGGGATGACTTCAGCAAAGCATTTGACACGGTCTCACATGACATCCTAACTGAATACAGTTTAGGGTAAACAGATGCAAAACTGGTGGGAAAATTGTACTCAGAGAGTATTTATTCACATTTAGTTGTCAAAACAGGGAGGATTTCTCATTTGGGGTCTTGTAGAGAACTGCTCCAAGTCCAAACACTTCTCTTGAAAACTACAACCGTAGCAAAGGTAATACACTTTAAAAGTATTGTGTGTGATCAGAGATGGGAGCAAACCTTGGGAGGTATAAGGTTAGAATTCAGAATGAAAAGGGCACAAGTAAAATAGTCTGAAATAATTAAAGGTGAAATTTAAAAAAAAAAAAACAACTTAAAAAAAAGGAGGATTACTTCAAGGAATAAAAAACCAAACACACAGAGACAAGATGAGCTAAATGATAGGCAGCAGCAGAGCTGAAAAGGGATAAGCTTGAACTCTATCGCTCTTTTCTCTAAATGTTTATTAGCAGGGACACAGCTTATAACCTGTACTGGGGTCCCTCTTGCCAGCCCTGGTGAATGAGCAGGTGATCATCTTACTCCAACTGCCCCATGTCCCATGGGATCGGGGGAAGACCCAACTGGAACATCCCCAACAACAACCAGGTAGGGTGAGCATTAGGGGGTGTTTCTAAAATAAGGACTGCTGGCTCTGAGTGACATTATCGGAGGAGACAGGGAAGGTTGCAGACACCGGGGACAGCCAGACTGATGTCCTCCCACGGGAGAGCAGAGTGGGCTGGTCTTGGTCATTCCCTGAAGCCACATCCAGCCATTCATTTCTGTATCCTCCTCATCTTCCAGACCAAGCGTGTTACAAGACTGCAAGGGCCATCCCAGCCTGCCCTGCCTTCCCCGCCTAACTAGTATTTTAGCCACGCTCACGCTTCAGTCATGCTGTGTAAATATGTTGCCTTGATGCATTAAGGGAGGATGCGATTCGAGCTGCCTCAGAAGACAGTGGGTAGTTTTTCAAGATGATCCTGGCTGCCCTCTTTGCTGTAAGCAGACAGGCTTACATGATTACTCTGTCAAGGCACAGTGGCCTCCTTTCTGCAGAACAAGAGGGGTCATTTTGCCAGTCAAACCGTGTTGACATCAAAGCACAGTGCAGGGGCACGTGCAGGGGGGCAGGCAGGGAGGGTCCAGCAACTGCATCCTTGGGGACACCCACTCTGACAGCTCCAGCATCCAAAATACCCACCCCGCTGGCCAGAAAAGAGTCCATCTGACAGCCAAAGAGGAGGGATATGACCTGCTCAAAGGACAAGCCAGTGTCCCCCCAGTGCTTACAGCAGGCAAACAAGAGCCCTTTACGTCACTTTTAGGAGACAGTTTCCCAGCCAGAGAGCACAGAGTTTGTCACTCCTCAAGACTTTAGATTTTGTCCCCGTGTTTGTCCCATTTTGATGCATTTGGATGTTAGAAACGTTAAAAATGCAAATAGGGGCGGATCCTGGAAAAGCTGAATGTCACCCCTCTGTGTCGTTAAAATTGAATCCAGCTTCGTTTTCATGTCCTCCTCGGGCTGGGGCTTAGCAATAATTCTCACTTGTATAAGTACACTCACAATGTGTATACACATATTTCTGCTCTTCCAATCGGAAATACAAAGTCATCAATAAAGCATATTATTTCTACACCTACAGCAATAAGAGGAGTAGCAACAGCAGGTACCAAAAAAAGACCATCTCTCTGGGGCTTTGGCAGAGAGCGGGTGCTGCACTTAGCCCTGTAGAACATTAACTCTGGGAGACAGAGCATCCTGCCTGAAATACCGACCTGAGGAACAGGAACTGCAGCATCCTTGTAAATGATGGCATCCTTGTAAATGATGGCATCCTCACGCCACAGTTTTCACAAAGTGTCTGGGATGGATCATGACATGGATCTTTCAGCCAGTCCCTAGGACTGAACTGTGGGTTTCAGTCAGGCGGGCAAGCCTTGCCTGAGGAGCTGTTGAAGGAGAGCAAACAGCACGGAGGAGAAGATAACCCCTGCTCCCCTCAGCTGAGCTATACGACAGCATTTCAACAGGCCAGGATTAACAAGCTCCCCCTCCCGCTTCAGTCGGTGGGGAATTGCAAAATACTCACAGATGATGCTCAGGATGGTTCCTATCCAGAAAGGGGCACCGAGGTACTTTCAGCGTTGATGTGGCGCAGTGCTTGCTCTCAGGTCTGATCTCTGGCAGGTGGCAAAGAGCACCTCCTGCTGGCTCTCTGCGACAGAAATAGCTGATGAGCACATGCTTTCTGTGCATTCAAATCCAAATTTCCTGGGAGGAGAGGAACAGGCTGGGTCATGCTGTCAGAGCAAAGATCAGCTTTTACATCTATCAAGATCTTCTCCGGTCTCCACCTCCTCTATACATTAAATTTTTCCCTACTCTGCATCAGTCAGTGTTGGCATTGAGAGCTGGGAACTCGGTGGGCTCCTTGCCCTTAAAGTAGGTCTGGAGGCTGCTCCCCAGCATAGCCGAGAAAGAGAATTTGTGTGTTGAACTCTTGAGACCCCAAGTCCTTCACACTCCTGCAGATCTCCTGCAAGACCCAGGGTAAGCCACGTTTGGACATGGTGTACAGAGAGATCTAGGTTCCTTTGTCCAGACTGATACTGGTCACTGCAAAGCATTTTGGATGTCTCGTTGCCCTGTCTCATGAGGACGATGTTACAGCTTTTCCCCCACTCTTCCCTCTCATCAATCACCACATTTTATGTGATGTAGCACTGCAAAGAAATGCCCTTCCTGCTACATAGCATCACAGAACCATACAATAGTTGGGGTGGAAGGGACCTTCAAAGACCATCTAGTCCAACCCCCTGCAATCAGCAGGAACCTCTTCAACTGGATGAGGATGCTCAGAGCACTGTCCAGTCTGACTTTGAATGCTTCTAGGGACAGGGCATCTCCCACCTCTCTGGGCAACCTGGGCCATTGTCTCACCATCCTCAGCGTAAAAAATCTCTATATCAAGGCTGAATGTCCCCTCTTTTAGTTTAAAGCCATTACACCTTATCCTATTTTTACAAGCTGCCTTTGCATCCAGAAAAGAGAGACATAGTCCTGTTCCAACTGACATCTTGGGAACAAAGACCATTTTCTTCTGCTGAACCCTGCAGCCCCAGCAGGCCCTGATCTTCATTAGGACTCCAGCTTCTGGTGTAATTGAGTTACAGCTTAATGTACTGAATGCAGGATGCTGGACTCCAGTTCAAGTGGAATATATCGTAATGCATTAAGCATTTCTCTTCAGACAAATAACTGAAGAAGATGTGTTTCCATTATTTGTGCATGCCCTCATGCTGAAATGGCAGGAGGCCTAGGAGAGGATTGCATTCTTTTTTAATTCAATAAACAAATGCATAATGATATCTTCTGGGAACAATCCTGCAGAAAAGAGTAGAGATTTGCCTCCCTGCTCCTAGAACTCCAGTGCTGGTAAAAGACACCAGGAAAAAGGTTCTTTTTTTCTCCAGGCTCTAAGAAGAGAGTTTTATCCCCACTCTTCTCCCACAGAGTGGCTCTGGGTTAAGCCCAGCAGCACCACTGATCTGCGAGCCTCCATTTGGGTCCAAATGCCTTTGCTCCAAGGACAGAGCAGAAGGTCCCCGTTGGAATGTGATCCCCCGCCAGCTCTGGGCATGCTGTATTTACAGCAGAGCAGCCCGTGCTTAGGATCATGAAGAGGCAATAGGGGCTGATTCCTTCACTAGGAGAATTTAATTAAGCCTGCTGCTTAAATATACAACTCTCAACACTCTAAATATAGGTTGTGCTTTATGGAGGGAGAAGAGGCAGAGAGATCCTTCTTTGAGATAGAAAGCAGAGGTTTCAGCAGCAGAGTCTCTGAAGCAGCGATACATCCAGCTGCCAGAGGCATCTCTTAAACCAACTGCTTCTCGGTGGGAGGGAATAGCACAGTCACCGCTACCGTCTTCCTTGTGTCCGGTTATATTCCTGAGCATCTGTCCCTTGTCTCTGCAGGAATGGACCTGGCTAGCCTTGAAAGGAGGAGAAAATGTGATGCTTGCATGGGAAATTGTATGATATTTCAGTTTAAACCTCACGTTCTTGGGGTCTCCTGGAAAAAAGCCTCACGGCATGCTCTTGGGCTGCTCTTGCCTGTTTGAGCTGCTGGCGGAACGGCCTTGAGGAGACTGTTGAGATCCTGTGGGGTGCTGGTGATCCTCCAGCACTGCCTGCAAAGCATATACAGCTGAATGACACAGGTAAGGGAATTTCAACCTCGAGGGATAGGGATAGGTCCCACTCCTTTAAATTCTGCCAAAGATGAGAGCAGCAGCATTGCCACCACTTTGAGATCCCTCCTATCCCCTCCCAATGCACCAGGGACAGAGGGATAACAGCACGACAGAGGAGAAGGGCAGCACTGGACTCAGCAGACTGGCTCTTCCCCCCCGCCTTTTTCCCCCTTTTAAATTTCCTACCATAATAAAGTAACTCAATTCAAAAGAAAACCAACTCATAAAAACCCACCAGCATTAGTGATAACGCTTAGCTGGACACAGGGCAGTACATCCATGGGATGATAACTGGCCACTGAGCCCATCTGCATTAAAACAGGGTCCATATGCTTGATACACTCATTAAAAAAGTCAAGGGCTCCAGAAATTTCCAGCTCAAATTTACGGATGCCATTAGGTCTCTGGTACCTGGCTGAAGGGAGCTGGGAGTCTAAGCTGTTGAGGTGACTCACAAGCCCTGCGCCCAGAGCTGGGCCATCACCCTTAGGTGCCAAACTGAGACCTGAATTGGGCAGTGGCCAAAGGATGTCTCAAAGGAGGTCACCAGGAGAGTCCGTGGCAGAGCATGTTAACTTACTACGAAGATTTGTACTTCCATGCAACCAGCCCATCTCTGAGCACAGCTGCAGCCTTTGCTGATAGCTCATTTAGGAGCAGTAATTTACCCAGTGAACAACAGACAGATGTATTTTCCTTGCTGTTATGATCACACTTGTAGGTGACAGCAATAAACCAGCCGTAGTTGTGTTTCAGCTGGCTGAGAATCAGGAGAAAGTACCTGAAATGAAGCATTTCTGCTCCTGTGCAAGTCTTCTATAACAGTGTTGCAGGTGAGACAACAGCTAACTCTCTGTCTGGCAGACCCTGGGCTGACAGACAGGTGGGACCTTTCTGAAGCACCCCATCAACAAGAAAAACTCTCTGCAGCAGTAAACGGCAGGCCATGGTAGAACCAGGGGTTTCAGTACCTGACAGTTTCTTCAGACTGTTATGCCAGAGCTAGGTGAAGTGGTGGCATCATCAGCTTGATAGAAATTAATTTTATACAAAACACTAGCATTCCTCTGGCAGGGATGGTGGCAGCAAGGATGAAAGCTGGAGCTGCACTACCTGGGTTGTATTAAGATTAGCAAACTGTGGAATAGCAATAACTCATGGTAACAGGAAAGAAAACTCCTTAGTACACTGCTGAGATGGCAAGAGATGGGAAAGCCATTCTTCACATTCCTTGCAGCACCAAAACAGGCTCAGGGTCCCCATCCTACCTCCCAGGCCATCTGAGTTCCAAACACCAAAAAGACCAGCTGACATATGGGATGATGAATGCAGCCAACAGACCAACTCCTTGGCAGCACCAGTAAAGGCAGAGATTATCTAGGAGGGAAACAAGCTTTCTCAGGGGAAGAAAGGCTGAAAAACAAGCCCTCTGTCAACAAGGGACTGCTGAAGACTGTCCTCCAGCCCAACCCAAGGGCAAGAGACATTTATCCAGCACACCTCCTATATCTCAAAGGTAGTGCAAACACCGCAGCTCAAATGAGCAGCATAGAAAGAAATTCATAAAAAAATTAAATAAAACTTAAAAATGCCTGGAGAGCAGCTCTGGAGAGACTTTACATGGTCCTCACCAGGGAAAAGATGAGGAAGCTTTTTATGGCACTGAGGTTATCTCTTTTTTTTGGCCTCTCACAAAGGAATGAAGTTGGTAGTGCAGCAGTTCCCCTAAAATCTGGAGTTATTCGCTGAACAACTATGTCATTTTCAGAACTGGAAGTGGTAAATGGAGAAGCAGAGCACAAATTCGTGAAGCTGGAGCCATGTTCTGGCAGAGCAGGAAGAGTTTGGGGCTTAGGGTTACGATGGATCTTGTCCACCGTCACCAAGGACAGGCCACCTTTGCCGAGGTGTGCCCTCGTGACCGAAGGAGTTATAAAGCAGCTGAAACAATGACAGCTTTCAAAAGAGGGTAAGGATGCCCTCTCTGTAATCCTCCAGCTAAAGCTGTTGCATCCAACCATTTTAGCAAAGGCTGTCCCTGTGCCATCTGCCAGACTGCAGCTTAATCTGTGCCCCACACACACTCCTTTCCTTAGTCCTCGGGGAGGATTCAGAAACCAGCAGAGGGCTGAGAGGAGAAAAACACTTCTGATGCAAAACTGCAACCATTCACCTTCCCCTGAATGATGCTTGGCAACATATAAAATAGATTTGTCTGTGAAACCGGCCACATTTGGAGCAGCATCTTGGGCAGACAAGACTCCTCCCTTCCCTCTTTCTCGACCCTTTATCTCTGCTGCCTAATGCTGCAGACAGATCTGAGCAAGCTCTGGTTGTTTCCTCGCTTTCTCACGCTCTTGTCGCATTCAGAATAGAAATTCAGTCTGTCCCCTGAGAACAACTCACCCAAAGGAAAGCTGGTAGTGGTGTCAGCCAGGGCACAGCCCCCTCCACACGCCAAAACCTGCAAAAAAGAAGATAAGAGTCAGGAGAACTGCTCCTAGAAGGGCATTGTGGTGCGGGAGTGACTTTGCTCTGATGGCAGTTATAGAGAAAAAAAATCTCAGAAAAGAAGAGGAGGGATGCCTCAGCGCTGAAACAAAGCAGGTCTCAGCACCCAAAGGGATCAATAGTCCTCAGAACAGAACCTGTTCAGGACAGAGAATCCAACAGGAGGATAAAAAAAGCTCAGGGCTTGTGGCTTTTGTCTTTTCTTCCAAAGTTTGGCCTCATTGGATTGGTGGGGTATTGAAGCTGTGATGGGCGTAAAAGCCCTGGTCCAGCGAGGTGACCACAGGCGAGACCTTGGTCTGGACAATCATTAAAAGCATATTAAGTCAAAACTTAGTCTAGTTTTCCAACACCTGTGTGTCACAGACGACATTGCATGCCAAAGGACTACCTCCACCTTAATAGAAGCAATAGGAGCGTTTTAAAGGTCATCTTCTCAGCTCATCATGAACTAAAAGTTTTGGGTCAGAAACTAAAAAATTTGATTCTCTGTCTTTGATTTGATACCGATCTCATACACATCACCCAGACTTAATGTCATTTCTCAGTACAAAGTCATCAAACTCACGACAGCCTCAATGTTACTGTGCAATTTCCCTCTCCTGCTGCAAGTTCTTCACGTGAATCCCAGCGAAGGCATGAATATCCTTTAGGCTGAAGGATAGGGTTTTCCAGGCAAAGCTTAATCTCGGTATAGCACACATAAGAAATAATATCAATAAAAGTACTTTTTCCCCCCTTAGTGAGTTATTGAAACAGTAGAGATCATGTTATCAAAACAGACGTGACAACTCTGGCCAGAAAGCTGAGACAGGGAGAGAGGAGAAGGAGATTAAAAGGGACAAAATATGTAAGTATTACTGCTGAATTTGCTGTAAAAGATCCATCAAAGTAAATTACAATGTGCCCACATCTTCAACACCTTTCAAATTCCACAAGGTCACAACCACCTAGACAGCCAAACAGACATAAAAAATTTCATTATAAAGCACAAACCAGCTTCTTAGAAAGTCTGGGCTTGCTCCTGAAGTGAACCTGGACTCAGCAATTAGTTTTATCAAGCTGAACTCGCTCTGCCTGTGTCACATCATGTGTTGATGAGTTCCCTGGCCTGAATCCTTGCTGTGGGGTAGCTAGTGTCTCGGAGAGCTTGAAATCTCTGCTTGACAACTCCCCAGCTAAAGGTACTTGCCCATGTACCCACCATCAGAGGAACAAAACTTCCCCATCTTTGGATAATTCTTTTTTGAATGCTTTGACCATTTGTTCCTTTTGTAACTTAATCTGAATGACTCGTCTCCTTTCTTCAGATTCTCAGTCTTTGTCTGAACTTCCTTGGACATGTTGGCCAGAGCTGGACACCATTTGGAGCAGCTGATTTCACTCACTGCCATGTATTTCCAGTGTTTCCCTCCCTCCCTCTCTGAACAGAAAAGAACCTGCTACCAGGCATTGCTCAGAGAAGAGTCCTTTAATATCTCTGTCCTGAAGGCACCTGTTGGAGCAGGTCAAGAGGAGCACCCAGGCAGTTCCAAGGTCTGGAGCCTTTCTGCTGTGAGGACAGGCTAAGAGAGTTGAGGGGGTTCAGCCTGGAGAAGAGAAGGCTCCAAGGAGGCCTTTGAGCCCCTTCCAGTGCCTAAAGGGGCTCCAGGAAAGATGGGGAGGGACTCCGGATCAGGGAAGGGAGCCATAGGACAAGGGGGAAGGGTTTGACACTGAAAGAGGGGAGATGGAGATGAGGTCTGGGGATGAACTTTTTGCTGTGAGGGTGGTGAGACCCTGACCCAGGTTGCCCGGGGGAAGCTGTGACTGCCCCATTCCTGGAGGATTTCAAGGCCAGGTTGGAGGGGGTTTGGAGCAACCCAGTGTGATGGGAGATGTCCCTGCCCAGGGCAGGAAGTGGGACTGGATGGGCTTTAAGGTCCCTTCCAATCCAAATATTTTTATTATTCTGTGATCCACTGCAGGATATGTGTGTTTGGCTGACTTAGTAAGGATCACCTTAGGTTATGACAAGAAGACCATGAGGCAGGAGGGGAAGGCTATCAACAAGTAGTGTGTTTCCTGTGGAAGGCAAAAGGCTCTCACTGCTTCTCACCTTGTACAGCCATTTGCTCTTCTTGGAAAGGAAATGCAAAGTGCTGCCATTGCACAAGCAGTAAAAGCAACAGCAGGCTTGAAGGAGGCTCAGACCTCCCGCTGTGATGAACTGTGGGGTTCTCAGCCTGGTTCTCTGCAGGACAGGCACACCTCCAACCCACTATGAACACCTACCATCATGAAATGGCCTCCTTGCAAGGAGCTCCAGCCCTGACCCAAAGTGTTGAGGCACACTGATCCCAATCGAGAACAGCTGTCCCTGTACAGAGCAGAGGACAAGGACCCCACTGGTGAAGGCGATGGTTGCACCTTCTGCTACTGCTTGAGTGATGAAAAGGCTTCCACCCTAGGAGACATCCTAGGGAGGTCACTGCTGCAGACAAGTCAGAGAGCAGGGATTTGGTGGCCAATGATGAATTCTGGTGCTAATGGCAGAGAACAATTCTCAGCATGAGCATCTGAGCTGCACGTCAAGGGCAGGGATGTAGGCGGCTTCCAAAAGCACAGCTGAGGCATGGCACCAGGCAGATGGCAGACCCTGTCTGCACCGTCTGCCTGCTCCCTGCCTCCCAGGGCCCAGCAACTTCGGCAGGAGAAACAACCCATCTTCTGCCGACTGGCACCTTAGTGTGCCAAAAACATTGCAAGAGGCAACCGTGCACCTAGCAGAGCTGACAACAGCTTCTGGTCCAGCTGGGAGCACAGAGAGTAGAGGGGCCTCCCATCCCTCAGCCTCTGCTGAGCTGACTTGTCAGTGGAGATTACAAACTTGTCTTAGCTGGGGGAGACTAAGGAGGTCCAAGACACAGTGAATTGATCTGGACGTGGAAATGTTGCTTTTATTGTATCTGCAGAGGGAGCTGAAAGGCCACTAACTGTCAGCCCTGGCTCAAGCAGCTCTCTTGCACTTCTAGAGCAGATTTGCTGTTTCCAGGATCTGCAAAATCAAGGACAAGTCCTAAACCCAGTGACATCAGCAGGTGTCTTCTCCAGCACAACTCAGGCTGAGAAATGCCCTCAGCTCCCAGTGATTTCAACACTGAAATCCCACAGACCTCAGGTTAGACCTGGTATCTGCAGCATATGTGACATTTTCCAGTTAAGTCAAGCAGCCCTGTGTCCTGTAAGTGAGATAGGAGTGGGAGAGGAAGAGGCTGGTGTGGAAACCTGCTTGGGTTACACAGTACATCTGCAGCATGGCCAGAGATGGAGCTGGGCAACTTGGCATGGATGATCTTGGCATCTACTTGTGACCGTTGCTGGAGACGTGGCTGGATGCCAGTATGGTTGCTTTAATAGTACCTCTTGTGCACTTCAAGCAGCACATGTAAAAAGGACCCAGAGGTCAAAACACATTCAAGGGGCAGCTGAATTTGGGTCTGATGTCTGCCTGCTTTTCCCAAGGAGTTCAACCAACTAGACCCTTACTGACCCTTGTGCAGGGAACCCGTCACCCCAACCAGCATTAGCCTTGTATTGAGTATATTCCTGACAAGCCACTGGAGCCACTGGTCTGGTCTACAAGCAAGAAACACTACTGTGGCAGAATTCATCTGTCCCACTTGGCCCTAGCTTGCTCATCACCACTAGCAACACAAAGTCCCCTTTGCATCATGTCCATGGCACGAGCTGTTCCCTGACAAGTGCTCTCAAGGAACCACACAGCAGAAAGCCCCTGAATTTCTGTAATTTTCTCCCCTGCTCCACACTGGGCAGATTTGTGTCACACTGAAATCCAATTAAGCCAGCCAGCATCTCTAAACCCTCCAAGCCAAACTAATGGATGTCATCATCTCACGGAGCAACCCATCAGCTCTCTCCCACAGCTTCTCCATGGAGACCTACTCCGTGGGGTAGGGCAGGGCTGTCATCAGAGCCCACAATCGGCTTTCCTCCTTTGCTCAGGGGGAGCACAGCCAAGGATGTGTGGCACCATGGGGACACCATCACTGGGACTGACCCAGAGACCCCTGAAAAAAACATTTGAAGTGAATAATTAGCTTTGATTAAAAGCCTTTTGCTGTGGCAGAGGCTTCTATAATTTGCCTGGAGGGGACAGAAAAAAGAGCGGAAGGACCAGATGTTTGGATTTGCTCCTCACAGACGGGATGGAATTTCGTCCACTTTTGACTGCCTCATCCTTCTCCCGGGTCCCAAGACACCAATGCCATGGCACTGCTGGCTTGGGTCCTCTGCATCCCTTCCCCATCCCTCTGCATGGTGAGGCAGGAGCTTGCAAATGAAGCTGAAAAGGGCACTGGTTACTGGGGAATAAATACTCCCACACTGCCTAGGGTATTAATGCTGCACGTATTGATAAGGGTTAATATTAGACCAAGGAGGCCACAGAGCTGTCCTGGGCATGGAGGAGCCTCCATGGGGTGGGACTGAGCTGTGAGTCCCTCATCCTCCTCTGTTGCTGCCTGCAACAGCGGGAGTGAAACCACGGCAGTGTCTCCGTGGCTCTATGCCACCAAATTTGATGTAACATTGGCAAGCAACTTGTCTGTAAGGCAAGAAAACCCACCCTTGTGAACTACTTCCATATCTAAAGTTGAAAAGAGGTATTACTTTTATTATTCCCATATGCTTCCTTTTGAGGTGCAGCCATTGGGGAGTCCTGGACATACATATGCCTGAAATACAGACAATAAAACAAGAGCTGTAAAAGCTAACCACAAATCCAATTCCGTGATGCTGCTGGGACCATCCCTGTGAGAGGAGATAATTCAGTCATTTCCCTGCTCCTGCTCCCAAATTAAAATGAATTGATTCCTCCAACGTCAAAGTGTTTATCATGTCTGCAAGCTGTCGATACGTGCCAAGTTCCTCACGTCCTACAGGTTCCTCCGACTTCCAGAAACGCAACCTGTCTCTGAGACGGCCTCATTACAACAGATAACATAATTCCGCTCCACAGTGTGTATATTCAAGTTCATCTTTGCAGGTGCATCCCAAAACCCAATGCTCCCGAAGGCTTTCTGACCTTGTTCCCAACTGGATCTCAGCAAGGGATCAGGGCATCCCCCAGGGAACACAGGGAATCAAAGTCCCATCAATTTATTGTGGTAAGGACCAGTGGAGTGGTCAGGAATGGTGAGAGAGATGGGGGAGAGCATGAGGTGGAGAAAGACATTCTCTGTGCACCATAGAGTGATATCTGCAGATCTCCCTCTTCAGGGGGGTTTGTTTATTTGGTTTTTCCAGCTGGGGACAGGGACTCACTGATGCTACAACTTTTCATGGGAGCACACCAGCCTAGGCAGCATCCTCACAGACAACCCATAACCCAATAAAACAAGATGGTTCCTCCAGCTGCCAGGGTGCCTGGTTCAACCCACAGCACTGCTTGAGCTACAGTGGGGATCCAAAACAGGCGTTTTCATGTCCTGCTGAGCAAAGCATCAGTTTAAAATATCAAGTCCATCATTAACAAAAGACTTCAAAAGGTTTTGGGGTTCATCCAGAGGAAGAACAGACCCAGGACGGTAGCACATTGAATTAAAGTATAACTGGTGGATATGACCACCAGGCAGATTTGGAAGGGCATGTGATAACCAGGCTCCTGCTGAACCCAGTGGGAGCTGCCATCTCGCTGTGTATTTAACCGCTGTTTAGGGAAAGAAGAAAATGTTTTGACATAGTGCTCTGAGTAGGGTGCTTATCCTTACCCTTTAGTCTGGGAAAAATGCTTCCCATTACCACGAAGCTGCCTGCAACCCAGGCCTGGATATTGAGGAAAGAACAAACCCTGCCGTTTTCCTTAATGACTTTTAAAAATAAGATTTAGAATGGAGAAAAATGAAAGGACCTCAATTTAAAAACCTGGTTGTCTTGAGAGCTACATGCTACCTGCTCTGCCTGACAAAACCACTACAGTCTTCTTTAGCCATTCTGAATCCTCAGGAAAACAGGAAAAAAAATAAAATCTTTTACATTAATTTAACAAATTCTGAGTAAAAATTTCTCCCTATTCCCATGGTTATAACTCCTCAAACAACAAATAATATAGGTCTCCTGTGCTGCCAGTCTTGCAAGGCTTGTCCTCAAAAGCAAGTCTGCCTTCTGCTTGCTACTGATAGAGGAGCTTCTCTCCTCCAGGAGGACTCGATAGCCAGACATGCTCCTTTAAAGCTACTTTTTCCTTTTTCTCCCAATAATAGTAAGAAACCTCCCATGGCTAGACTCCTCAGCGTGAGAGATGCAGGACCCGTGAAGCTTCACCTCCTGGGTGTGCCTGTATCTGGGCTTCCAGCACCACTCAGGACTCACACTCAGACCATGCACCCTGCTAGACCTCAATGGAGATCCTGTGGAGATCACTGCAGCCAAAACCACATGAGGACACTAGGAAAGACCCCAATGGATGCTTTTCAGATGTCCCACCAGGACATCCTCAAGTGTTGATTCACCCATGGAGGTAAAGCCCTCAGAAAGCATCTTTATTACATGAGGAAAGAGCCCTGGTTCCCTGTTTAAAAGAGTCTCTCAGTGCAGTAATTACATGCAGATCTAACCACTAACAGGAAATGCTGGCATGCCAGGATTCACGGTTAACACAAGCTGCCTGGAGGCTGAGGCTCCCCCTTAGTAACGACAACCATGGGGTGGATGCAACACTCCTCTCCATTTTTCCAGAGCACCTCATTCCCCCCAGAAGTATCCCCTGGGAATTGGTACCCTAGGTTTCTTAACCCCGTGCTGTGCCCCTGTTCAAGAAGCGCCAGCAGAAAGCTCTCCCTCCATGAAAAATCACTGCCACAGGGTATCCGGGAAATACTTCAAACACCTGCCGTTGTTCACACTGGCTGCCAAGAAAACCTTTATTTACAGGTCCCTATTCCCATATTCCACTGGGAAGCTGCCCTTGGGCACATCACAGCTTTGTCTTTGTTTGACTTGCATACTCTTGGCCTAAAGAATAAGAATCTGCTTTTATCTTTTCCCCCATGATACCCACCCCAGCTTTATGAGATACGGTAGCCCCCAGCCTTCCAATTACACCTGGTATTCCCAGCTAGCCTCCCTCCTCATTGGTGAAAAGCAGCCAGGACTCTTTGCATAGGCACACATTTTGTACATCAAAGTGACACAGCAACCTGATCAAGGTGGCTCTATTAGAATGCAAATGCCAAGGCAAGGAGGTGGGAGAGAAAGGGACTCAAAGCAGCACCTGGAAACAGCTGGCAGAGGGAGATGGCAGCTGATGGGATGCCAGTGCCAAGGTACTGGATGAGATCTGTGATCCATCTGACCTGATCCTGGCTCTCACAGTCACCCAGTGCTGTATAAACAGGGCAATTATGCAGTGATGCTCCTCTTCCAGAGTAATTTCAATCCCCAGCACACATCTTCTTAAGACAGTAGTGGTGTTTCTGCGTTTGAGCCCTTCAGTGGAGTTTTTTCCTCCAGCACCTTGTGTGTCTGGTTTTGAACTCAAAGAAACTTTCAGCCTCTGCAACATCCTGCAGCAAGGAAAAGTGCTTCTTGCTTGAGGAACAGCATCCTGTTGTTCTCCTGAACTTTCTTCTTGTACTGGGAATGGACCGTGAACAGTCCCTTGTTCTTCATCCCTTGTACTCAGTCCCCTGCCCCAGCTCCTTTTCAGTGCATACTTTGCGTGGTAATGCCAGAAATGAGGCTCATGAAGTCCTGTGCCAACATCCCCCTTTCTCAGAGCAAAGTCCCATCCAGGACAATGCGTCATTGAGTAGGGAAAGGGGCAAGGAGGTGGTATCCAAACTGCACGGTCCTGCAGCACTTAAAAACCACCCGCAGCCGCCAAGGTTTCCATTTTGCCCAAGGTACATGCTCCATATCTGGCCGGTTGCTTCTCTGGCAGCAGCTACAGGGTGGAAAAGCAACAGAAGGTCAAATGCTGGGCTGTGCTGCACAAACCCTGCTGGCAGCCCCCATCCTTAGCTGCAGGGCTGCTTGAGTGCTGGGTTCTTCATTTAGCCAGCTGAAAGGTTATTAAGACTTTTCCAAAGCTCAGAAATGAATCTGTCAAGCTCTTGATCCAGAAATTCCGCATGCAGCAGTATAAAAGGGTTAATTAAGCATTAGTATCCATTAGTAAACAGATCCATGGTGGCTGTTGAGCTCGCTGGGGCAACAGGATTTTTCTAAACATTGATCCGCACCAGTTCCTTGGGAAAAAAAAAAATCTTTCTTTTATTCCACCAGAAAATGTTTCCAATGAGCAGAGAACTGGAGAGCTAAGGGGATCATGGCACTGAGTGCCTCGCACCACGAGGATGAAGCACAAAACCACTGGGGTTTTGTGCTCTGGCCCAGTGCACATGAACGGAGGTTACAGTTTTGAAGACAAAATTCTTTCCTTGCTCATTCTTCTTCTGTAAGTCAAACTTTGCTAGAGATGGCAACCCAGAAACACATCCAGGTTCACCTCAGGCTACTGGGAGCATGTCGAACAGGAGGCATTAGGATGATGGTGTGGGGTTCAGGAGCCTGGCCCTTCCTCCAGCCACCTGCAGTCCCCAAACGGCCTCGTTTCCTTCCCCATTTTGTCTCTGAGCCCAGGGACAGGAGCAGAGGGATGCCTGCCCCGTACCCAGGGCATCTCCTTGCATCTTCTCTGTGCCCTCAGGCCAAGGGGAACTTCTGCCCATTGGGACACCATGTTTCCTGACGTTGAGCTATTTGGGAAGAAAACCTCCCCACAATCTTTTCTAACTTTTCATAGGTAGATAATTTCAGGTAGTTCAGCAACATTGGTGTGATCTATTGAAGCCTCACAACAGACATACCGTGGAAGTCATGAATGTGTCTATTTGCATATGCCCATAATAAAAAGGATATTAAAAGAATCAAGACAAAGTGATTGATGGTTGAAGCAAACCTTACCAAGTTATTGAAAGGAAATGTCTTGAGCAAGCCTGATCTCTTCCTCACAATTTTTTTTGGGAACGTTGTGTTTCTTTGAAAAACCTCAGTGCAAACCTGAAAAGGTCCTGAGCTTGTTTCTGCCCAGCTCGTTTGACACCTTGCAAGGGTGGGTTCTTCAACTGCAGGGGAAAACCGCATTAGTACACGGTCAGGTTTGGGTCACGACTGCCACGTGTCACCCCCTGAAACAGCTGGAGAGGTCCCACCCTGCATCCCTTGGTGGCAGCTCCCATGTGTCCCCAAGACCCAGCTCTGGCTTCCCACAAGCTGTGAAGGTGGTTCTGGGTGGCAGGAGGTGCCGGGCTTGTCAGGCGACCGATTTTTCCACACAGCAGATTGCTGTACCACATGGATGAGGTTTGGAAAAATAACCCATGGCTGGATGAATCTCCAGAGAAACTTCCTCCTCGGCACTTCATTATAAAACTGATAAATAAAAGTAATTGTGGCCCAATTAGATTTCCCATCTCCTCCAACTTCTTAATCACAATCAAGATTAATTATCGGCACTCTTATTGTTTTATGGGTTTCAGTTGTTTGTCTGTTCTTTTAGAGCTGCTCTGAGATGAGAAAAGGCTTTGAAGCAGCTTAAATGTGAAGATCTAGGCAGCAGTTTTGTTAAAGTTGCTTCCTCTTCACAGTCAGCTTCTTTTTCTCATCGGGGCTGGGTGTTCTGAAGTCATTTAGTTGCAATTTAATCTTCCTACTTTCTCCTCTAATATATTTTGGTGCAGTTTACCGGGTTATATTTGCCAATTCATTAACAGCCTCTTTGATATTTGACATTTCGCTTCAGGGAAATGCAGGTATGTGATCTTTAATATTTTGAGGATTTCTTAATGAGATTTAGGGGCTATGGGCTGGGAATTCTGATTTTTTTTAATTTAAATGTTTACTTCAGGGCAATTTTGGGGCATTTTTCTTGAATTTCTGATGATGTTAAGACCTTGGAGAGAGAGAAGAAATCAATGGAAAACATCAGCAATGTTAGTAAGAAGAGAAACGTGTAGCTCCCTCCTGCCTCCAGAGCACAGAAGGATTAAAAGTTGGGAGAGTTTCCTGGTTCAAAAGGCCAAGACTTTTTCCAGGATTATTTTTTGTTGTCGTTGTTCTCCAGGATTTTTATTTGTTTATTCTCAAGAAACACCCTGGGCTGTGCCCATGCTCTGCTGGAGGAATTTCTCTGACAGTTGTTTTTGCTGCCCTCCCACCCCACGGCTGCAGAAAGTGTGTAAAGGAAAGAGCCTGCCCACACACGGCACCTCACATCCCTTTGTTCCCACGAATCACCTCCCGGGAAGCCTTGGCAAAGGCCGGGTTGGGTTGTGGCTCCCTCCCTTTGGCTTTTTTAATCCAAAAGCAACGTCACATCTGCTGTGAGTGTAGCTGAGGGATGGGTAACTACCTTGTAACGACGGCCCACCCCTCTCAGTGTTGTGATGCTCAAATGAGCTTCAGTCACAGAATCACAGAATTTTCATGGTTGGAAGGGACTTCTGGGATCATCAAGTCCAAACATACACACACCAAAAAACCCCAAAAAACAAACCACCAAAAAACCACCAAACCCCCTCCCCAACTAAAAAAGCAACCACCCCAACAACCTCACAAAACAAATCACCCAACCTAACAGTCTTAGCCACTGGAGCATGCCCTGAAGTGCCACATCTACACGTTTATAAAATGCCTCAAGGGACGGGGACTCCAACATCTCCCTGGGCAAGCTGTTCCAGTGCCTGACCACTCTTGCAGTGAAGTAATTCTTCCTAATATCCCATTTGAGCCTCCCCCACCACAACTTCAGACCATTTCCTCTGGTCCTGTCCTTATTCCCTTGGGAGAAGAGACCATCACCCACATCTCTACACCCTCCTTTCAGGCAGCTGTAGGGGGCTGGTTGTCTTTTCCCGTTTTTGCTTCACCCTTCTGCCATGAGCTGACAGCTTCACAACTTTTCACCTTACCCATAAAGGAAACCATAAAGATCCAAAACGCACATATACGCAAGTAAACTACAAACCCAGGCTTCTAAAGACACTTAAAAAAAAACCCCAAAACAAAACCCAAATCCACCTAAAAGCACTTGAGACTTTCTTTTACCACCCAGGCCTCCTCCCTCCCAAGGCTCAGTGTTCCGTGCAGAAAGCCTAACGCCTGCAGAAACAAAACCCACCAGATCCCAAAGGGAAGGATCATTGAAATGGAGTTTGCTGGTGGTGACACTTGGCACTGGCTTCAGCTCCATTTCACGCCTCATTCCCTCCTCAGGCAGCATAGAGAGAGCATTGCAGAGAGCTGTTGGGGCATGAGTAATGGCACACATGTAGTAACTCATGTTAAGTGATCATTATTAGAAATGCAGAGTCAAATATGCAAAAGTTTGGAAACACCAGAAATTAAGGCTGCTGTTACCTCCCTAATTAGGCCCCTGGTGAGCATGCATCAACTCCCAGCATTAATCACCTCCCTCCAACACTCCAGCCTCCTTTGCTATCGCAGCAGCTTTTGAAACTGCAAAATATTTATTTTCCTGTTAACCTTTTGCAAAGCACACATCCCCTTCCCACACAGCAATACCTGCATGTGCCCCTCATGCTGCAGGAGCCGGCCCAAGAGGTGCCAGTGTGCTTTTTCGGGCAGGAGCCAGCTGGTGAATCCAAACAGCCACTAAATGCCATCAGCACAACTGGCACCTGGAAGAGGATTTGGTCTGGCAGGAGGGCTGCTGTATTTGTTTTGTTCCAAAGCTTTCTCCACATAAGGGATGTTTGATTTTGCTCTCTCTTCATAGAAACACAGAATAGATTGGGTTGGAAGGGACCTTAAAGCTCATCCAGTGCCACCCACTGCCCCGAGCATGGACGCTTCCTACAAGACCAGGTTGCTCCAAGCTCCATCCAACCTGGCCTTGAACCCCTTCCAGGGATGGGGTAGCCACATCTTCCCTGGGCAGCCTGGGCCAGGGTCTCACCACCCTCCCAGCAAAGAAGCTTTTCACCACATCTCATCTCCATCTGCCCTCTTTCAGTGTCCAACTCTTCCCCCTCATCCCAGGCCTTCCCTCCCTCATCAAGAGTCCCTCTCCAGCTTTCCTGGTGGCCCTTTAGGGACTGGAAGGGTCTCAAAGTACTTCTCAGAGCCTTCTCTTCTCCAGGCTGAGCCCCCTCAACTCTTCCAGCCTGTCCTCCCAGCAGAGGGGCTCCAGTCCTCCCAGCATCAAGTACAAATGTTGTCTTTCGACCTGGACTAAGGGTGCAGCAGCTCTACACCTTTTCATGTGCAACAGAATGATAGAACGGTTAGAGTTGGGAGGGACCTTAAAGATCATTGAGTTCTAACACCCCCTCCATGGGCAGGGACACCTGCTGTAATAGGCTTTCTCCAAGGGTGACACAGGTATAAAGAGGGGCTCCAGCCCTCACAGCATCTCTGTGGCCTTCTCTGGACACATTCCAACAGGTCCATGTCCTTCTGTTGAGGACTTCAGAGCTGGACATTGTACTCCAGGTAGTATCCTACCAGTGAGGATTCAAAGGGCAGACACACTTCCTTGGACCTGCTGGCCACACTTCTTTTGATGCAGCACAGGATGGGGTTGGCTTTCTGGACTGCAAGAGCACATTGCCAGCTCTCCTCACAGACAGCATAGAGGAGAAAGCCCTCTTCTTACCCCAGACTGTGTCATAGAGCTCACCCACAGAACCAAAGAGCATGAAGTCATTCTTAGGGTGACTTGTGGCTCTGCCAGTGTTTTTTGAACTGGAGAAACACTTCCAGATCCCACAGAACCCAAGAAGGGTCCATTAAATACAAGCAAACTTCCCAGTGTCCTGATTTTGTTTGCTGGCTGGAGCTCACCCTGCTTAAGCCAAAGGGAGAAAAAAAGCAAAGATGCAACTATCATGACTTCGTTTCTCGAGGGGCAGTCAGTAGTGGGAATTTGCCTTTGGGCAGGATTGAAATGAGGTTTATTTGTTTATAAGCTGGTGGGCTGAAAGGCAGAGCTGTTCTTGCAAGGACGGTTGAACTCTTCCATGCAAATCCTGCAAAAGCAGATTGTGCTGAACTGTGCGCTCCGGTCTGGGCTGTGTAAACCTGGCAGGGAGCATTGTCTTGTGGTTAGACTGAGGGATCTGCCTCTTCTCATCAAGTCTATTCACAACACAGTTGTAGGAGACCTCTAAACCAGGAGTCTTCTCTCTGTTTTTGTTTAAAGCAGTATCATTTTCTTTCTCCTTATGCATCCAGAGGTAAAATTAACTGATGGCTGCAAAGCACTCTAAGAGCCACAGAGAAATGTAGCTCCAAGTAATGTTATAATTAAACTGGCCAGCTAGAGAGGTTTATAACTGGATCAAACACGGGCAATAGGTGACCTGCCACATGGAGAGCTCAGATCCTGCAGTCTCTGAGTGGTGGCCAGAAGCTGCCCAGGATGGGGACTGAAGTGGAGACGGAGGGATGGGGGAAAGCAGAAGGGTGAGGTCCTACCAGAGTGGCACCCAGGCACCATCAGCATGCCAAACTACACTGGGGGAAGGAGAAAGGACTATCTCTACAGAAATAAAATACCAGGTCAAGGCTACTGAATCATTTCTAAGTATAAGTCCAGATTCTGTGACAGTTTTGGTTCTGCATATACTCCCCCGCCTTAATAACAGTATACAGTGCTGGCTGTGTGCATTGGGTTATTGCCTCTGAAATGAAGCTTAACCTAACAACACTGTCAAAAGTGGAAACACTGTTTAGTCATTAATGAAAGTCTAATAGCAAAGTCATTAATTGAAACCCAATAATGCTTTTCCATCCCAGTGACTTACTGCAATTGTTTGTGCCGAAGAGACCCAGATTTGCATCTACGTCTCCTCTTCACATTCGGCAGCGACCCAGACCTGTACCCTTTATCACCCCGTGTACCTCTGGATCAGGGGATTTTCTGCTCGTTATTCACTCTTAGAAAATTTAACAAGTCTACACAGGCTCTTTAAAGCTAATGTTGCATGAAATGCAGGGATAAACCAAAGCAGACAACTTCATAAGTGCAAACATGCTATCAAACAGCTTCCATCACCCCGTCTCTTCCTAATGGTTTTATTATGCAAAATGGTTCAGTCTGGAGAAAACCCACCACTGCCAAAGCAGCAGTGCCAAGCAGGTATTTAATTAGTTATTTAGGTATGAAATTTAAATGAAATCGCACTGTATCCAAACAAACTCCTAACAAGACTTGTTATCACCTAGTTCCCAGGTGGATGAAGTGATGAAAATTGCCATTTTTTATTACAAGAAGGATTACTTTACTCCAGGGCTTCTCACCAATATGAATTAGTGCCAAGAGACCTCCCTATGGACTAACCCATGGGGAACAGCCCTCTTTATACCCATGTCATCCTTGGAGGCAGCCTATGTGTGAGCCGATGCAGGCAGGATCCAACAACATCCACAAAACAACATCAGTACAGAACAACAGATTTCAACGCCGTGAAAGTCTCACTCAAACTGAATGGGCGTTTTCCAAATTGCTTCAATTTAAAGTTCACCAACTTGAATTTAAAATCCGCTAAGTGTATGACAACTCTTACTGTCACTGGTTACCCAAACATATTTATTCTTTGCATTTTTTAATTTTTTTTCTAAGTCTCATTGGCAATTCGCATTTCATGTTTGCTAACAACACTGGCTGCTTGTGGCTGGAGCCCTCCCCTTCACCTCCTGCCTGCTGTTATCATGTGCCTGACTTACAGAAAGGGAGATTTCAGGAGGCTACAAAGGCAACGAGGTTTATCTAACCTCATTTAGGGTGACAGAAATCTTGTTATGATCCTGATCACCTGTGAGTCCTCTTTTTTCAAAAATATTTTCAATGTATAATGACGAAATACCCGCATTCATCTCAGGTTAAAGTTCAGCTCTGGACCTTCTTTGCTCCTACCCCGATCTCTCCTCCTCTGCCAGGTGGTGATTGCTGGCATGAGTCTTGCCACTTTTTTTAATAAAACAAAGCAGAAAAGTACACATCCATCCCCTCAAAGAAGGGGACAGACTTGATTAATTTTAGTGAAGCATTACGAGGTCGAAGGTATATTACTCTTAATTCATCTACATACTGAAGAGACATCCAGAATTTTCCATTTATCATTAAAAAAGCTGGTGTGTGTGCTGTCACTGCCAGTGTCCTTTAAGCTTTGATGGCACTGGGTAATTTCAGCTAAATTTGAGAAAGGGGTAAAGGTTACCAACCTATTAACACCTTACAGCTTGCTTCGGAAAAGGAGAGATCTGGGCACTAAAATAACAGATTCAATTTTACCACCCTAAAAATGTAGGCATTTACAATTCTTTTCATATGGAAAAGTCATCGTGGTTGATCCATTTGTTCCACATAGCATAATATGTTGCATAAATCCGCTGACATACCTCATAGAGCTATAAATTTTCTCGTCAAACACATTGTGAAACAGGCCTGCTCACCCAATGTTTAGAGGCTGTTGTATGACACAGCCTGCCCCAAATCTGCTTAAAAGACTGTGAAACTTCCAAAATATGCACACATAACATTAACGCGCCTTAGCACCCCAGGAAGCAGCTCAATAAACTCCCTTGAAGACTAAACTGATGTCTTGAAATATCTGGGGAATTTCCTTCCAGCTTTGCGCCCAGACTTGTTTTGGCTGAGAAAGTGTCAAAGATTGTCATGTCCTTGTCTTTATAGATTAGATGCTTTTGATCGCCTCTGCTTTCATAAAACATTTCTTGAGCTGCCAGCAGAGATAGATCTTCTCAGAGGCCCTGGGGATTACGACTAAATTAGAGGAGGGCGTTGTTGTCATCTTAAAGCCTAGAGCCTTTCCAGTCCCCTGGCTCCTGCTATAGCCCCCAAACCCCCCATGACCCTGTAACCCACTCACCAAGCAGAGGAGCTGCTGTGAAGTCTGCTCCTTCCTGACCTTTTTCACCCTTTTTGGCTCAAAATACTAAAGAAATGAAGCCTCCTTGTGTAATAAACTCATACTGCAGAGTATACTGGATGAGAACAAAGACCCTTAGGGTGGTGTCTAAGGAGGACATCACCCTAAAGCACCACCAACACCCTATTTGCACAGGACATTTGCACAGGACATCTGTAGATCAATGGAGAGCTGCTTTGCTTTAGCTCTTGTATCATTCGTGCCTGTTGAGGTGATCGATGTAAGACTGATGCTGAACAGCCATGCTGAGTGACAAATTAACTCCAATTAAGTCAGACAGCAAATCAAAGGAGGAGCGGATCTTCCCTTCCACTTTCCCATACCTCAGGGAACTGACCAGACTTTTGAAAATGAAGCAGACCTCGGGGATGGGATGGCTCCCGGGGTCTCTCGTCATGGTCTGCTGGGTGGTGAGGTGGCTCGTGATAAGGCTGGGGCAGCAGGAGCACTGGAGGGAAGAGCTGTGTGTTTCCTAAACTGAATCTTAAATACGCCAGGTTGCTCACAGGCAGGATCAACGCCCCTATCCACGCCAGATGGATGTTATGATGTTGTTCATCATAACTTTGCACTCATGGACGAGTCCCAGTTGCCAGAAGGCACCTTTACAAGGAGGTTTATCTACCCTTCCCCACCTCAGAGCCACCTGTGCTTCCACATTAGAGGAAGATTTTCTCTATATACTTTTAGTTCTATTTGGATGCACAATATTTTCCTAAATCTCACCTTGCTACTGACACAGGAAAAAAACAACCTTCCTTCCCTCCTACCCCCCCTTCCCTGTGAATTTAACATCCAAGTGCTGTTATTAAGGCTCCATTACTTTTACAAAACGCATGACAGGTCATGTCGTGGTACTCTGTGAAGTACTATAAATAATTAAACTTCAACTAGACTTGTCAAAATAAAAGAGCAGAGTAGACTCTGCTCTGTGGTGCCTTTGATTTTGTTTGTGTGCACTGCTCCTTTTATTTTGTTATCTTTTGCAAAAATGCAGTGATGAGACCAAGGAAACCATGGTACTTATGGTACTACAGGGATTAACTCCTGGCCAGGGGGTTTTGTGCCTTCTGCAATTCCCAGTCTCAGAGGGTGTTTGGTGGCCAGGTACCTCTTCCCAGCAGTACCGCGTCAGGGAAGGAAGCAGCACACCTCCTGGAAGGTACATGCCTCTCCCCAGCCACTTTTGAATTATTCATTAGGTATTAATACATTTGACAAACCCAGGCTTCTTGGCATGAATTGTCCACAAAGCAGCGGAGATCTTACTTTTCCCAAAAATTTTTTTTTTATTTCCAAATTGACCAGAAGCTAAAATTAGCACAGCGAAGCGGTGCGAGGACTTCATCCCAAGTCTGGTCTAGGACCCCATTCTGTGCATCAGCCCCTTCTTCAGACCTGCATCCCTCAGCTGGGCTGAGTAATGCACACTTGTGGGGCATGAAACAGGGAGGAAGAAGAGGACAATACCAACACCCTCAAAAACACATTCTGGGTGCAGAATTAGATGAGGGAAACAGATCACTCTTGCTTAGGGCTGTGGCAGGAGCCAGGGGGTTAGAATTTTAGGGATAGGGATGATGCAATGCAGGTTTTACCTTCCCAAGACAGGAGATGTGGGTGCAAAAGCTGCTCACCTCTCCCCGTGAAGAAGAACGTGTGTGTTCCCCTCAATGTGCTCAGGGAGGAGATGGTTCAGTGGATTTTGTAGCTTCGTATAGGAGCTTCATCAGTAGGTCTGCTCATCCTTCCTACCCTGCAAAGAGGCAGATGGCTCTCGTTTAGGTCTGCCAGTTGTAATACCTGCTGCTGCTGTGGCTGCTGCTGCCTGACGAAACCAAAGTGGAGATGACTACAAGAGGTGTCCTTGGGAAAGGAGAGCAGCCTGTGGGTCAATAATTGGCAGAGGGAATTAAAAAGAGCATCCAGATGGAAACCTTAATGACATCAGCACCTGTGCGGTCTTGTACACTGTCCTAGGGGACGGGGAAAAAGGAGGATTTCTTGAATGGGACATGGGAGCTGTAGAATTTGCAATAGCAGAATCCCATGGATAGGACTGAAGCTGCGAGAAGCCCTGGAGGTCAGGACAGCCAGAACAACTCGGCCTTGTTTGGAACATCTCTGGGAAGCACACGCATTGCCACCCCTACTTTGGGGCTGCGGACTTTCCTAGCCACTCCAGCCTCAAAACAAACTTTTTTCACTTTTCCCATTCCCCGGCTCAGAAATAGGAAACCGTCACAGATGAGGCCCACAGTGAAAGAGGCAGCCAGAACAACTGTGCCTTGTTTGGAACATCTCTGGGAAGCAGAGGAGACTGCAAGAAAGCCAAGGCACTGCCAGTGGGTCTCCTCTCACCAGCCTCAACACAGGTAATGGGAGTAATAACACCTCTTTTTCCCACCCCTCTCCTCTCTGGAGGTCTTTTCCTCACCTGAGCAGTTTATAGTTTAGTCACCTCCTCTTACAGGGCTTGGGTATTCAGAGAAGGACTTAAAGGAAGATCCTAAATCTTCATAAAAATAGGTTTTAAAGGAGAATGACTTGAACATTTTCACCTTAAGAGCCAATATCAAGAAGCCAGATCTGCACAAGGGGAGGGTGAGAAGCAGGGATGCAGCTCTTAAGAGCAGAGTTACGAAGAGGATATTCAAATGGAGAAGGCACTTGACGTGATTCACCATTTTTAGGCAGCCTGAAGCAATTCAGGAAGCTACTGAGTTGTCAGAAATGCTGAAATTCCAGCTCTTCTAGTGCTCTAGGCCTTATTCAGGTCTGATTTTGAGGTGAAATAGTGGCTCTGTACCAGATGTAAGGAAATCTGCTTAAAATGAGCATATTTTGCCAGCAATGGAAAATGCAGAGGTACTCAGAGAGTGATGCCCCACCTCTGCCTCCAAGTGGAAGATGAACTCCACTTGGGAGATGAACTGTGCTCTGGATGTGATGCAGCAAGGCAGGTTGTTACATGTTATTAGCATTAATTATCCCACCTCCCCTGTGCAGGCACCTCCACCAGTAACCATCACACATCAGCCAAAGGGCCGCCCTTGCTTTTCTCTACCTCGAATTCCATAATTGGAGGTGAGGAAAGAGGGAAGAAAAATCAGCGCTGAAGTGTAAATTGCTCCGCTAATCTCCCCAGCACTAATTGTATGTTTATTTTGAAAGGAGGGAAGGATGGTGGGCAGCCACGGGTAATTACTCTCCATCAGTTCATCGGTGCAAGCAGCTCCAGGAGAACTTGTCTGAGCCCCTGCTGCCTCCTGCAAGCAGAGGTGGTGCTCGCAGGTTGTGTTACTCACCCCACATCCACTCAGCTCCTCTCCTCTGATGGTCTCAAACATGTGGGCATGGGCAGAAGGGATCTGCTTGTGCCAGGAGTGGGTGAGGGACGGCAGAACAGTGCTAGGAGAGCCCACCCTGTCCCCCTTGGCTAGCTCTGAGCAGAGTCAGTCCCATGTACCAGGGAGAGTGAGGGAAAAGCAGTGTAAAGCACAGAGAAAAACCCCTTTGTGTCAATGCACTGGAGGAAAGGTTTGAATACACCAGCTGTATCAAAAGCTCCTTTTAGGATCCAGCTCGCTCACTCAGCTGCCAGTGTTTTTTCAGTCCATTCACGTTGCCCTCCTCGAGCATCTCCCAGTTCTCCCCAAGCAGACCAAAGCTGGAGACCTTCCTTGCCTTGGGAGATCGCTGTCGCTGGAGTCAGCCCAGCATCAGTAAAGTCTGAGCATCCCACGGTGTCCAAAGCCAAATCCTCAGGGGCAGCGGGAAGCTGGGGAAGGGCAGCAGCCAGGATTTGTCCCTGTAGCTTGTTTCCGTTCAGACAAACAAGCAGAAAGACATTGCCAAGCCCTTTACATCCTTGGGTAGCTTCCCTGTGACTTATTATTTCTTGCCTGTCCAAACGCTTTTCTCCTGCCTACCATGTACCCATCTAGACTCCCTGTGCTATGATAACACAGAAAATTTAGCATTTTCCCTAAGCACCTCCATCTCTGCTCCTTCTCCAAACCACCCCCAGGACACAAACCCCTCCAGCTGCCCGGCAGAAGGCTTATCGTCTCTGGGGAGGACCATGGCATTGGCCAGGGGATCACCAGGGTCCACCTTCAAGGCAAGAGGTTCAGTCCTGCTTGTTACCACCAGGGGAAGGCAGTTGGGGTTATAGGGAAACCCTTTCTGCCACCTTCATGGTGTTTCTGCCTTTGCTTTAGGGCTGTCCAAGGGGTCGATAAGTATCTGCTCCCTTTTTTCCTCCTCTCCATTTTCCTCTGCAGTTGCAGTGATGGTCACTGAGCCTACAAACAATTTCAAGTTTCAATACTCTTTCTTGCTAGAGGCTTGTTTGTGCGGTTTGTTATACCTCAGATTCGGATATCCAGGTTTCTCTATGCCTTTTTTATTCATGGTAATTCAATTCTATCAGAAACACACTTGGATTGTGCCTTAAATCTCATATTCCCAACCGAAAGTCTGCAGGGGGAAGCACACACTCGGCATGCTCTAAGCAAACAATATTCACACTTTGCAGTTATCCACCTAGAGGAATATGATCTCCTGAAGTACCCTGGTGAGATAAAGTAACCGTTTTTCTGTACATTGGTGACCTGAACTCACATTTATTCAGCTTAAATGTGGTATCAAGCTCTACAGAGTGACTTTCATGCTAAAAATAATTGCACTTTTCCAAATGCATTACAGAATTTCTTAGAAGATAGAAGTCCAGGGAGGATTCCCAAAACCAGAATATAAGGCTAAAGAAATGAAAGAATAATTTAGAGCCTTAGAAATTGGATCATTTATTTCTTTTTTAATACTGCAAAATTCATAAAATCAATGATTCATGGAAATATTTACCCGGTCATCAATTCAGCTTTGTAACAGGGTAAATAATTGAGATGCATTTATTACATTATTTATTTGAAAATTCACAATGTAAATAATTCAAAAATCAGCTAATTATTTGAAAACTAAAGGCTAAAGGGAGACAGCACAGTCCATTAGCTACGGCCACACGATGGAATTTAATTTCCCTTTGCCAGGAGTGGGAGGTTTAATGTCCCCACAGATTTCTTTGACTTTCTCCATACCTGGGACAGGCACCATGTGTGGTCCAGATCTTCACAGCATCTTTCCTGAGCATCTCTGAGTCATGGGATGCCTGGTGACACATTTTCCCTTGGCCTGAGGGCTCCAAGATGGTGTGAAATAAAGGGCTTAGCCCCATTTTTCCTGCAAAAATGGTTATTGTGGGCTTCCCTGGGGCAGGAAAGCAAATGAGAAAGGACTTAACTATGGTCACTTGGAGAGGATGGGACAGACCAAAGTCTGTTGTCCTCTCCCAGGCTCAGATCTGCCTTGTATCCGCTGCAAACAGTCCTCTGGGCAGGGACATCTGGCTTGGGTCAATCTCTGTGATCATTTATGTGCTTTCATCCACCCATCCATCCCTCCATCCGTCCATCCCTCCCATCCATCAGTCCATCATGCCTCCTTCCCACCTCTGGGTCGCAGAAGAGCGGTTGGTCCCTCTTCCATAGGGACTATGCAACCTGGTAGCTCTCAACCACTTGCAACTATCAAGATAAAATGTCCACAAACAAAAGCATTTTTCTTTATCTAGGGGGAAGGAGGAGGGGCTGGGGAAGAAAAAAAAGAAAGAAAAAAAAAGAAAGAAGTGAAGCATGGTGATTTTCCACTTACTTCTGTCAAGCGTCTTGCCGTCATTAGCTGAACGCATGTTGCAAAATGTATTTATCACTGTCCGGAAACGTTGACGATGTGAAAATACATTATAAACACAAGATTATATTTTTTTCTGCCTCTTCTGATGCTAATTTTTTAAAAGCACAAGCTTAATTATTAAAAATACAGCCTCTTCCCTTCCTGCCTCCCATCTGCCCACCTTTATTTATCCTACAAAACGTCAGCAAGCTGACAGATATGTGGTTGCTGCTTTCAAATCCTGAACTTCATCAGGAATCCTGGAGTTTGCAGCTTCCTCCTATCAGATCTGCTTTGCAGCTTGGGAGGAGGTTAAGTGTCTGGGGTAAGGACGCAAACAAGAATTTATAATACAAGATTATGCCTCTGTTTTACAAAATATCACACAAGCAAATGAAGACTTATGCAGCTACTTTATATAAAGCATGAATTTCTCATTATGTGGTGCTGTTGCTATAATTGTAGCAGCAACAGCAATTATTCTTAATACACATTTCTCAGCGTGCCGTGGTGCCTGGAGATCTCACCTCGGAGAGAATCACAGAATAGTTAGAGTTGGAAGGGACCTTAAAGATCATCAAGTTCCAACCCCCCTGCTATGGGCAGGGACACCTCCTACCACACCAGGTCACTCCAGTCCCCTCCAACCTGGCCTTGAACCCCTCCAGGGATGAGGCAGGCACAGCTTCTCCGGGCAACCTGGGCCCAGGGTGTGGCACTGGATGAGCTTCAAGGTCTCTTGTAACCAGAACCATTCTGTGATTCCATAAGTACCATGGTGTGGCTTGTACTTCAGAATCAGAAATGTCCTCAGCCGTCTCCTCTCTGGGCAAGGGTTTCCCTGGTGTGCTCTTCTCACCTCTCCTGATGTCAAGCAGCACATGGGCACCAGTTTAGCCCATCCATGATGGGTTCAGTAGCTGTTTGCAGCATAGGTAGCTCTGCCTGGGCTGAAGAAGTGGTGGAATCCCACCTGTTGGCTACACAGCTCCATCCAGCTATGCAGAAATGGCTTTTAGCTGTAATTGGGGGAATTTGTAAGCAGCTCCTCAGCACTGAGGATTTATTAATCTCTATGTAGACTCTTACCTTGTAATAAGCAAAATCCATGTCCAAGTTTTGCATTCATTTTATACCACAGGGACTCAGATCTGCCCTGCCCATCCTGGTGCCCCTGCCCTCACCTACAGCCTGACACAGCTTCTGAGGACCACAGTGATACCAGCTCAGGACAATGGAGACACAGAGACCCTTTAGCTCCATCCCATTCCTACTCATAACTGCCCAAAGCACTCACAGACCAGCTCCATCACCCAGGCTGATTTCCTTGGTCCCAGGGTCCCAGCCTTTGCTTGCCTCCGCGCACAGGCACAACACCTTTCTCACAGTACTCTGCTTGTTCCCTGACTCATCTGGAGGGAAATACCCCGTTCCAGCAGCCCAGGATATCTCCCCATGCCCAGTACAAGACTGCATGATGTACCTTGCATCATGGGGACCCCAGTTGGGGCAGACTGGAGGTGCTGGAGCCTCTATGCAGAGCAGCTGGTGCTGCCCTGATCTGCATTCAGCCACTGTAGAGTGCCATCCACCCCTGTGCAGGGGAAAGCAAAGGCTTTGGAGAGATTTTCTTGCACAATACCTTTGAAATCTCTCCTCTGATCAGTATGCTGGGGCGTGCTCCATTCAGCACACATCCCCTTGTTCTGTCCTTTGCCAGAAGACTCAGAGTTCCCTTTCCTTGCACAGAACTGCCTTTCAGCTTGAGTCCTGCCTTTGTCTCAGGCGGGACTCTCCCCAGAGGAGTCATTAACTCCAAGTTGCGGCCGGTTTTGCCACCAGTAGCACAAGCCTGGTGTAAAGGCTCCTCTTTGACCAGCAGAGAGTGAGAGCCCTTAGCTTGTAGTATTCTCTTTCTGTGACAGTGGTTGTTGTTTTTACCAAGGTGAGTTATATCCATGGCTTGTCAACCTTAGCAATGGATGCAATCTAGACTTTGTGTCACCCCTAGGAAGCTGATAGGAAGCCACTTGTTCCAACAAAAGATCAGCACAATTATTCTGGATGGCTTGTCTGGGCTAAATTGTGGTGTTTACTTCCTCCTGGGGACTGTGAGAGTCAGATCTCGGTTCTTAGCTTGTCCTGCAGGTCACTGAAGTCCCTGCAGATGTAATATCTACCCATCTCACCAGGATGAGAGTCCATGCAAGATCTCATCTCTGCCTCTCACCTTTAAGCCTTTGACTCAAAACGTGCCTTCATCGGGCAAAGGATCTCCCCCAGTCCAGGGTGAGGGGTGCAGTCGGGAGAAAAAAAAACAAGATGTGCAAGTCCCTGGAAGACAGCATCTGGAAAAAGGTGTTTCTGCTCAAAAAGACTCCTGGTCCTGTAGCACTTGAGCAGCCCATGGTGTTCCTGACCCAGCAGGAAGCATCCTTAGAGAGAACATGGGCTGCAGAGATGCCATAGATCTTAGCTATCAGCACACAGCAACTGGAGAAGACCTTCTCCTCAGTCCAGGACTGGCTTGAGCAGCCTCCTCAGCACCTGTGTCTCATCCAAGGATGCTGGCAGCTAGAAAGGTGCTGGGAGAGATTAAGACAGCAGTTGTCCGTGTTGCTGTAATGTTGAAGATATGGCTGGAGGACAGGGTTATAAATGGTTAATGACCTCCCTGCCGACCTCCATTCATCCCATTACAAGTCGCCTCTGCAGAGATGACATGAAGATAAAAGGAATAGTGATCGTGCAGCAGATTTTATAGCTCTGGCTGTGCCAGAGCCAACCTCCCACCCCAGCACAGGTCAGGCTCCTGCGACAGCCCAACCTGATGTGGGGAAAGACCATGTCCAATGCTCTGCTCCTCACAGTGATCAGGTACTGGCCTTGCATCCTCTCCATGCCTTGGTGTGTCCACTGATTCAGGCTGAAATTGCCTCCAGACCAGGATCCCTTTCTGCCTCAGCCACCAGAGCCACTTTCAGAGGAAACCCTCTTTTCTGTGCGAGCCCACACTCCATCACTCCCCGTCACTCGCTCTCAAATACACGCCAATTATCTCATCCAGGACACCTATTCTGGCCAGCAGTATTTTTAATAAACTGTAATGCTATGCAAATTGGACCTGAAGCCTGTTTCTCCTTTTGCAGCTCAGACATTTGTGTGTACCGGCAGATGCAGCGATATTGTATTAGCTCCCTCTTTGCTGTGACACTGGAGTTTCTAAGTGTGATTTATTTGCCACTTGTAGTATCAGCCAAGCACGTCTCATGCCCAAGATGCCAAAAATGCTGTGAGGTTCCTTTTTCCCTTCTTCCAGCAGAAATTTGTTACAAAGAAACCTCCCCCTTCTGAAAGAAGCTTGTCAATAGATGATAAGATTTTCAACACAGAGGGAGGTCTCGGCTGCAAGCTTGGGACCAGAACTGCTGATGTCTTTTCCCTTCTGCTCTTTGCAGTTTTCACACCACACCCATTCCTACCAATGTCAAGGGATTTTCAAGAAAATTACTAAGTTTGCTCCTAAGCACCGGGAAACAAGCAATATTCCTGAGCTCCCACAACTTTGTGAAGATGCCTTTCTATTACAGCACCAACAAAGACACTGAACAGAATTCTGCAGTTTTCCAGACAAAATCTCATCACATAATTTGTCTTAGAAGCAACATGACCAAAGGCAAGTCACAGCTTACCAATTCATTAAAGGCAGCTTTAGAGCGCTTGATATCAGATCAAAAACATTGCAACTACACGATGCCAAGAACTGTATAAAACTCACTTGGCTGTTTCAAATGTGTTCAGAAATACTGAATAGTTTTCACTTTGTGCCAGCAGCTTTCCTACCCACACAGGTATTGTATGTCCACACAACTCTGACTTTATTTCAGACCAGCTATTTGCCATGCTGGATGATGGACACTGGAAGAGGTTGCCCAGAGAATCTGTGGCTGCCCCATCCCTGGAGGGGTTCAAAGCCAGGCTGGACGGAGCTTGGATCAACCTGGTGTGGCAGGAGGTGTCCCTGTCCAGGGCAGAGAGTGGGACTGGGTGATCTTCCAACCCAAACTATTCTGTGATTCTCTGATTAAAATCCCTAGTATGGCAATAACTCTGATAGATTCAACGAAAAGACCATCATGTGCCTACACATGACCCAGAGCAAATATCTACTCCTGCATTAGCTGATGTGCTAGTCTGGTAGCACTGCAGCACCACTTGTCACATCATTTTAATTCACAACTGGCCCAACTGCTTGCAGATTTCCCGGGAAACATTGAAGCTGGAAACATCGATTAAAGGAGAAATAGAAAAATAGACTTTCAGGTGAGACATGGGGTTATGATTTCTTCCCAGAAGAGACAAAGCATAGGCCTTTGGACCATTTTGTACATCCCAGTGTTAGAAGATGTTTCCTGCTGCAGAATGTGTCTCTGCATCCGAGAGCTCATGCCATGTTCCCATCAGTACAACCCTGCTGGCCTCACCACAGCTACTCTTGACCTGCCTGCCTACAAGCGAGAGCAGAATGTGCCACAACAGAGTAAGAAGAATGAAGAAGGCAAATATTACCTGAATCTAGCCCAAAACAATTCAGCCATTGGACCTTTACAGCCCCCAGCCTCCCATGCGTTTCTGTTGCATTTGCTCTGCAAATTTCTGCAACATTTCTGTTGACATCCAGACCTCTGCAGAGCAAATGCAACAGAAACACAACTGCATCTTAGGATAAATCAGAGAAGGAGCTGGAGGAGTTTGTTTGACACATCACCTTGCCCCAGGCATCCCAAGGCATTTCCCTCGCTGGTGAGGAGGAGAAGCCACACGCTGTGAAGGCGTCGGGCTCAGCAATTGCTTCCCCGGAGCTTGCAGACCTGAGACCTGGCCACGGGTTCAATCCAAAAAACATCCAAGACTATCTGTGAACTATTCCCCATGTCAAACTAACTGAAAAAAAATGCTTTTCTTTCTGCCATGACCCCATGTGGTAATAACTTTTCTCTGATCCCTCATCAGGAGGGATCGTTATGCTCCTTTCACCACAGATGGGGAAACTGAGGCACAGAACAAATCATTTGATGCCGTGAATCAAAGACACAGCTTCTACAACCTTTCTTTCATGGAGAGCGACTCAGAGGGGGAAAAGATGGACAACTCTGATTTATCATAATAAAGAAAGGAAGTTGAGCACCCCTCCTCAAATTTATGACCAAATTGGGGCTTCACCCAGAAATTTTATGAGCACAGTGTGACATTCTCCATAGAGACAGAAATGTTATTTAGCCAAAACCCGATGTGCCCCTGCTGAATGGTCTTGTCAGACATTTTTCAAGCAGCCCTGATTTACACGCTCAGTGCTCCCAGCCCAGCCTCTCACCCTTGCAGAGGGATTTCTCTCCCCCAGCACGGGATGCTTACACTGCAGCAGCACTGGGAGCCCTGCCCAGGGTCAAGGCACTTCTGCGAGCACCAGAGCTCACTCAATTGAAAGGTCAAGGGATAGAAATGGAAACATGCCCCAAAAAAGAAGAATTCCTGGGAGTCGGTTCTGGGCAGCAGAGATTGTTTGTCTCTGATTGTTTACAGGAGGAAAATCTGCTGAGGTTTGCAAGCAACCGCATCCAGGACAGAGGCAGCAGCAGTGACCTTCTGATTATTACCTGACCGTTAGATTTAATGTCTCGGGGAGGCTTGGCTGATTTCCCCTCTCCCCGCCACCCTGCTCATCCTTTCCTGCCCTGTAATGGGCTGCATCTGCTGAGCAGACATGGCTCAGTCGGAGGGATGCTGGCTGCCATCAGCAAGAGCTGGGTATGTGGGAGGGAGAGGGCAGTGATTCTCTGAGATCCCACAGGCAGCCCAGGCTCTGGGAAGAGGAAATCCTGCCTCCAAGCCAAGGACCAGCTGCCCCAGATGGGGTGAGTGCAAATCAAGTTGTGGGGTACGGTACTTGGAGAGGGGTCTCTGTGATGTGCTGTGATGCTTCGAAGTGACTGTCCCACATCTTGCAGAGGGGGTGGAGGTGATCTGGCTCCCCTGGGCTCCAACCTGGCTCTGCAGCCAGACTTGCTACACCTCCTGGGGTCCCTAACAGCATCCCAGACACGTCTCCCCCATCCCAGCATCGCCTGCACACACACTGTTTGCTAAATTCCGGCTCACAAAGCAGTCGGGGTTTGCCAGCTCTCTGCCAAGGTCAGACCTGCCAGTGGGTGAAAAACAATGCAAATTCAGCTTCAGCCGAGCCAAAGGTCAAGCTCTGGAGTATCCATCAGGGAGCAAGGTTACAAAAGAGGAAAACGAAGCATTAAGCCCCCATCGTGGGGAATCAGGATGTTCCCATTTGGTTGCTGTGATCCCTCTCCCCTCAGATCCTTGAAAAACATTGAGCCCTTTGATATGGGATGACAACTCGTGTCCCAGTGGGGCTGTTTCCACCCAGGCCATGAGTAAACCTTTAATTTTGAAGCATGGATTTAATTCATAAACCTACAATGGAACCTTCCCTGATGGGATCCACAGGCTGGAGACCTCCCCTGGCTCACTTTTTCCCCATGGTTGAAGGAGGTTGTGTGGGCTAAATCAGGATAAACGATTTCTGCATAACGCAGAGCTATGGGGAGTGAGGGCCAGGGAGTTACCAGAGAAAATGTTTTTTCTCCTGCAGCATCCATGCTGGAGCAGACAGCAAGGTAGGTGTGTGGTGGAGGCTTTAATGGTGGGGGTCAGAGCTGGCTCCATATACACCCTGACAAGAAATTCCCCCTGGTTTGGGGAGCTCTGTGCAATTTTTCACTTGAGCTTTTAAACCATTCCCGCTCCCCCTCCATCTCCTCCACCACACTCCCTTCCATGATGCTGATGGTTATGTTCCTTAACCGGCCAAAGTTTTGGGGTGTCCCCACCTAACCATGACCTTCAAGGCCTTGCAAGATCTTCTGCTGAAACACAAAGGAGAGGGGGGAAAGGTCCACCCAAGTCAGTGCTTTGGTGACAGAGACGTTCAATAACCAGACACAGAAGAGGATGATGGCCCACACTCGGGAAATAGTATCTCGACTAATCCCCAAATTGTGTCTCCTGGGGATCGTTAACCAAATATCTTGTCCACGGCTTAATTGTAGCCATTTATGCCAGCAGGGAAAAGTGCACCTTCATTGTCTGGACACAAAGAAAAGCTGAGCAGGAGAGCTCGGATCAATCTACTCAGAGAAAAATGTAACAAATGGGGCTTTGTGAATATCTTTCCTCATTCTTTTTTTCCTTTTTCTTTCTTTTTTTCTTTTTTTCCTTCTTTGGCTTATTGCCAGGTCCAAAAAAAAAATGGGGCAAGGGGTGATGAGGGAGACAGAATTTAGGTCAATCAGAGAAAGAAAAAAAAAACCACCAGGCAAATTAAAAAAGCAATGGATTTTGTTCAGATTTTAAGTGTTACTTTAAACTCCTTAAAAATGAAATGAAGAAAAGTCCTAACTGAAAAGGTCATGCTGAATCTGACAAGAAAATAGCAGGGTCTTTTCTTCATGCGTTTTAGCTGGGGGAGGAGGAAGGTGTGCTGGGAGCATATTGGTGTCTCAATCTGTGCTTTTCACTGCAAGGGAAACACAGCACCCAGCCCAGTAACAGCAGAACAGCCCTCAACCTTCCCACTGCCTTGCATCCCAATACACCCCAGTACATCCCAGTGCATGGTGGTAGCTAGACCAGCCCCTACAGCATGTGCCTGCATTTAGCAGGTAACATTTCAACTCATGGGGAGCTGATTCCAGTTTGGCTGATGCCCATCTCACCTGCCCAGTGCAACACTGTACCTGACCGCAGGGAAGAACCACAATTTTCTTGAGCCTCAGCCAGGTTTTTCCATCGCTTTCAGGTGTCACCAGCTCCTGGCAGCTTTGAACTGGGTGATGGCTTCAAGCATGGTGTCTGTGAATCTCAGATGCCACATTGGGACCACTGTTTGTGTGGGGAGGGTAGCTCTCATAGAATCATAGAATGGTTGGAGTTGGAAGGGACCTTAAAGATCATCAAGTTCCAACCCCCCTGCCATGGGCAGGGACACCTTTCCCTAGAGCAGGTTGCTCCAAGCCCCATCCAGCCTGGCCTTAAACACTTCCAGGGATGGGGCATCCACAACTTCCTTGGGCAACCCGTTCCAGTGCCTCAACACCCTCACAGTAAAGAACTTCTTCCTAATATCTCATCTAAATCTCCCCTCTTCCAATTTAAAACCATTACCCCTTGTCCTGTCACTACACTCCCTGACCAAGAGTCCCTCTCCAGCTCTCCTGGAGCTCCCTTCAGATCCTGGAAGGCTGCTATCAGGTCTCCCTGGAGCCTTCTCTTCTCCAGGCTGAACAGTCCCAGCTCTCTCAGCCTGTCCTCATAGGAGAGGTGCTCCAGACCTCTAATCATCTTGGTGGCCCTGCGCTGGACCTGTTCCAACAGTTTGATGTCCTTTCTATGTTGAGGACTCCAGAATTGAACACAGTACTCCAGGTGGGGTCTCACAAGCACAGAGTAGAGTGGGAGAATCACCTTCCCTCATCTGGGGATAAGAGCAGGAGTGGATTGTCCAAGGTAGAACCCTTGGTCTGATCCATTCGGCCTCTTCACCTTGGAGAGGAACCAGTTCTCCTGAACCTACAGGAGGGCACGCTGGTCAGCAAGGCTTGCCCCAGGCACTCTTAGCTGGTTTTACAAAGTGACTGGGAGCTGCTGGCGTGACCTCAGGCTGATTAAAGGAATGGAGGGGGAAATGCAGAAGAAAGCTTATGATACAGAACGAGCAAGAGCAAAAGAAACACCAAAGCACGTGGCTAGAAAGAGGAAAAACAGACCTGGGGGCAGCACAGCCAAAGAACGGAACAGCCAAGGGAGAGAAGGAAGCATCAAAGAGAGAATCTCTGTGTATTTTCTATTAAAGTGCTCTGAAAGGCAGACAATTCATTGTGCGTTTGCCTCATCTCCTACACCAGTTAATTCAGTAATAGAAAAATCTCACACAGGCTCATCAGCCGTGCTCTTCCTTTCATGACCACTTTCTGTCAGCTTATACATATTTAAAATACCTCAATCCTTGATTTGCAGCATGGCACGCAGCACTGAGAGAAAGTCTTTTCCAAAAAAGTCTCAGACCAACAGAGTCTGTCATTTAACAGCGTGACAAAGGACACTCACACGGCGACTTGTAGAATACAGGGCTGGCTTCACATCCAACCCAGGCTGGTGGCAGCCAAGGATTACCACTTTCTTATGGTGTTTTTAACAGTTTTCCATTAAAAGGGCTGAGGAACAAGGTCAGATATTTTCATCACAAAAGTCACCATCACTGATGGTGTTGGTCTTACAGTGAGCCCTGGACCACAAAAGCTTGCTCAGGCAGGCATGGAAAGGAGTTTCTGGAGATGCCAGCTGTGAGGTGATGCTAAGGGAGGACCTTGTACCTGGCAGGACATACACAAAGAACAACCTTTCTCATCTGGGACTACCAGGCTCCATGGATTTCCAAAAAAAACAGCAAAGAAGTGAAGCCACTCATCAGGATAGGAGCTTTTTGGGTCCTGCACAGGCAGCCCCATGTTTTGCAAACCCTGAATCTGAACCTGTGCATGGCCAGGTCTTGACCTTCCCTGAAAATCCAGGGAGCTACAGGGAGGGGATGTCAGCAGGTGGTGCTCTTCACCTGAAATAGATGCCCCAGACTGTGGGATTAGAGGAAATTTGCTCGGGGCACCCTTCTTAATGGTGAAATAAAACGGAGGTCTTGACCACTCATGGGCTTTAAACTGCTCAGAGAATTGACTGTAAAAATAGCATCTCGCTCAACATCTCCATTTCCTCTGACACATCCTATCCATGAGCAGAGGCTGTATTGCTTTTTATGCCCACACAGCGAGCTGATGGGATTGACCTGGTGCCCTTCCGCACACTGTCAGCAGAAAAATTAATGATCATGTCCGGAAAGGAGAGGGTTTAGGTGACTTCTTGTGCTCCTAACCAGTTGGATGTTAGCCTCCAGCTCAGTGGTGGGTCAGTGCTGGCCCCTCATCATCTTTCAGCTGGACATGTTTCTTGAAGGTAGTGGCATTTTGTACGTCTCAGGGATGGTGTGTGTTTTTCTGCGGGGGATTTAGTGATGTGAGGAGCGGGCTGCTCCCAGAGTGACTGTCAGCTCACCAGTGTCAGGAGTCTCAGTGATGCTGACAGCTGGGGATGGGGAAAAACCCTCATTACAAACTGAGCCTAATTGGTCTGGAGCTCTTGGAGAGCAAATGGAGACACCAGGATGCTCAAGCCTGCCAGTGGGAGTGGTGACATTTCCCTCGGAAGACCTCAGAGCTCTCCCAGCACCCGGCGTGTTCAACTGATGCTCCGATCTCCCCAGCTGGTCTTTGCAAGAGTGTCCGCTATGGCCCCAAGATCTGGTTTTGATGTCTCTGAGGACTAATCCTCAGCCAGTGCAGCTGGGTCTGAAACCATGTGAAACGTGTCTTTCACTGGACTTCCTGACCTACTGATTATTCTGGCACACGTTTTCAGCTCTTCTGGCCAGCTGACACCTTTCAGTCTCAGACAGTGTTCTGAATCTTTCTTCCATCAGAGAGTCTGAACCTCCTCTCACCTGCCCTGGCATGAGGAGCTGATATTTGGATAGAGCACAGAATCCAATCTCACCCTCTAAAATGCTCCTAAGGCCAGTCCGGTGATGCAAGGAGCAGGGCAGAAGGATTTGAGTTAAGAGCTAGTATTTACAAAATATGTAATTTCTTAAGAAAGTCTTTGGAAAGCTCAAGTAATTCATTCAGGCTGTGTGTGACAAGCATCCAGCCAAGAAATACAATATACCCTAGGTGCACAAGCCAGCAGACAGCACAATTTGTATGCACTGCCTGTCTTTGGTAAAACCGCTTTGCTCCACAGCCCTTTCTCCAAAGGAGGAACTGTTGCGGAGGTGTTTGCTGAAAGCACCATGTTCACCCTCAGAAAGTAAGAAACTGAAGTCACTACATCTTCTTGGGGTGAAAAATGTGGTGCAGAGGGGTAGCACCAAGCACCTGAGGACACACAGGAAGCTTCTGCCAGGAAAAGATAAGAAGAGAGACCAGTGGAGAAAGTAAATCTCTGCTCTCTGCTTTACAGAGACAAGATGCCTTTTGCCAGCTCTCCCTCCACCCCCAAAATACTCCACATCGACTGTACAGCGACTCCACCCAGAGAAAAAGAGGCAATTTCCACAAGTCCTTATTGTACTTATAATTAAGAGGCACCACTATATCCTTCCAGCTGAATTGCCTTGGTAGATCAGGGCTTGAGAGGGGCTTGCTTCGAAATGAGGGCTATTACTGTTCAATTGGTTATTGATTATTAACCCATTCTCATTCCTCAGGAAAAGCAGGCATTACAATAGAAATGCTCAGCCTGAGATCTAAGACCTTGCAACAGCTCTTAGAAAAACGGGGCTTATTTATTGAAGCACTGGTCCAGTAAAAGCAAATGTGATGGTATCTATTGATATTTGATTAGGATTTTGCCAAGGGGCCAGAAATGGGTTATTAAATAAAACTATTGCCTATCATATAAAAGCAAAAAAATTACACTGCTGTCCCATATAGCCCAGTTGTCTGTCTCCATCTGTGGTTTCTCATCTAACTCTTCAGTTGTTCAGCTTCTGGTGGGGGAGAAACCAGCTCTTTCATTATGGATGTCAAACACCCAGCACTCCAGGGCCCGATCTTGGGCTGAGGGGTCTCAGTGTTTACACTAATAATAGCAAACACCAGTGACTGTGATGAATTAGGACACATTGCAGACACCAAGGGAGTACGAGGAAAAGACACAGGCAGCTGAAGAAATTAGGACAATGGGCAAGAAATTGAATAGGAGGTTTGGTTTGTGGATGAACGCAGCTATAATTGCTCAGTAGATGAGGTGAGGAGGAGAGGAACAGTTTTTTGTTTGGGGTGAAATCTGTCTCATTTTCCTTTATCCACTCAAAGTTAGGCACCTAATTTAGGGTCTCTGAATCAAATGGAGCAAACACTACAGGTGGGATCTGGTTGCTGAAAAAAAAACAGGTATCTGTGTCAGTTAAGATGTGCTAGAGCATCCAGAGCACCTCTGCAGGGCGAAAGCAGCTGAAGGCTGTGTGATCCTCTTGCACACCCAGAGACACAAATCCTATCCATCACGCAGCAATTCACTGTGGAGAGGAGCCTGATATGGCATGGGACGTTCTCAGGGAAGCCTGTTCATCTCCATGCTGGCCAGAACATACCTTACTTCAGATGGACAGAGATGCATGGGACGACTCCTCTCCTTCCAGATTTCATGGGAAGAGAATGGGATTTCATTGCTCCATCTTTCAGTACCTTGAAAATGCAGACTTTGCCCCTTTTCCAGATGGAGTTTTAGGGCTGATTCAATCTATGCTAAGTAAGGTGACAGTGAGAACGTGAAGGAGACCTGTCAGGAGCACAGGACAACCCTCAACAGGGCAGTAGACATTTCGGTGCACCATTTCCCAAGGGAGGTGCTGCTCAAGGTATATGGCCAAAGAATTAAAACCATGGTTTGTGGGGAGACGTTATGGACGCTCCTTATCTCCTTTCCCCCTCCTGGCACTTCACCTTTTCCTTTGCCAGCCTGTTCTCCCCCTATATTGTCTGAATATAACCCAACTAAACTCAGAGGCGCTGGTGTCAACCTGCCTTGGACACTGGTTGTTTTGGTTTAGGTGGAAGAACAGTCCTAAAAACATCCTGGCTTCTTCCCACTGCTTCTGCTGCCTTAAGAAAATCATGTCATTGTTCTGGAAACCTTTCCTAGGATTTTTAAGCTAGAAAGTGTGCTTGTGTGCAGAGAACTACAAACCCGCAGGGAGCCCAGCTCTCCTTCGCGTGAGCTGTGGTGTCAGTCTGGGCATGAGTGTGCTCAGGAGGCCCTCAAGTCTGGCAGCGGACAACTAGGTATGCGAGTGGGAAGAATACACACAACCCCCTGGGAAAGCCAGCTTCACTCAGCCAAAAATATCTAAAGAAAGCTGTAGCACTCCTGAAACGCCTGCATCCAGCAGAGCAGAGGACACACTGCTGGGAATCGGTGTCAAAAGGCAGTAGGAGGAGGCAACTCTGACCCAGCAGCAGCTGTGGAGCCTGGCTGGTGGGGGCAAGGAGTGGACTGGAAGATCTCTGGCCCATCTCACCTCTTCAGTATTCATGGCTACTGATGAATATTTTACAAGGCTTGAAATATTTACGGTTGGGAGTTGACCTTTTTTTGTTGCTGATACATCACGCATGGTTAGATGTGATCATTTCACAGTGACATTTACTGAGGCATGAAAGAAGGCACAAACACCACCAAAGCCACTCTCAAAAACAGGGAGGGACAACCCTGAACAGACCCCAGGTCTGTGTCCCCTATCCCCATCTCCCCCAAAGCCCCTTGGGCAAGAGACAACCACATTGTGGGAGCTCACTCTAAGGGCTGAGAAGTTCTGCAGCTAATATGAGTGCATCCATTCAATGCTCAGACCTATCCCTCTGCCCGAGGCCAATTATTTCTATTTTATATTTAAAGGGTCTTAGCAATTCCTGGTCTCTAGCAAAAGCTAAAGCAGGATATCCTGAAGCGTGGAGACAGATCATGGCCAAAAAAGGGAAGCAGAATCTCACATCACTTGTGAAAAGGGTTGAGAGGAGTCCTGACATGACCAAAAGCCATGCAGGCACTGACAGTGAAGTCCTGGGACTTAATTTTTCTTCTTTTTCTTTTTTTTTTTTCTTCTTAAGGAATTATTGTATTTATAGCAATTTCTCAAAATCAGCTGTTGACCTTTCTTTGGCCAATACCTGCATTTTCTTTGTCCCCGTTCAAGGCTATAAATTGTCATCCTAAAGCACACGGGGAAGACACAGCAGTTTAATACGCTGCTGTGCATCTGCTGGATCACAACATGTAGGCTCAGACAGTGGGGGGAATGCCCCCTTCCTCCAAAAAACAGAAGGGATGAAGATAAGGATTCTGGATGCTCCCCCATCTCATCGGAATGACCCCAGAGGAAAAGTGATGTAACCTACTGCCAGTGATCAAAAACCTGTCACATCACACAGTTCTAGGCCAAACTTCAAGTGTCCAGGTAGCAAAGATACTCTGATCTCCACTTCTGGTCCTCTTTGTAGGCATCCCAAAGCAAACTGCCATCAGAAGGGGCTGTGGGAAGAGCCTCTCCTGATATGTCTACCATCCTGGGGTGGATCTGAGAAACATTTCCATTGCACATTATGTTTTGCAGATGAGTGACCTCCTAAAGATGAAAGAGCCTTCCTCCCAGGACCAAGAAAGATTTGTAAGCAGAAGCCTGTCTGCCAGCAAAGTAGCTGGTACAATGCTCCTCCAGCTTGCAGGAGAGCAAAGGGCCACCCCACCCCTCTTCAGCCCCAGCCTCTGGGTTCCCATCAAGGATGAGGTCCTAGGACCAGCTCCAGCCCACCCAGAGCATCTCAACCCATCACCACTAGACCAAAATAGCTCTGCCTTTCCAAAGCTGCTCTCAGTTCCTCTCCCATCTGCTGCTCCCTGGCACAGAAGCAGCCACAAGGCAAGGCCTTGGGTATCTGCCACCCAGGCCCGCTTTGCATTCAAAGCCATCCCACATGTCTTGAGCTCCCACTCAGCCCAGAGCAGCTGCAAACCCTAAAAAAAAAAACAAACAAAAAACAACCCAAAAACCAACAAAAAACCACACCGTAATAAGTGTGTCAGAAGATGCCACTTAAAGCAACGCTGAGCACAAGTGATCAGGCCAGGCACCAGCAACGGCTCCCAGTTGTTCAGTCCTCAGCTACTCTCAGAGGGAGAAACCGCTCCCCCCGAGCTGCCTTTGAGCTCATTTAGGTCATGTGTTAATAACTTCTCTTCAGTTTTCCCCTCTGATAATTTTTCCCAGACTTTTCCCATTTCCAGCCCATTTCTCCTTCTCCCTCTGTTTTCTTCTTCACTTCCTCCCCTGCCCTTTTCCCCTAAAGAAGTGAACTGAAGATTAGAAGTATCTGTTTTCTGTTTGCGTTGTGACTATTATTACTACTCTCCCTGCTTCCAGTGTCTAAATTCTGGAGACAGGGAGCAGCAAATGGGATGTTTAATCTTGCTGTCAGGCCCATATATCATTCCCCAGGCTCCTTCTGGGGTAACACGAGCTGCTCAATTGACAAAACAAGCTGAGGAATGAATAAACCAACAGAAAACATTCAGCCCGTGCTATTAATTCACCCAGAGCCAAAGGCAGATGCAGGGAGGGAGAAATACACACCAGCGCTTCCTGGTCCCTGTTGCTTCTTGGAAGAGTTTTGGCCATGAGGGGTGCGAGCTTCTCCAGGCACATGTGCCTTTCTCTAAGCATCACTCCGCGAATGTGCTGGTCCATGGATCTGACTGGTTTGGGAAGCTGCAGCACTTCCCCCTGTCCCACGAGTCTCATTTCCAGGGCAAGATGGATTTAATTTGTGTTTCCTCCAGGGCAGGTAGTGGCTTCCGCTGTACTGCCCAAGTGCCTGATGTGTTATGAGGTGCTGCTGTCATCAGGATGAATGATTCCTTAAGATGATGGAGGGCTGAGTGGAAGTGGCAAGCAAGAGTGGTGTTTTGGGAGCAGCCTGGCTCAGTGAGATGCCTGCAGCATTGGCTGGAAGCCTCCTGCACACCTGGTGAGCAGGGGGGTGCCTTTGGGTACCTGCATCTCCTGGGTGGTAGCAGTTCACATGGACATGGGCAGGATATTTATCTCTGTGCTTTCGAGCTGAAAACAACCTGTCAAGCTCAGGTCCTCTGTTAGGAGCTGAACCATGATGTCTTCCTGTGTCCTCTTCTGAAACAACCAGTACTGGTCATTATTAAGACCACCCACGGGAATGCTGAGGTTGACGCAAAGCTCAGAGGTCTCCAGGGTGGAGTCACCCCACTCCTCAGACCATCTCCAGCCATGGAAACACCCCGAATGTGAATCCCAGCACTTCATCCTGCCTCCAAGCCTCAGACACAGTCCTTGAGGGTTTTGGCTTAGCTGTGGCAATACTGTGGCCATGATGAGTAAGGAGACAGTCAGACGAATGCTGGACTAGAAAGGATGGGCTTGAAAGGCTTTCCCCACATACCTGATGCCTGATATACTCTAGATGCAATAATCCAACAAAAATAGGTGCAGCGATGATTGATAACATGGTGCGCTCAAGGTCAAAGATTTGGGCAGTGATAGAGGTGTTTTGCCATGAAATATTCCGCTTGGGATCAGCACATCCATGTGATGAATGCATGTTGCATATAACATGCATCACACAGGAGAGATGTGCCTCTGGGAGCAGGGTGGGGGAGCCACCTCCTGGCCCTCAGCCCGGCACGAAGGAGGGGGTGGGAAGTGCTGTGCTAACAGCAGTGTTATTTTGAGATTCCTGGACAGATTGTTATTGATAGGAGAGGTCCCTATATTCAGAGGAGGTTTTCCATCCTCTCCGCGGAGGGAGGATGGGAGCATCTCCAAGAGGCACGTGCCCTGCAGGCCATTACAGTGTTCAGGATGATGAAGATGTTTGTTAATGAAGCTGAGGTAAAAGGCTAGACTCATCCAACTGTGAGAAGTTTTTGGAGATGCCCACCAGAATAATAATTGCAGCATTAAGCATTCAGAGTGTACTTAGCAATACCATCATATCAGGCAGGGCTACCAGACGGCCAATAATGCATGCACACAACCACCCCCTCGCAGGGGTGGAGGCAGAGAAGGGAGAGGGAATTTAAAGCATGTCTAACTGCCTGAGCAGTAAGAAATGAGGGGCAGGGGGACCAAAGAAAGAGAGATTATTTCAAAGGCGAATGGTAATGCTTTTAAGCCCAAACAAATGCAGCATCTGAGATCCCAGATCATGACAGGAATGGATGCCAAGATCAGCATCCTACCTCTGTGAATTTTAATGGGGAACATCTGCCCAGCCAGCATGGTTGGTGGAGGACGGAGGCTTTCTTTTGCCTGCAGGACTTGAAAGACCTCATCCCACCCTGGCTTGGACAACCCACATGCCCCTCCTGCCTGTTTCTCAGGTGCCCAAGGCCTGGCGGGAGCATAGAAATGAGGTCTGGGTACAAGGAGAGCTCATGTCCACATACACACTGTCTGATGGGGTATCTCCAGCAGAGCCCACAGGAGCAATTCTCAATGGAAATCAGTTTTGCAGAAGCAGAAAGATTAATCTCATTGTGCTTTACTAACCCCTGAGACCACTGGGGAGTCCTGTCACCCAGGTGATCTCTATTTCAGCCCCATCGCTGGTGCTAAATTCATGACTGATGACTTTAATACATTCAAAGCTGGTTCTTTCCCTGTACCTCAGTTTCTTTTGCCTTGAAACAGCAGTGCCACTTCACAGTATCTTTGACCACACCGTTTGAGATGTGGGGAATCAGCTCTGAATGGAGCAGAGTGGTGCAGAATTACGGCCCTAAGCAAAGCTAATGGGTATTCACATATTTAGAACCACAGTGGACCAGACAGGGCACTCAGCACACCAGGATGAAACATTAAGGATTTCAAGCACTTACCACTATTCTTGTTTATACGACCACTTGATCCATAGCCAGGTAAGAGGTTAAGCAAGGAATGCAGGACATGGGGACACAAGAGAAAAAGTATTTGTGTTTGGAGATGTTATGTAGAAATCACGTTCAGCTCACCAGGATCTGAACCAGGAGCCCTGAGCTTGCTCTGCACAGTCCCAGGTTGGCATGGGGCCTGCCAGGTCACATCTACAGCAGTGTAGGATTCCCAAAAAAAGAAAAGAAAAAAAAAGAGGTAAAGAAAACCATTAAAAATGCAGCCATTGCTTCTCTTAGGAAGACATTATGTCTACACTGCCTTTCCTCACACCTACACAATCAGAACCGTGTTCTTAATTAGAACAGAACCATGGCAGCCTCCTGAGTGAAGATTAATAATACAAAAAAAAAAACCCACAACCATCAATCACCCAACAAACACACACACACCCCCAACCCAGATAGGGATCTGCTGTCACTTTCAATCAAAACACTCATCAACATCCTATTTTCCCCCAAACTGTCAGCAGCGCTGCGGTGCTCTGGCTGCCCCTCTCCATACTCCCTGGTTGCAGCAGGGAGGTGAAGGATGTCATCTCCTCCTCAGCAGGTTTCCTAACCCTGGGGCCCCACCTCTGAGGACTCACCAGCCCTTGGTCTGGCCAAACTGGGCCAGTGAGGCTCCCCCAGATCTCTGAGTCCCCAGCATGGGATCTCCCACAGTCCAGGTCCCTGTTAGTCTTCTACAATCAAAGCTTGTTTAATTATTTGCTTTCACATTGCCTCAAGAGCAACAATAAAATAATGCCTGTATTGGTACAAAACTGAGCACTGAGGAAAGAGAAAGTGCCAAGTTTTGGCAACTTTTCACCTAAAGCTGGCTGTAGGATGACACAACCAGCAAGACCCCAGCAGGCCAGGGCTTCTGCTCCCCTTCTTGGCCCTATCTGAATTGCACATGGCTGACGGAAAGATTCCCTGAAATTCCCACCCCTGAGATATCAGGGGAGTTGAGGTGGCTTTGGTGCCCTTCAGAAAAGCTTCCTCCATCCCAAAATACATCTCTGAAATAGCTTGAATGATTTGCTGCTTCCTTCAGTGAGAGGACCTGGGATGAAACCCAGCCTTTGATGGTTAGCAGAGGAGAGAGGAATCCCTGCCTGGTGCTTCTGGTAAGTCCCGGTTCATTTAAATTACTCAGAAAATAAAGGGGAGGGGAAAAAAAAATTACCCTGTATCTGAGTTAAACAGCAGCTGAGCAAAACCAGAAGAGACTCTGATCTGGAAACATCCCACAAAAGGGGTGTCCTAGGGCTAAGAAATACACAGCACACAAGGTCTAACTCAAGACAACTGCAAAGAAAAGAACTTCCCCTGGGTTTTTATCTTGCTCTGAAGAACCCTGTCTCGGCATGTGTGAAAGGCACTAGACAATCAGTCTGGATTAGCGAGACATCTGATTAAAACGAGCGCCAAGAACAATGGTTGCTGATGATGAGTAAGATTGGATTTAGGTCACATTAAAACACCGTGAATAAATCATCGCACTAAAGACCAATTACACCCAATTCTTTGATTGACGAATGGAAAGGGGGGAAAAAAGGTCTTCTGATGCATTGTTGATGATTTCTAGGTTGTCCTTTAACCATTCTCTGCCCAGAAGTAAGCACAACACTTTCCCAACAAAAAGCTGTGAGGAACTTTCTCATTCCCAGAGGCTTTTGAAAGACTGGTGTGGGACAGAGCAGAAACAACTCAAATGCACTTTTTTCAATTTGACCTAAAACAGGTAAAATTGTGGCTGTGGCTGTCTGCAACCTGGTGGAATAAGGACCAGACTTACTTTGTATAACTCAGCCTAACTCCCCTTTTGAAAGTTCCCATTTAAAATCCATGGCAGGGTTTTAAAATTTTTCTCAAAATTATACGTCCAGAACCTGCAAAAAGTAGCCTGGCTGAGTCTTCTGCTGAAAGCTTCTCTGAGATATTTTTCAGCTTGAGATTTCTCTTTTCTAGGATGCTTCTGTTCTTTCCCAGGCAGCATTGCCTCTCATCCCTCCTCTGTCCCATCTTCCCTCTCTTAGTGACTCTGTTCCTCCATTTCCATCAACTATAATAACTCCTATTTAAATTTCAGGAGGTGGAAACTACCCCCATTGAAATCAAACAACCATTTTTTTTAAATTTTTTTTCTACCAAAGCCAGAATTTCGTCTTAAATCACTCTCTAAAATGAAGAATACATACAAGGATCTTTAAGCTGGGTAATACGTGATCATCCTGGTTTATTGTGCTCAATGCATAGCTTCCCCTAGCCAACAACCTTTATCCATCTCATACATCAAGCGCCTTTTTATTTGCCACTAGTTATTGTTCACTGAGCTCTTAAATTATTATTTAACAAAAAAAAATCTCCTTATTGTCTCTCTTGAAGATACAAAGACCAATCCAGGAACAAAAGGAAATTCCTTCTCTTAAAGGCTGATTGAGTAGGATACAAAGCTCAGCCTGACAAAGCTCAAGAGGATTGCAGAGATTTTTACCTGCCCTTAACACACGGTTCTTCCTAGCCTTAACCAACTGCCTCCCTCTCAGCAGCCTCTCAGCCACTGCTGTCCACAGTCCCAGCACTCTAAATCTCCTATTGACCCTTGCACCCTCAAAATCCAGGCTCAGACAGTCAGAAACTCATCTGCAAGTGCCCACCCCGATGTGTGCCTGCATCTCCACACAGAACTTGCTAAGGGCCTTTGCGCAGGGACCCTTCTTTCAGAGCCTGGACCTTGAATTCTTGAGCTCTACAAAATATTTCCCTGGGTCCCTGTTTCCCTTGGGAAGTCGTAGCTGATTGTGCCCTCCTTGGGGAGAGCTATGCTGGTGGCTGGGCGCTGGCAGCAATTCCCCAGATTGATGCAGAAAGATTCCTATTCTGTAATAAATATGCCTGGACTGCCCCCAAGGTGAAGGAGAAAGGATTACTTACTAATCTTTTCTGATAGAGTACAAGTTAACAAGTTTATTGATTTTGGTAAATAAAGCTCTTTAAGTTGCTGCCTTGTTTATATAAACACAAACATATATTTAGATAAAGTGCATCTTTGCCAACCCTGTGTGCTGTGACTCAGCAGCATCGCTGGGCCAAGCCACCCTCGGAAATTCTTGAGTTTGGATCCCTTCCTCCCATCGAAATTATTGCCGGAATATACCACAGGGTTTGTGAAATGAAGTAATTATTGCTTCTGATTTCATTTCCAGCAGAAAGCGTGCAAGGCCGAGTGGGGCTCAAAGGCGGTTTGCTCTAACCTGCCTCGCCACGGGGGACGTGCTCGTCAGGAATCAATGGCATAATCCATTTTGTTCTGTCTTGCAGTACACTCTTACCTTTAATCCACAAGGGCACCGTAGTTTTGGTGCCAAATTAGTGCTGGCATGGAATATGTGCATCACCTGCACCTGGAAAATCACCTTTACAAATTCCTAACTGTATTGTGTTTGGCATCTTTTACAATACAGAGGTTACGGAGAGTTTAGTTCCAGCTTTGACATCGGCGCTGAAGAGCCACGGGAGTTTGGTTCACAGCCTGACATAGCACAGAAAATGACCTGCCTTCCTATTAAAGACATGAGGATCTCTTTATATCTTAGGAGCCACATAACGTGGGAACAGGGATAATTAATCACATGATGGGCACACACATTTTCCTCTATTCATATGACAGCTCCAGAGCAGTCTGAAGAGCCTGGCAAAACTCATATCCTGACACAAACACACTCTTGAATAACAATATTCTTTATTATGCATATAATCAGTCAATCATCCATTTTGGTTTCATAAGCTGGTGACCAGGTAAGTGTACTGGTTTCCAGCAGGGACGNCGGCCGCTGTGGGGGGCGGAGCCAAGGGACTGCCACGTGGCGCTTTTGTTGCCGCCGAGGCTAAACCGTGACAGTAAGGTTAGGAAGAACTTGGTTTTTAAGAAAGTAAATAGAGGATAAAGATAAATGAAAGGGAAATCAATAAAAAGATTAAGACGCTTCTGTGAGTTGTCTAAATGAGGCAGCTACAAAAGCAGGGAGGGGGAAAAGTGATTGTCATTATAATATAAGTAAAAAAGGCAGATGGTTTCATGAAGTATTTTTTTATTTTTCTCCCAGGTTCTGCCTAACTAAAATTCTTTGAACAATGGACTCACTAGAGGAGTCCAGACATTAAAGCCTCTCTCCCAACAGACGCATTAGAAGATCAGCAGGATTTCCAGCAAAACTAGACACAACTTTCCTGCTCATTCGGGAGCAACCGCCAAGCATAAACTAACACAAATATTTAAAAATCTTTCAGGATTTTCTTTATACATTGCAAAGGAATCACAACATGACAGAATTTGCTTTCTAAAAGACATCCTTTGAAGGTCACCCTAAAAAATCCCAGGAGAATGCAAAGCATGGAGCAAAGACCAAAACGCCTTAAAAGGAACTTTCCCGGTCATCAATTCAGCCAGTGCTATTGCTGGCAGCCACATAATAAACCTATTCATAAAGCTCCATTTTAAACTACGTGGGCTTCTTGCCGCCACCGCTCCTGCTGGAACCTGTTCCAGGACCTCACTCCTCCAAGCTTCAAGACTTTCTAATTTCCGGACTGAGTTTATTGATGGCCATTTTGTAGCTTATTTGGTCACAGGCCAGCCCCATCCCTCGGTTCTCCTGCCTGCACCGAACGACCCCCATGCTCTGCTGCTTTGCTCAAGCAGAGCTATCGCATCTGCCCCTGCACTTCCCTGGGCAGTCTGTGACGGGATGTGGGGGGAACCTGGGGCAGAAGGTCCCCGTTGTGGCCCCTCTGCAGCTGATGGGGCAAAAAGTGGCTTTTCCAGAGGGAAATTTGAGCAGACGCCCTGGCTTCTTGCTCTGAATCAGCTGCTGAAGGAGTCCTTCTCTTTTCATTGACAGGGCAGACTTTAAAGAAATTAGAAACCTAGAATCATAGAATGGTCGGAAGGGACCTTTTAAGATCTTTAGGTCTACTAGTTCCAGCCCTCTGCAATGGGCAAGGACATCTTCCACTAGACCAGGTTGCTCAAAGCCCTGTCCAACCTGGCCTTGAACAACTCCAGGGATGCCCCAAAATGATGAAATTAATCTGCCTAAACTGAAGTAGCCTTTTATGAATAGCTGTCCCCATTTCCACTTTTGAGTGTCCCCTTCCAAAGTCATCCCAAAAACCTTTATCCCAAATCCAACATGAGTCCCCCATTCAGACAACATGTAAGTGGGGCAGTGACCGCCTCCATTTGTTCTGTCAATCACATAAAGCCATGAATTAATCTTTACATGAAGAAGGGAAATAATTTCTCTTGTAGGCAAGCTCCAGGTCACACCAGCCTTCATGCTGCAATGCTACACATCCTCCAGCTCTCAAAGGAGAGAAGATCTACTGAGACAAGGAGTAGAGCCAGTTGTCAGGCAGGGAACGGGAGAGCAGACAAGGCCTTGTAGGATTTACCTGGATATATCACCCCACCCAGGTTCTACATCAGGTGGAAGTGTACAGGCAGAGAGAAGAGTATTCATCTCCTACAGCGACATCAGAGCAAAATCTACATTTTACTGGTCTCCCAGAGGGTGTTACAGTGAGACAGGTACCTGGCAGCACAGGAGCTGACGGGCTCTATGGCATCTCTGCTGCCACAGTCTGAACAGCAACGTCAAAATCTCCAAGAGTAGGAAATAATTGAAGCGGAGACAAAGATCTTCAGGAAATTCTGGCAGCTCCAATAGCAATCCTTGTGTAAACAAAACTGAATTAATTTTATGTAAGAAAATGTATTTAATTTTTTTTTAATGGATTGTTTTAGCTCCAGGATTGTTTTAATTGTGAGTGGTTTTTCTTATGTTTCTAGTGTTTAATGACATGACTTAAGTGACAGTACATAATATGACATGCCACTCCATGTTAGTGGTGACAAAAAGAACATGATGCATTAGCTGCTACTCCTGCCATGCTGTAGTGTGACAGAACATGTCATACTGGGAATGTGGGAACCAGTACAGATTGTACTATTATTTTGACCATTCCCCACTTTTTTGAACAATTAAGCGGGTTTCTACTTGCTACTAATTGAGAGAAAATTTTCTAAGGAGTCACCTGTTTGTTCTGCAATGAAAATTTGACACTTCAAACAAGCAAAGAAGACAAGTACTTAGCACACTAATTAGGGCAGAAACTATTTTCAATATTCGAGGATGGTGATTCCAGTCTAACACTGAGCAAAACCGCAGCCAGCTACTGCCATACTGGCATCCGGCATTCTCACCTTCCTTTAAAGATCTCAAAGACCTTTGCAAACACTAATAAACTAAAATTGTAGGGTATTTTTTTCTATCTCTTATTTCAAAGGCAGGTGTAAAAGGAGAGAGGAGAAGGAGAGGGACAAAGGGACTACAACTGAGAAGGAGCTAAAATTGGTTTTCCCAAGGCACCACACACAACCCTGAGCAAAACAACCTGTGGCTTCTGCTGCCTAAACCCCACTGCTGAATTCACCAGAGGGTAGAAGCTGGGAAACGGCAGCAAAAACTAGGAATGGCTGAGAAATAGAATATATTCTCCAGAGCCCAGTGCCCTGTGCCTTCCTCACCTGATAACCTCTGTTGTTCAAAAAAGGAACAACCTTCACAAATGCCCCAAATATTTTTCTCCTTTGGTCGTTGCTAACCACTCCATAAAATGCTTGTTTATGCCACTTTAGGCAACAAATTTAGCCTACTAAGGAGTAGTTACATGACTGTTTACTGAAGAAAATCACTGTTGCCATTTTTGCAGTTCCTGGGCAGTATTTTAGGTGCTGCAATATTTTCTTCTGTGTGTGCAAGGTGCTCCTTTAGCACCCTGTGGGGCTGCAATTGTTTTATGTGTAGATTTGAGACCAACTCTTTCCCAGGTGCCATCAGAAATGGGGAAAGAGCTGCTAATAATGAGGATTTCTCCTGCATTCCTGTGTCAAGAGCGTGTGGCTTTCCGGGCTGGAAAATCCAAGCTTCTCTTGAAACCTTGCATCTTCAGAAGGTTCTCGCTGATCGTGACACACAAGAAAGCCACAAGCAGAAAATCCTCAATTGCCATGGATACAGTACTAGCTCTGCGAAGGGCTTTGAGGAAAAACAGAAGAGCGAGAGCAAGCACTTGCAAGGTCAGAGGAGCAGACACAGCCCCAGCCTCCCCCTGCCATGAATTGCCCGGGGATTAGGGATGGAGCCCAGCTCCCTCCTCCCAGCAAACCCTGCAGTGTCCTGGGGATGCTGATGTGAGGACCATGTGTGCAGTTCTGACCTGTAGCTCTTTCCCCACTTCTCACCTCAGGTCCTAAATTTTTCAGACCAATGACCTATTCCCACCCTGAAGCTTCTAGAAGACCATCACAGAGTCATAGAATCATAGAATGGTTAGAGTTGGAAGGGACCTTAAAGATCATCCAGTTCCAACTCCCCTGCCCTGGGCAGGGACACCTCCCACTAGAGCAGGCTGAATCCTCTCATCCTATGCTTGAGTAGTAGGAGGGTACAAAGTGCTGACCGACATGGCTTCATGAACAACCTTCAGGTTGTAGTCCTCTATGCTTCAGCAGGAACTGCTTCTGTAGCACTCAGCCTTGGGTGAGTGCAGAAATTGTATTGGCATCGTCAACATACTGCAACCATCATTCAGACCTTTAGATTGTACCATTATAATCACACAAGCGGTTGCAGCAGTCACTACCGTGGGCTGGAGGGTTGGAACCTCCAGCGGGAGGTTCCCAGAGCAGAGAAACCAGTCGTCTGAGTATGTCCCCTTCCCCTTTTCCTTCTCTGGGAAACTTCATGGCTCATCTACACTCAGGACATGGCCCTGATCCATCACTGTGTTACTCCAGTTTCATGCACTATAATGCCCCAGACCAGAGCCAGGAACCACCCCACATCATTGCTGCCCTGTATACCCATGACTGCATGCTGTGGGAGTCTCTGGTTCCTGGCCTTGCACTCTCAGAATTTTATGACACCCAAAATGCTCAGTATGAGTGAATTTGCTTCCAACAGCATCTGCCCCTCCCCAGGGCCTCCTTACAGTGGCCAAAGACTTAGAGGTAGAGGCAGGTGTAAGGACAGAGTGGGCTGGCACGATCTGAGAAGAGCCAAGGTTCTTCTTGTCTTCCGTGTCACTCCAGAAACAGACTGATTTTCCCAGGTCTGACCTCTGCAGAGTGGGATCAAAGTGCTTCCCTCTCGAAAGGGCATCAGACAGTAAGGATGTGAAAGCTGAGAAATCCTGGAGCTCGTCTAAGTACCAGAGCCTGAGAGAGTTCTCCTTCTACATTGATTTCCTTTTATCTTTTCCCATAAATCAGTCTCTTCAACTCATGTCCTTTTCTGTTGCTTTTCTTTTAACACACTCCAATCCATCAACCTCTCTGCGATGCCAAATGCCCATGGATGAACATCCTGTGCCGTTCCTAGCTCAACACAGCTGTCGAAGAAAAGGACTAAATTCCCCGGCAGATTTTGAGCCGGGTGACATTTCTGAACACTTGATAACGGAAAATCTCCAGTTCTGCCCATATATATTCTGGGACTAAAGCAAAGACAGGGAGGACGGTTCCATCTGCAACAGGCAGATAAAACTCAACACACCAGCACCTGCTTTGTAAATCCAGACACTTCCAATGTCATTTTACAACACCCTTTCACCCTAAATAACACGATAGATGCAAATGAAGACTGATGTGTTAATATATCAACATTTTATACAGACTTCTCATCTACATATTTGCAGTCACAACAGATTCAGAGATTGATACCGATACCCACTATAGTTTTATGATATCTATGGAATGTATTACCCTCTCCATCAGAAGGCTATACGTGACAGCGTATTCTCTTCTGAACCAGTATGAGTAGGGCTGGGAGTGGAAGAAGTAATTTAGAAAGAGTGCTCTAAATGTCAAGTCTGTCATCTATGTTATTAATATGTCATAAGTGGACTCTAGGTGATGCTTGCTGTGAGATGAACATTATAAATGGAACAAGCTGCATGCACAATTAATATTCCTCTTGATATATAATTTGTAAGTGTTTTGGAGAGGTTGTAAACAGGAAAAGCTTGCTTAGAGATGAATGAGTTAAAGAGAAGGGAAATGAAGACAGAAAGTAAGAAAGGAGGGAAGGACTAAATCCCCACATCTGATGGTACCCCAAAGACCACCACTCAGAGCTGGGGCTCAGCATGGGGCAGGTAAGATGGACCAAACTGTTCCCTTTTTGGCTCTTGTCCTTTGAGGCAGCTCAGTTGCAATTTTGAAAACAGGTAATGATCTCAAGGAGCTCATTAAACCATGCAGTGAATTCCCATCTTCCTGATGTCGCTATCTAACCCCCCTTCCAGACACAGTTAGAGGTGCAGAGCCTCATCCCCAGAACCAAGTCTGTGGAAGATGATCTTCCCTGGGGGAACTAATGAGAAACAGCAAGCAAAGAGAAAGGTGTGAAAACAGATGATGACTGAGTTAATTAACCTGCTAATCATCCCCTTGGTGTGATAGAAGCATGAGCCCATCACCCGGTGTGCCTTGGGAAAAGAGGAAGACTTCCCAGGTGGCTTTTCCAAGATGGAGCCTGAGTTCAGCTGCTCTTACAAAACCTGCAGTCTCCTTCCAGGTCCAGTGTGGGTCACTCTAAGTCTCTAAGCCCATTCCCATCCTAGTACATCCTAGTTTGATCTCATCAAAGAGCTGGTAACAAGCTGCATCTACCACTTTAGTGGTTTGTATCCAGCACATTTCTTAATGCAATGCAAAATAAGGTTCAGCAACAGGAGACACTGGGTAACGATTATGAATCTCCCTCAGGGGAAGCCTGTCTACCCCTTGGCAGGTATTAGTGCTGCCAGTAAGGCACACAACGATTCACAACCCACAGCAGGATTCTCAGGTCTCAAGGGGCTTCACCTGCCTTGGACCTCTTTCTGCTCAGCCACCAGGCACCACACTTGGTGAATAAGGGAGGTCATAAAACCAAGCGGTTGGAAGGGACCTTTAAGTCCACTCAGTCTCACCTCCTGCCTTGGGCAGGGACATCTTCCACCACACCAGGTTACTCCAAGACCCACCCAGCCTGGCCTTGAACCCCTTCAGGGATGGGGCAGCCACAGCTTCTCTGGGCAACCTAGGCCAGGCTCTCACCACCCTTACACCAAAGAAGTTCTTCTTAATATCTAGTCTGTATCTCCCCTCTTTTAGTTTTAAACCATTCCCCCTTGTCCTCTGGCTCCCCTCCCTGATCAAGAGTCCTTCCTCAGCTTTCCTGGAGCTTTTTTAGGCACTGGAAGGGGCTTGAAGGTCCCCCTGCATCTGTCTCTTCTCCAGGCTGAACCCCTCCAACTCTCTCAGCTTGTCAGTCACTGTATGTCCATCATCGACCACTCCACTGTGGGGACAGAACTCTGCTGGCCTCAGTCTAGACAGGGTTTTCTGGCGTGATGTTGGATTATAGAAATCAGTCAGATCTCTTTTCTGAATTTGCTTCTGAAGAAAGGGTGTTAGATGCTGTTATCCCTCTGAATATAACCTGGCAGCTCCTAAAACCCTGGCCAGGACAACTCAATTATATTTTCAAACATCCTGAAAATAATGGAGAAAATGTTAGAGCAAACCAAGTAACTTCTAGAATCACACTTCTGATCCTTGTTTAGAGAAAATCTATAAATATATGCATCTTGGGGATGAATGGAGACTGCAGAAAGATTGGGGTGAGGATATAAAAGGTTAAATCCCACGGGGGGAAAACTTGAAGGATCACTTTGCCCTGTACCTGGTGATAGGTGCCGTATAAAAACAGAACAGCAATTTGCCATGGTCTAAATAAAAGATGAAAGTCAATCAGTGAACACAGCAACCAGCAAAGCACCCAGGTAACAATACTATAATGAGCACAGTGCGCATTATATGCAAGTAGTAATTCCACCAGGTGAATGGCCTCGCCTCTGACTCAAGCATCCCCATAAAGGCATCTCTGAGAGCTGATTGCATCTGTGCCGAGCCTGCCCTCTGGACAAATTGAGGGCTGTAGTCTCCATAGTTAACAGCCCTGCCTCTCCCACAAGAGTCAATTCACACCAAATGCAACAGGAAAAACCAGCAATCAGTGTTTGTACTTGGTATGAGTGACAATACGGCTCCTGACAGCCCAACTTTGCACTGCCTTCGTGCTTTTCAACACCCCAGAGGATTTCTCCCTTGATAGGGCCTTCTGAGTGCTTTTAAGAGAGACTCAGATCAAAGAGGGCCATGGAGGATCAGAAAACTGGAAGCGCCCCTGGTGCCTGGCAAGTCCTATGGTCTTGAGAGAACTAAAGCAGGTTGCTCTGAGGAAAGATCTTGCTTGTCTTCTTCATGCCTGGAAAAGTCTGGCCCTGCACAAGCCACACAATTCAGTTTAATTCAATCTCAAGGAGGTGAATTCCAGCCCAGGTCTTCTCAGAGCCAAAGGACTTAGGAGAGTTGTGCCCCTCCTGCCTGTAGTGGAAGAGCTCAGGTTTGAGCTGGTATCTCTCTTTTTGTTGGGGTTCCCCACTAGGATAGCCAGCCCTTCAGCCTGCAAGCCACCGGGGAGACTGGTTTGCCATGGGAAACCCCACGATAGTGTAAGTCATGGTCACGGTGAATTTACAAAGGCTATAAAATCTCTCAGTCCCAGATACCCAGTCAAATGCCCCTACACAGGAACTAGGAGCCTCCTTCCATTACCAGTGATTACTGGAAAGCTGGTAAATCCAGAGCATTCTGACCATGTCCTTTTTGTACATCTCCAGGCTGTAGAGCCTGACACCCAGAGCACAGATAAGCCTGTAGCAAAACACTGAAAGCTGTAAATGTGAAGGGTCACAGAAAGAGAGACCATCTGCACCTCTCATGTGTGCCCTCCCCTTTTGCGGTGCAATACACTGGGAACTTCCTTGATCAATCTTTCTTGGAGGGAGAAACACACACATCAGATCAGAAAGAGAAGAAAAAAGGCAGACAAGAACCTGCAGAGGTTCAAAAGCTCCTTTGGTCTCTCAGTACTCTCTGAGGAACAGCTTTGGGATCCTGCAGAAAGAGCCATTGTTCCCAGCCCTGTGTTTTATTGTGAGATGGGACCAGATGAGTGGACTCCTCACCACCAGCCCTTCCACTTAACGCTGTGCCAGGCATCCTACAGACTGTTATCGAACCTGATGCTTCTCACCTGCTTGAATAACCAAGAGTCACCGTCCCACTGGGTAAAATACGATGCAGAATCTATGGACAAATGAAGCCAGAAGTGCAGTTAGATAAAGTAGTGATGCTCCATTGACTTGCACTGATTTGCAAGTCCCCTGATTTTGCCCAGCCAGACCCAGTCCAGGCTGAAAGCTGAGTGAGCAGCTTGGGGAGTAGCATCCCGTCTACAGGGGTGGTGTTGGAGGGCAGGACCCCTGCCACGGCCCCCAGCTGGGTCAGCTCTACAGTGGGTGAGCACAGGAGAGGAGGTCTGGCTCTGACCTGCTGTGTCTCCAGGACTCAGACGTAAAAGCTTGATGGAGGCCTGATAGACCCTGTGACCTAGCAGGGAAAGATGCTTTGGCCAAAACACTAATTGCTTTGTTCTGTGCAAGAAACAGGAGGGTGGAACAATTTCCCCATGCTGGAAAGCCAGACAAGATGAAGGTACAGTCTCCGGGAAATCAGATGAGATGAACCAACAGCTCAAGTGTTAAAAAAAAAGCAGAGGAAACCTTCCCTTGATCTAAACCATGTTCCCAGCAAAGTGTGCTGAGCAGCCCTCACAGGCCTGGCTGGCTGCTCTCCTCTCTTTCCATTACGGAGAGCCCTCTGGGAGCCATGGCCAAGCCACAACTCTCATTTATTCCTCTCTTTACAGGGACTGGTCATTATTTACTGACGATTCTCAATGCCTCAACAGCATTTGAAAGAAGTAGGAAGTACTGCATTTGTAAAGAGAGAGTCAGAGATGACAGAGAAGAAAAGGCCCCCAGTAACTGCTCCTATCCATCATGCTGGCTCCTCTGCTTTGCTCACACCAGGCTGCTAATGCAGGCTGGGAGGGGGGGATCCCTGGCTGCCATAGGAGTGGGTTGTTTGCTTCTGCTTTCCCTTAGTTCAACGTGCAGCAGCACGTGTCACTTCTTTCAAAGACAAGCAAGATGGAAGCAGAGCCAGATCAATGCTGAGGGTGGAGTTTGAGGTGAGATGGGGTGGGAGTGTGAGGGTTGGGAGCAGTAAGGAGTCCCAGGCTCACTGCACAAACACATGTGGGAATGTGCACACTTGTGTACACACACTTAATTCCAACATGTTTTCTTCCAGAACTTGTGCTGTCACTTCCCGTAGCCTAGGCTCAACAGCTCTCTGTAAATCAGAGATGTTTCAAGGCCCCGTGATATTCTGGGAGTTTCCCAAATCATGTTTGATGCACGTTGGAGCTATGATTTCAGGAGGGAGATGGCTGTAGTAACTTCATACAAACCACTTCTTTGTGGCAATGCTAATGAGTCATGAAGCTTATACTGTTAATGACACCGTTGCAAAATGCTCCCAGAAGGATGCAATTAAGAAAAGTTGGTGATAATGGGCATTAAAGAGACATTTTACCAGTTCTCCATTGGGTGGTAAACAGCTGCTCAAGCAGGCATGTTCCTGGGTACAAATTCAAGGATCCCATATGTTCCTTTCTTCTGCATCACCTCTTGTCCTGACCTTCTCTGGTCTGTGGTTTCTGTGGCTGCCATCATTAGCACCTTCTGTACAGTAGCTCTCAAGCAGTGCAGGCTTTCCTTCAGCAGTCAGAAGATTCACCATCTCCATCACTGGAGCCCTTGGCTGTCAGACAGGTGCTTTCAGAGACACTAGCTGATTCCACTCACTCAGGGCATGAGATGCTCTTGTTCCTCTTTTCACCAGTTCTTCTGCTGTTTCCTCCCCTCACAGCATTCCAGTAACACATTGCTGTTATGAAGATATCTGTGATTCATCCCAGCTGAATCCTGACCCTACTGAGCTGGTGGCTGCTTATACCCAAGGCAGGGCCTACTGAGAAGATCTTGTCATCCTAAAGGGACAAGAGCAGCCAGCAGGAAAGTAAACATAAGTCCGTAACCAGGGAGTAACTAAACCAAAGCCACACAGACAACCAGTAGTAGGCTCAAATCTCTAAGGCATTGATCCACCTCACTGACAGCTATTTTGGGCTCACTTCATACTCCCGGGAAATTTCATTACTTACTTCAGCTGGGATATTCCAGAGGTCTTCTTTAAGTGAAGATGAACTATTCCAGAATCCACTATTTGTCTCTATGGACCATATAAGGCACTTAGGAGTCTGGATTAGATGGAGACATCTAGTCATGGTGAGATGGATCTGGTCTCTGGTTTATCAGGACAAAGTCTTAATTCCTCTATCTGTACAAATCAGGCAAACTAGCAACTCGTGTAAGAACAAGATATTCATTAAACTGCACTAACTACTTGCTGTCCATCCTCCATTGCCTTTGTTTATCAGATAGTCCTTAAACTGAGCTGGTATTTCCTAATATCAGTGGAATGATCTGTTTAATGCAAGGGTTTATCACAAACACGTTCACTGGAGAAAATTCCTAGACCTTTTAACATCAGAATAGGCCATAGCTGAACACATGACCCAAGACTAAAACAGCACGGGATCAGGGAGAACACAAACGATTGCAGGCACCACACTATCCATGCAGTTGGTGACACCTGTGTTTATCTTCAGTTCACCTTCCCCTATGGCAAATAGCTTTTTCTTCATTTCTAATACAAACTACAGCTTTTCAAAATGTTTTCTTTAAAGTAGCTATTAAGAGTGAAGGGTTAAAGTTGCCACTTTGTGTCCCTAATGCGATACGGTATATCCAGCCGCTAAATTACAGCAGGCCAGACAAAAGGGCGATGAGTCTCCGCTAGCCTTGCAAAAAATTGCTCAGGTGCACTAATGCATCTTCTTGAGCAATGTCTCCTCCAGTGAAATTCTGCTTGCTGAGGTGGTTCTTAATCAAAGAAGTAGCTATTACCTGTGACACGACCAGGAATTTGATGGTTTCCCTCATCATCAGCAGGGGAAGGAGAAATACTTTACCAGAGTGGTAAAAAAAAATCCTATAAGCCTGAAGATCAAAGGCCTGTGGAAATAGCCCTGGAAAAGGGGACATCTCCCCCTGGAGAAGCGCCTGAGGAAAGGTGATCAGAAGAGGAGATATTCATGTAGAGCATTTTCCAGCAGTTCCTTTTCAGGCAGCTCCCAGGCAGATCATTCTCAGCAGGCATGACCCTTTACAGAAGCACCACAACAAGCCTGAGGTTGTAACTTAGTGTTGAAAAGAGCTGGGCAACTCTTGAAGTGGTCACGGGTTGTTTGTGCAACGAACTGGCCACAGATGCCCATTCTCCTTCCACCCTGCCCTCACTCCCCCAGAAAGCCCACCTGGAGAAGGAGACTGGTGGTTGCTGTGCAGTGATCTGGCAACACAGTAATAAATGGTAGGAGGTAGGAGTTGTGCAGTGACAGTATGTATGAGCCACATGTATATGAACACATAAAAGACATCTTCTATAGGGCTGCTACAACAGCAGTTTAAGAAGAATCCAGAGACACACATGGTAATAAACTATGGTAGATCCCTGTCCTGGGTTGAGAGACCCAGGACTAACTTTTCTTCTAGTGCTGGGAAAATTGCACTTTTAGAAGACTCCAGTGTCTGAATTCAGGAAAATATTGACTTTATGGCCAGCCAGGCTCTGGGAGATTCAAGGTCTCAGTGCTTTCGAGCCTTGCCAGGTGCAGGGACGAGGAGGAGCAAGGCCTGGGCATTTGACCCAAGCTGGCCAACAGGGTTATTTCATACCATTCAATATAAATTAGAAAAGTTTGCTGTGTAGGGGGCTCTCCCTTGATGGCAGCGGGTCCAGACAACTCCTTGCCCCAGTGCCGGACCCCTGAGGAGCCTCTTCCCTTTCCCCGAAGCCGTTGCACTCGCAGTGTCCCGCATTTGCTGTCCCTGCTGGGAGAGCACAGCTTCTGCTGAGAGAATGGGCTGAGTATAATTCTTGTAAATCTTAAATCAGTGTCAGGATTAATATTAGTTTTTTAGTATTACTGTTAATTATTTAGCCTTCATCTATTCAATCTATTTTCATTTCAACCCTCTGTTTCTTTGCGTTCCCCAATTCCCTTTTCCTGGGTGGGGAGGGGTCATGGGGTGATGGAATAATTGTCTGCACAACAATAAATTGTCAGGGTTTTTTCAAACCATAACAATCCCACACGTGCATTTTATGGTCTTGATACCCCCAGAAAATATCTATTCCTTTGTATGGTGCCCATACAGCAGCCAGGATGAATTTGGTTGTTACCAGCCCTTCCCTCAGCACTGGGTGTATTCCTCACCCAGACCTCCCATCGGCAGGCAGGCACAGGGTGGGATGTGACTGCTTGACTTCCAAGCTGTTTCAGGAAGGGGTGACCTACATAGGAGCTGCCAGCAGTGTGTGCCAGCCAGATCCAATGGAAGAGACTCGCCTGGGCTGGGCTGTGGAGACTCTCAGACGGGGAGGGTTGCTGCCTGGGCCACCAGGCATCCTGGGCAGAGCTTGTGGATGCCTTGGTTTCGCGACACGGAGGAGCACGTGGGAGTGTGCTGGTGATGAAGCCGAGATCTGGCAGGATGCTAGGGGTGGGATGGGGATCTGCCCTACAGACCTGCCGCCCCCCAGGCTGTCGGTATTTCAGATGCTGGAGAATGGCCTGCGTTAAGGAGGATGCAATCAGGCACGGCTTGCTGACACCGCAGTTCAGCAAACGGTGCCATTAGCAGATGAGTGAATTTTATTGGGAATTCCATATAAAACCCTCCCCAAGTCGACACCCCCTGCTTTAACACCCCACGGACAGCTGCCCTTTACTGCTGTTGAGCTGCTCCTGCAGGTCCTGGCAGCGGAGGGGAGGTGGATGTGCTCAGATCCTGCTCTGCAGGCAGTCCCTGCCAAACCCATCCTTCAGACTGCTCACTGACAAGGACAAGGTCCCCCGACTTCCCTTTTGGAGGTATTTGATCTTATGAAATGCTGCTAACAGCATGGTTCCCCTCCCAGGGACTTTACAGCTGGTCCCAAAACCTCACTGTTCCTTCCCTGTCATTCCCCCCCAGCCTAAACCATAGAATCACAGAATGGTTTGGGTTGGAGGGGATCTTAGAGACCATCCAGTTCCACGCCCCTGCCATGGGCAGGGACACCTCTCCCTAGAGCAGGTTGCTCAAAGCCCCATCCAGCCTGGCCTTGAACCCCTCCAGGGTTATTTTATTACCACTTCATGCAGATGCCTTCACTGCAGAAGGGGAAAAGCAATGTCATGTCCAAGGGTGGTAAGAGATGCCTGTAAATCTCTGCTGAACCAGGAGTAGAACCACCCCCCTTTAGCTCCATCAGATGAGCTCCTGACACTTGGCTAGGTGGGGAGTCCCTTGTTGCTTTGTGGGGGGTCCTTCAGCCTGTCCATAGCCTGGAGAAACACACTCCATGTTGCCTATGAAATCTCACAGCTTTGGACAGATCTAATAAAAAATATGGGGAAAAGAGAGAGACTGCGATAAATATAACTTAGCAAAAGGTGATGTTTCATGGTAGTCTCCAACCATACATGACAGGGGAGGACCTGATACAGATCGGGCTGCAATAGAAACATCACCTTTTGAACAAGATACTTTATCTGCTAAATCAGTTCCCTCTCTTGTCAAATTAAATCCATAGCCCATTTAATCAGGAAAGTCAAAGCCAGATCCAGTGTCTCGGGGGAAGTTTTATTGGAAGCAGGTTCTGTCTCTGTGAGAAAGAAGGCAATATATATATTTGAGACTGAATACTAATGCTAAAGGATTTGTCAAGAGAGAAAAAAAATATCCAAAAAAAGAAAGAGGAAACAGTTCAGCTTCCCCCCAGAAAATTATCTACATTGTGGAAATATGAACTGACCCAATTTTCAAATTTCTTTTTTAACTGAGAGAAGTAAACCTTGTTACCACTGTTTCTGACCTAACATATGAGTTTTGAAAGGCACGTTAAAATTACGATGAACTTAAAAACAGGAGGGAAACAGGCTAGGATGAGGGGTAATATCCTCTGGTGTCTATCTTGAGAGGAGGCTATGAAAATGTGGGTCAATCCCTGAGAGAGGATGTCTTCTTGCCTTGATCCTTTCCAGTAGCACACGCTGGGAGGGCACTGGTGGGGAAGCAGGGATGGCTCCCAGGTCCCACCTCTGGAATATGCTTTGAGCTCTTCTCTGTGGTTGAATCCTTTCCTTGTGAGTATAAATCCCAATATAATAAAAGCCAAACAATGCTAGTGAGGAGGTCTGACAGAGGGGGGCAAAAAATAGGAGAATAAACCAGAACCAAAAATAATTTGACCCACCAGAAGGAAACACACAGGGAAAGATGCTTTGCTGCCTAAAAATCAAGCCAGCCTCTGGGAACAAAGCAGCTGAATTTAAAGCAACCATTTTGGAGATAAAGATGATGCTAAAATTACTGTTGAACATTATCCAAAAAGGCAGATAATGCCTAGATTACATCTTCAAAGTTTTATCGCCTTAAGCTAAAGGAGAAAGAGAAGGGGGAGTGCAGGCTCACAGGGAGAGGGATTTGGTTTCCTAGGACTGTCATGAGCCACATTGACTTGGACTCCAATCTCTGGCATGTTTAATATGTAGATTGACTTAGGCTTTCTCAGTAAGTAATTTAAGAAAACAGCATCTGGAAAAAAATCTTAAGTAATTTAGACTCGCTGCAAGCAAAGGCAGCAGAAGGTCAGTTTTTTTAACATAGGCAAAAAGTGATGACATGGTATCTGGAAAAGGGCCAGATTTGTGCAATGGGAGAGGATTTCCTGCCTGTATTCCTGTCCACTGGAACTTGCTGCTTTCCTTTAAATGACATCTGTGGGGGGTGTGCGGACATGCACAGCCCTACAGCTGTGACAGGCACCCTACAAGAGCTTGAACCTTCCAAGGCTTCCTTCTCCTCCCCAGACACAGATGCTGGTTAAGGACAATGATGCTGCCAGGACAATGGCAGCATCTAGGGGAGAGGAAGGGTCCCATCCAGGACAACAGAAGCAGCAAGGCAATGGCTCCCAGAGATGGATTCTCATTGCTGCCGCTCCCAGGAGGAAAATCAAAATCTCTCCTTCATCCCCATTTTGTCTGGCTTGTCTGCTTAGGGTTCGACTCAGTGAAGCACTTAAGCAAAATGCTTAACTCCCATTGATTTCAAGGGGATTATGCACACAGCCTGAAATTAAGCGTGTTTTTAAATGCTTTGCTGGAACCGGGGCCTGAAAAATGTGTATTGCAGTGGGAGAGGGTCCTCCGGGTGTCCTTTTCAGTGCTCAGCATAATGGGCCCCAAAGGAAGACAGAAACAATCTGGGAATAAAAGATTTTGAGGCTTTTCCCCTGCTTTTTGTGGAACTGCAGCATGAGATGTCTGCCCCTTCATGTGCTGACAGCCGGCAGCTGAGGGGCTGAGCCAACGGCTTCGCGGTGGTCTGCTTGTCACAGGGACACACCATCGCAAAGGCGATGACAAAAACATGTAATTAGAAATGAGATCAAATCAACCAAAATCATGCACCCGTGAGGAATTCCAGCTCCAGGTCCAGCTGCAGTCTCCAAGCCTACATCTGGGCAAGCTGGTTTTGGGTGAGCTCTGCACCAGGAGACATGGGAGCTCCGGCACCAACACGAGGAGATGGGAAATCAGAGCCACAGAAGGTCAGGTTTAGGCAAGGCCTCACATAATACCAGCCTCAAGTCATCCTACCCAGAAGCCAAATCTCGAGCCGGTGATTGCCCAAGATCAGCACTGTCTTCTGAGCTACTTGGAATAACACGTTAATGGTACAGGAATGTGTGGGGCCCCCTTAGCATCCTCAGATCCTATTTTGGCCAAATCTGGAGTCCTTTTCCAAGGTGCAACAAAAGGCATCTTCATGACCTCCAAATTAACTTTGCACGAGACACTTTGCACGGGATCCTTCAGGCTTGTTTTTAAAAACCGAAAAACAGAGTGACCTGACCCATTTTAAGCTTTACTCCACCAAAGTTGAACTGCTTTTCCTGAACGTTTTGATCATTTTTCAACCTGGAGGAAAAATTGATGCTGGGACATTTCAGTCCAAAGATGAAACACTTAACAAAATGGTAAGCAATTGAAATCAGAGGCTCTGGGACTACCAGAGAAGGGGTACTACCACTGCCCACCCAATACAGTGTCTTCTTCTATAGATTTCTTGTGATCAGCCGTTGGTGCTAAGTAACCACATTTTAGTATTAAAACCACAATTTGTTCCAAATGCAGTGGCTACAGGAATGCCACATCCTATTCTTTACAGCCCCATGATGCACAGACAGCAAGCCAAATCCTGTTCTCAATTACATGAGTGTAAATTCACAGCAACTGGGTACACAGCCCCCTGTGCAGGGAGCCAGCAAATGCTCAGAGCATTTGGAAATCACATCGCAAGGATTTGCATATGCAAAGGTAATCGAAAAAGCTGTCAGTCAGAACATGGGGACTGGGTACAGCAGTTCTCCATCCATCAAAGGGCTAGAGCCCCTTTGCTGAAAGGACAGGTTGAGAGAGTTGGGGGAGTTCAACCTGCAGAAGAAAAGGCTCCGGGGAGACCTTAGAGCCCCTTCCAGTCCCTAAAGGGGCTCCAGGAAAGCTGGGGAGGGACTCTTGATCAGGGAGGGGAGCCAGAGGACAAGGGGGAAGGGTTTGACACTGAAAGAGGGGAGATTTAGATCAGATATTAGGAAGAAATTCTTTTCTGTGGGGGTGGTGAGGCACTGGAACAGGTTTCCCAGAGAAGCTGTGACTGCCCCATCCCTGGAGGGGTTCAAGGCCAGGCTGGATGGGGCTTGGAGCAACCTGGTGTGGTGGGAGGTGTCCCTGCCCAGGGCAGGGGTAGCACTGGATAGACTTTAAGGTCCTTTCCAACCCACGCCATTCTATGATCAGCTTGGCTTTGGTGAAGCCATCAGATGTCACTGTCCATGCTCTGGATGGCAGAGATTTGCCAAATCGAGCTCACCAGACACAGCTCCTTTTCTTTTATGTTCCCACCCACATGCGAAGACACCATTTTATGTCAGCATAAAGCCAGGAGTGGGAATCAGAGCTCTCACTGCTGTCCCTGCCACTGTCCCACTGCCTGGGCTGGGGCAAGTCCCTTCCTCTCAGCATCCTCAAGGGCTGAGCTGTTGGCTGCTCCAGCTGGGCAACACACTGCGGAGTCCCAGCATCAAATGGCACTGACAACAGCTGAAAGGCAAAGTTCTTGAGAAAACATCCAGTCGGCCCCAGCAGCAGCAAGCAGCCCTGAGCCACAGTACAGCAGCAACATTTGCCCTGCCAGAGACATCAAATGGAGGAGACATCATCTCCTTGCGTGACTCCCCCCTTTCATGCACCCAGATGGAGGCGAAACCCCTCGCCAGCATGACAGTCTCTGGGTGAGGACATGCTGGGGGTTTCCCGGCCACCACAGAGCTTTCATTGTGGAGGGAATACAATGGAGTCACTGCAGAGCACATGGCCCAGGCCAGGCCTTGGGAACAGCAGCCACTTTGATCTGCTGGCAGAGGAGCTGACTGTGGGGTTGGTTAACCCTTGGGGCTCAGCCCAGCACTAACTTCTTCCCTCAGTGCTCCTGATTGATTGATTCTTGATTGCCTTTGACTGATTGATCCCATCTGAGGAGGGAAATCCTGAGGGAACCTGGGAACCACATGTCAGGATGCTCGGGGTCCCCTTCAACCAGTGGGAGAGAGAGACCCATCCTCCCCACCAGGTATCTTCCAAGCTGCTGCATTTCTCTGCTGCTTTCCCATCCCTCTCCTGAACAATCCAAATGTTACACTTTTGAAAAAAAAAGCTGAGGAGGGACTGTTTGCAAGGGCATGTAGTGATAGGATGAGGGGCAATGGTTTTAAACCAGAGCAGGGTAGGTTTAGATTAGACATTAAGAAGGAGTTCTTTCTAATGAGGGTGGTGAGATACTGGAACAGGTTGCCCGGAGGGGTGGTGGAGGCCCCATCCCTGGAGACAGTCAAGGACAGGTTTGATGAGGCTGATCTAAAGATGTCTCTGCTTACTGCAGGGTGATTGGACTAGATGGCCTCTAAAGGTCTGTTCCAGCCCAATCCTTTCTATGATTTGATCCCACATTTGAGAAAACCCCATTTCCTGATCTCCCCTTATTTATCTGTATTCCAGTGCCCAGAGGCAGTCAGCTCTTGTGCTCCAGCCATTGCACCTCTCACCCATCCGCAATCTGAAGCCTTCACCAGCACCGATCTTTTCTATGCCATCCCACAGGCTACGGACCTCCCATCTTACCTCTCCAACTTCATGCAAAACATCCCGTGATGGAAATGAGCCCTCGTTAGCTCCACAGAGAAGGAACATGGTGCTGGGGGAGGAGGAACACAAGCTGTTCTGGGTGATGAGTTTGATACTGTGATTTTTCACCTGTTGACTGGGGAAGTCTGCATGAGGTGGGGTTCCTAGGAGGGAGACAAGACATGGTAGGGTCTCGCATCCTCTCCCCATGTCAGCATCCTCACTCACAGGTTACCTGCAGAGTGCACGCCATTAATTAAATCAATCTGGTGTTTCTGGATGAGGGAAATAGCACCTGGGATGTGGTTCATCTGCCACTCCGATTCCAGTATGTGACTGTGAGGAGCTGGCAGACAGTTCCTCTAGAGTGACAGGAGCAGACTCCAAAGCAAAGCCCTTTCCAAGGCTTGATGTGCAAAACTGCAGTTTAGGGGCCTGATATTCAAAGATATTTATTCTCCAGGTTCCTGACCAGCAACAAGAGGAACTGCACAGGGGTGGCACAGCTGATCATCAGGCCCTGAAGTCAAATGTCTGAAAAGATGCATCTCATTTTGAGCATCTTCGTTCCAAGCATCTTCATTCCAAGACTGTGCCAGAGTGCACTTGTTACTGTGGGTGAAATCCAGGCTTCACCCAACATCGCCAAAAGCCCATCACTGTCATCCAAGGGGTCAAAGTCTTTGCTATCACATCTCCAGAGCAGCAGAGCAGACAGGAGTGTTTTGCAACTTAGTTTTTAAGACAAGTCAGCATCAGCCATGGCTTGCTTTATTGCTCTTGTTTTACAAGCATCTGTTGTTTTGGAAACATCTGAAATGAGCACAATTCAACACAAGGCACCCTATGCAAAGCATCCTCTGTCAAAGGCGGAAATCTCAGACACGTGTCTGAAAAAGACTTGAAAGCCTTTTGTTGTTGTGTTGCTGGTGGTAATTTTGTTGTTTTTGTTTTTTTAAAAAAAAGCAACGAAAAAAATTAAAGGAAGAGACTCCTTTTTTCAAGAGCTCACCCAGATGTTTGTGGCTTGGGATTTTTGTTTTTTTCAGTGCCTGGTTAGTCTCATGTATATTGAATCCTTCTCTGCTCACACAGAACAAGGGTTCTCTGGCAATGTTCAAAGGGATCTGGAGAGCAGCAGTTTACACAAAGTTTTGCTCTGCTTTCCTGCCAGAGAGGAAGGAGGGAGGGAACAGTGGGGAAGAGCTCTAAGGGTGGCTGCTCGCTGCAGTGGTTTTGTCTGCAGAAACAAAATGCAGTGAAATAGAGCTTTAAAGCAGTTTGTCCCACAGACACACTCAGGCAATGTAAAGTTCCCAAAGTCTTCAACAGCTTTCTGGGTGCAGGTAGAAAGGGCAGTCCATGTCCCAGCATAGAGTCACAGAATTATATGGGGTTGGAAGAGACCTCTGGAGGTCATCCAGACCAACCCCCTGCCAGAGCAGGGTCACCCAGAGCAGGTCCTACAGGAACGTGACCAGGTGGGGTTTGAATGTCTCCAAAGGCAGAGACTCCACCACCTCTCTGGGCAGCCTCTGCCAGGGCTCTGCCACCCTCACAGGAAAAAGTTCCTCCTTATGTTTAGATGGAACTTCTTATGTTCCAGTTTGTGCCCATTCCCTCTTGTCCTGTCACTGGGCATTACTGGAAAAAGACTGGCCCCATCCTCCTGACACCCACCCTTGAAGTAATTATGGTGTTGATCAGATCTCCCCTTGGTCTTCTCTTCTCCAGACTAAAAAGACCCAAGTCCCTCAGCTTTTCCTCATAAAGCAGATGTTCTAGTACCCTCATCATGTTTGTAGCCCTAAGAAGACCTTCTCAAATATTAACTGACTCTATTAACAGACTATTGGCTCACATCAGGGCATGGTGTAGCTGTCCCAGGTGTCACAACTCTTCTGTAAACAATTATCATGCAGTTAGTTGAACTTCTGTGTAAGGTGGAGAAGGTAAGGGCTTGGGACAACAGAGAAAAGAAGCCCAAGAAGCCCACTAGAAGTCCAAGAAACCCACTAGGCATCAGGGTGAAATACAGTACATTTAGAACCCCCAGTGCAATGGCAAGGGTAGGAGCCTGGAAAGGTGCACGTTTTCAAACTACTTGAATTCCACCTCCAGAATTCATGCCCCCACATCCAGAAAGGCATCATCTATCTGACAGATCGAACCAACACAGAAACCTGGGCTTGCTGCTGCCTCGCAGAGACACCAGAAGGACTCAGTCGCTACTTGAGTGCCAGACGTGACTTCCCAGCACAGGGCTGCGAGGGTACATGCAGCCACCCAGCAGCTTCAAACACTCCAGTTAGAGCCAGTTGCTTCTTTCCACCCTGAAATACAGTTTGACCGTTAAAAACATTTAATTGCAACATTTTCCACCAATTCAGGAGCTGTAAAATGGCAGATGAGAGCTGAGCACAAGCAGACACTATGCAGTTGCATGACAGAAAAACAGATAACTACCCCCAGATTATACAAATTGCAGGAACTGCTGCTAGGGGAGCTTAGCTATCAAGTGGGCCAGTGATTCAAGTCCTCTGGCTCAACAATGTTGGCTCAGACAACGGGAGCTTTGCTGCTGCCCTCCCAGCACGTCCGCCCACCTTGTCCCCTTCCATTCCAAAGGATATCTCCAAATCCATCTCAGGACATTTCCAAATCCATCTCAGGATATCTCCAAATCCATCTCAGGATGCTGACCCCAGCAGCCAGGCTCAGAGGGGCTGGATGGCTCATAAACCTGGCGGGATCTCAGCAGACAGTTCACAGCCCCTCAAAGGTAAATGAATAGTCTCTGGAACAGCATGCACTAGCAGGGAATATGTAAGGCTGGCGCTGGAGAGAGGGAGGAGAAAAGCCTTCCTGGTTTCCACATCCATCACCACTAGACATACCTGAAATGGATCCAGACAGGATAGATGTCGCTAACTAGGTACATTTTTCAGCAGGCTAACGAGGAGATGTGTTAAATCTTAGCAAGAAGACCTAAATAATTCAACAAACAAGACTGGGTTAGGTGAGAGGACTGAAGGGAATTGAGTTCACAGCTCTGAGAAAGCCCAGCAGTCCATCTGAGCCATCTGAGCAAGCCCAGCATTATCTGGACCATCACAGCAGTTGCAATGACAACCCCACAGCGCCTGACCGTGCAGGTTTGTGCTCTATGGGTGCTGTTCACCAAACAGTAGCCAGAGTCACCATCCTGCTGTCACGGGACTAGTAGAAGAGCTGGGCTGAAGGTGCACATCTGCAGCACCCTCGGAGCAAAACAGCTGCTTCATGAACCACTGTCAGGGTCCTGATGACCTGATTCCTCCCTAAACCCTAGTCCTCACCTCTCTTCCCTGCCTTTTCTCTATACTTATATAGTAAGTCCTAAACACCAAGAAAACACCATGCCGGTAGTAAATAGTTCTGCTTTTTCCTGTGACTGTGGTGCCCCGGGACAAGAAAAAAAAAGGCAGAGAACTGCCTTGTGATCATCAATGCAAAGGGCATTGCTCTTTCCCTGCACCCCACCCTGGGCTGAGCTCCTGGGTCTCCCTTTCTGGTGCTGTCAGCCCAAAGAGCCCCAGAGGCAGGAGTTTACCTGCAGGGCACTTTTCTTCTGCAAGGATGTGACCCATTAGATCAATCCATATCTGGATCTGGCCCTCAACGCTGGAGGAAGAGTCTTCTCCCATGTGCTCCCCCTTTCCCTATTTCCCTTTACCTTCGTCTTGCTCTCAGGACTGGATCCCTGCCAACAAGCAGACAATTTAGTACCAAGTGTCTCTCTACTGATGTATCCATCAAGACGGGAAACACGAAAGGCTTCGCTGATTTACTGAGGCTCGCTAGTTTTGCACCTTGACAAGAATTACAAAAGGAATCTCATTACAATCTCCTCGGTTCTCATCAGCCTGGCACGGGACCCACCGGTGCACCGTGTCGATCAAAGCCTCACTCCTGAAAGCCCAAAGGGTGCCGGCAGAGCTGTTAAAAAGATGATTTTTTGTTTTTTTTTATTCTTGTCGTAGTTGTGGCACCCATGTGTAACCAGAGGGAAGGCTGGAGGATCAATCAGGAGAAGAAACCACTGTGGGACATGGAGCTGAACGTGTACCCCTGCCTGCCCTCCTCTGGCTGCCGGTGGGGAACTTCCAGCTCCAGCTGCGGCCAGCGTCTGGAGAAGGCTGTGATCTGGGATCTTAGAGTACCTGAGCCCTGAGAGACAACCATCTTTCTGCTGTAGGTCCAACTTTATAGGGCAAAGCAGAGGGATAAACATCCATGAGCAGGCTGGAACCCTGTTTCCATGCAGGGAGGGAGTGAAGATCTGACTCCATGCTAGGTATCCACTGAGGACCTGGCTGAAAGGTGACTCGTGTACAGAACTGCCATGGCTGGTTTCAGCTTTCCTTCACAGCCCCTGGGAAACATCATGAAACACCTGCACTTTGTAGTGTGTCAGACTGGAGAAAGCCCATGGGCACAGTTTGAGGTGCTCTGCTAGAGAAAGGTCTGTGGCAAGCCACATGTTCACCAGAGGAAACTGAAGATCTAGATGATATTGTGGATTAAGATCTTAGCTAAAAGCCCAGGTCTGGCAGCAACAGAGAGGGATGGGATGTTCTAAATCCCTCTGTGAGGGCTGATCATGCAGGAGGGGTGCCAGGTAGGTCTTCCAAACCCCAACAGACTCTGAATGGATGTCCAGCTACTGGACATGGTTGGACTCAATGATGTGAAAGGTCCCTTCCAACTTTGACAATTCTATGATTCTATGACTCTCCACCTGGCAGCTTCTCTTATTGGCTTATTGTCCTGCTCACCACAAGACCAAGCACTGAGGTCTCTGATGTATGTTCGGGAGTGATGCTTCTCTTTTCCTTCTAGCTGCACAGAGGCTTGGTTGGAAATAATTCAATGTTGATAGGGAGGGTTCAGCAGAATTTCCTATTTTTTGGTCCATTCAGTTAGAAAAATCTAATAAGCTTTCCATTCCTCCCAGCAGCCATTGAACCTGCCAATTAATTTCCAGTAAATTTGATAAGGTGGGAAAAAATTCAAATGTGTTACAGTCCTATAAACTCTGCAAAAATAGATGGCTGGGAGAGGAGATCCTGCTAATGTCTCACTAGGTGGTGGCAGGATGAATTTTTCTGGGGTGGCAAGCATCAGCAAACCTACTCTGGGGTGTAGTGTTAGGACTGTACCCAGCCTCAGGAGAAGTTTTGGTGAGAAATTGCAAAGAAAAGGAGACCAGGAATTCCAACCCCAACTACTTGTGAGACAACTGATTTTAACCAGTGAAAACACTTCTTTCCTTGACTCTGAAGTTGTTCTAATAATCTGATATCTATAATTGGGGCAAGAAAGGTGTTTTCTATTAATTATTAAGTGAAGAAAGTATTGGGACATCACGGAAATGGTATCTTTGTTGTCCGACTACAGAAACGAGCTTTGATGGAGCACAGAACGAGGAAGGGTGGTAGAAGTCCCTAATGGGGACCCCCAGCACATAGGGTAGGAGCACATCCCAGTGTCAGCATGATGTGGTGGGGATTAGGCCACAAAGCATCCTCTGGGAACTTGGATGCTGCAAACAAGGTGCCACAAGGATTTCTTCTCACTTTTACGCATGTGTCTTGTCAAAACAGCAGTGTCCGGCTTGTTAATGTTTTTCACAACATTTAACCAGCAGTTGCCTTTCTAGTGGCTATTAAGACCATTCCACTTGGCTGATTCCCCCTCACCTCCTGTTTGCTGTCACAATAATCTGTCTCTGCATGTTTTGGAGCTCCAGTTGTATTTTATGAGGGCTTAAATCTGGAGTCATCCCCACAGGGCTTCCTTTGAAATGTTTTCCTCATCTCCCCTTCCCCTACTCTGCAGACTTCAGCACAGGGGAGACTTTTTCAGAAGCCGGGTTAGCTTGCTGAGACGTCACTATAAATCCAAAGCAAATAGGTCTGAGATGTTCCTTGTGGGCCTTTTACTCAGCGAACTGAGTTGGGCAGCACAACTGCTGCTTTGCAAATACACTGCAAAGCTTTGAGATTTGCCTCCCATCATGGAACTGACTCTTTGCTGCCCGCTCCTTGGAGCCGGAGGAGGGACAGGAAGATCCCTGGGTTCCGCCTGCCAAGGAAATGGTTTCTCACAAATGTTGGATGAGCCCCTTTAACAGGCTAAAAAAAATCCTCTGCAAAATTGGGGTCAGTTCTTGGAAGATATTTGGCACTGCTCACTTTATGTCAGTCTACTGCCTCTGTAAAAATGGATGAAAGTTCCTCCATCTCTGGTGGTGCCAGATGCCTACATATACCCCTCCTAGCAGATATGAGTGGTGCAGATGCCCCATCCCTTGAAGTGTTCAAGGTCAGGTTGGATGGGGCTTTGGGCAATCTGCTCTAGTGGGAGGTGTCCCTGCCCATGGAAGGGGAGTTGCAACTTGATGGACTTTGAGGTCCTTTCCAACTCTAACCTTTCTATGATTCTATGACCTAAGCATGAGTTGCTCTGCCAGGACATGCCTATGAGAGCAGGCCTCCCCCTGTCTGCCTTTGGTAGACTCAACACATTCTTGTCAAGCCCTGGGAGGTCCTAAGCACCATGAATCATGGAATCATAGAATGGTTAGAGTTGGAAGGGACCTTAAAGATCATGAAGTTCCAACCCCCCTGCCCTGGGCAGGGACACCTCACCCTAGAGCAGGTTGCTCCAAGCCCCATCCAGCCTGGCCTTAAGCACTTCCAGGGATGGGGCATCAACAACTTCCCTGGGCAACCTGTTCCAGTGCCTCACCACCCTCACAGGAAAGAACTTCTTCCTAAGATCTCATCTAAATCTCCCCTCTTCCAATTCAAAACCATTACCCTGAGCTCTGCAGTGTTCGCATGGAACAAGAGAAGTCAGAGAAGTTCAACCATTGGATGAAATGGCTAATAGTAGCGTGGAGGTGCGAACCAAGACCCATGAGGTTTCATGTAGCTATCAGAGTGGTTTCTGACAGTCAGTGATGACCAGGAGCCCAGAGAGGTACCAGCACAGAAGCTGATCAGGAGCACACAATTCCTTTCCATCCCCATGGGCACCAGCAAGTGCCATCCTGTTCCCAAGGGCCCTCCCTATATGATGTGCCGAGGTCCACCTTGGCCTGTGGCCTTGAGAACTGGGTGCAGGGAAGGACCTGGAGCTGAGTGATGCTACTTAATCCATCCCTCTGTTATACGCTTTGTCTCTGGACAGCATGACTGCTGTAAGGCAAACACCGGCCCCACGCTAGAAATCCTCTAGCTTTTAGCTAAGCATGAATAATATCTCTTGCATTTAGTCACACCTAACACAGACTCGTTGCTCCTTCAGCTGCTCTTAGAGGTGGTTCCTCTCCATTCAATCAGCTGGTCTCGTGTCAAATATCCTTGCCCCAAGAGATATATGAGCACGGTTTATTCAGCCTCTAATGAAGGTAGATGAAACCCTCACTCAATTTCTGAGATTCAGTCGTGCTAAAATCTATCAATTAACTAAAGACATTGGAGCTTGCTAATGTCAGAGTAATTAAGACATGCTTCAAGCACTTCCTATTAGTTATTCTTGTGGTTATTAGGTGTGGAGGAGAAGTACATAAATAGCCAGAAGCCCTCTGCCAGAAGCAGGAAAGACTGTTGCAAAATTGGGCTCTGGTGGGGTGTTCTGAAATGAAATTTGATTGGTATTTTCACTTAGCAAGAAAGGGATTTAACCTAAATATTAACCATATGACAGGGAGTGTCTTGAAACCTCTCGAGGGATTAAGGCTTTCTTATATCAGGCACTATATGAATAACTGTAACTGTCTAAAATGGAAGAGTTTTCCCCAAGAAACAGGCAATGCCAGAGGATTACTGAGCACCTCTGTCTCAGACACACTCCTGAAATGCCCCCTCTCTCTTCTCAGAAAAGGGAACGTCATAAACCAGACATCTAACATCTAAATAGCCAAAGCTTGGGCTGGTCTTAGCCCTAGTGAGCAATTGTGAGCCCTTAATGCATTTCTTGACAACACTTGCTTCAGCCCATGGTATCTGGAGTCCCTTGCCCTGACTTTGCCTGCTCCAGACCCTACGACCCAGACATCTCATCCATCCAAAGCTGGGTTTGGAGGCTTGGAGGCATCTCAACCATGCTCTCTGGGAGGAGGGAAACAAAGGTTTGCTTTGAGTCTGTTTCAAGCAGGAAGATAAATTGAACCTGGGGCTATTGAAACTGGTCTCAGCCAAGAGTCCATGAATGTGTTGAACTGAGGCTGGAACATGGGAGCTGGGGGACACAAGCACCCATCAAATCTTCTCCCTGCGGGAAAGAGGATGCACAATCACACCAGCAGCTATTGCATCAGTAACTTGCAAACCTGCTTCCTGACTTCAAAGCCATTTGAGGTAGGGTAAGAAGTCTCAGGGAAGTAATTTCTGTACCAGTTTAGTGGAAATAGGTCATAAGAAAATTCTTCAGGAAAAGCTGCCGTATAGATTTAGTCCTTATTGGACTCATGACTATCCAGACAGGATAAAAAGGCTATAAAAGTCCCAGCCACAAGGAAATTTTCCTTCAAGGGCTTGACCAGAGGATTGATCCATGAAATCTCTAGGAAAATGGATGTTTATATGTTGCTCCTGCTGTTGGAAAACAGAGCTAAAGTGCTCTGAGCTGCCTGTTGAGGCTGAAATTCTCGCTCCAGTGGAGCAGAACGAAGCATCAGAGCTAGAGAGGTACCCAGAGATGACCTTTTCCATAAGAAGAAGGTAAGGCTTTGGTGATCAAACAGTCCAGCCCAACCTCTTTGCTGAAACCAGTTACACTGGTGAGTTTTTATGAAACAACAGTGAAACCCCAGGAAGGAGGACCATTAGTTGGCAGCTCATTCTGACACACCCTCCAAGGGGAAACCAGCACTGTGGGTTGGAGGAAGTCTCTGTTCCCCCTTCCCATGCCCCTGAGCCAGTCATCATCATCAAAGAGATGATCTTTAGTCAGGCGTCTGAAATAGCAGACAGAAGAGTCATCCAGGGAAGATGTCCCTAAAGTTAAAAAAGGAACTTACTATGAAGCCTGAAACTAAAGACAACCTGCCCATGAGTCTCCTCCTGCAAGTTATTCTCTTCTCTATCCAGCAAAAACCTCAAGGGATCAACTCCCATTAAATTACTCCCTTCTCTGCCAGCCAGAAACTTATATGCATCACCTCCCACTAAATTACCCTCCTCTCTGGCCAGCCTGAAACCTCAGCAGCTCACCTCCCCTGGCATTCCCCTCTGCCAGCCACAATTAATCCTTTAAGCTGAATTTTCATTCCCAGGTTCTTCTCCAAGTGAAAGATCTGGGGCTCCAGTAAGGAAAATAAAGTCTGCAAGTTTCTAGAGGTATCCAAAGTGGTCTTGAGCAGGAGGCTCCTACCAAAGGTAGGCATGAGACCCCAGGGCTTGTTTTTGCTGCTCTTAAGCTCCCTCAAATGCAGTGGGAATCTTCTCATCTCCCCCAGGAAGGACAAAGTCATGTCCCAGCACAGCCAAGGAGCCCTAAGATGTGCAAAATATGATGATGAGGAAGGAGAAACATTAAACATTTTCCTTTCCTCCCTTAATGTCTTTGTAAAGTATTTGATCTGGCAGCCTCTAGAACATTTACCATGGGAGACAATCTTTGCCATTTGGGGCTAATGATAAAGTAAAACTGCCTGTTATCAGCTGACCAGCTCGTCCCAGCAGGAGACATCCTATCTTGGGCACATCACAGCACATTTAATTATTAAAGAAGCTGTTTGTTTGCCCTGATCTATGGAGAGAGGGGGAAAAAAATAATAATGGCAATTTCTTTTGTTCTCCACAAGCAGCAAATCAGTGTTTCTGTTCTGTCTTCATTACCTGCTCAGTAATTGTCACTGCTGAGTGCCTGGTGAGACATCCTGAAGGATGCTAAAAGCTTTCCTTTCCTATTTTGCAGCACCAGCTGCTTTTGTCTTCTCAAGGGCCTGCTTTTAAAGGGGCAGGGTGCTGTAAATGCAACCCCCGGATTTATTTTTAATGAGTTCAATAGTAAAAATCAAATGGCCTTTTGCCAGTCCATCCTTTGCCCTTGCCATCTGCTGCAGGAGTTGATTTATTGGGAGCAACATCCTTTGGCTGCGAAGGTGAGGGCTCTTCCTGACACCACAGCTCCCTGTCCTTCACCTTCCCCAGAATTAGCAAAACAAGGTGAAATTTGGGATGTTTCAGAGGTTGGGGAGCAGATATTTTCTTGCAATGTCCATTTCTCCCTTCATTTCAGGACAGGACACAGTTTTGCTGGAGGACTACATTCCTACACAAATGCTGTAACAATATGGCAATTCAAACCAGAAAGAGTCATGCAAAGTCCTCAAAAGGTTAAATGGTGGAGATTCCACAACAGGCCTAGGTAATTCAGCCTCTGCTCCTTTATTCCTGCCTCTAGGGTATTATAGTTCCCTCTTGCTGCCATTTAAACTTATGATGTCTTGTCTTCTTCACCACAGACATCAAAAATTGCATTTCATTCTCATCACACAATTAATATTCAGCAAACCCAAGACTTTTTAAGAGAAAAATCTGCTTCAATACCCTTCTTAATGTAAATACTTTAGAGTAATTTCCTAAAAATAGTTGAAATGGTGCAGTTTGCCATTTTCAAAGACAATATATGATAGGTTTCTCATTTTAAAATGACAAACCATTTTGAAAGTCAGTTGCCATACTGCTTTCTTTCAGAGGTGTTGCTTTAACTTGGGGCATTTCAGAATTACTAGAGCAACATCTTCCCCTGAACCAGGTGGGGTTGCTTGTCCCCAGCTCTGCAGCAGTCACTCGAGGACCCGATAAGGGGGTGTTTGGTCCCGTTCCAGGGCAGAAAAAGCATCTCACATTTTTTGTGATTTCTCACTCTACAGTACTCACCTTTAGGGAATGGAGACCTTTGGGATGCTACCCAAAGTCATCATGGTCTTCCCGCTCTCCCTGGCTCCGGGATCTCCTTCCCAGGTCCCTGTCAGAGGCTCCTCCAGCCCTCACTTCTCGGATTTTTTTGGAAGCTTGCGATTTCGAGTTTAGATTTATTTATGTTAGTTTACACCCACTTATTTCCTAAATATTACCTTCAAGTTTAAATAGCTCTTCTCCCTCCCTAGTGCTATTCCTTTGGTTGTTGTTAGAAACAGGAGCTCCCACTCAGCCTCTATTTATAGGGTTAAACACAGGGTCTTGTGGTCTCTCAGAAAAAAAGTGTTTGGGGCTCCCCAAACATCCCAAGAATGTTTCTTGGCTCCTTTTCTAGTTTTGTGTTTTCTTTGCAGAGATGCAAGTTGCACACAGAGAGCAGAGACTTTGGATCACGCCTCTTGCATCGGTCCAAGTGTTTGGCTCAAGCCCCTCTGGAGACTCGGGGCTGGGAGAGACTCAAACGCTCACCAAACAATGGCCAAACCCCCTCCTTGGAGGAGCCAGGCTCTTCCTTGGCCAGAGATGGGGCTTGGGCTAAGGTGGACTCTCAGGTGGCCTTTAGAAAGCCCAGCCCATCCTTGGCTGGGTGTGTTGTACCCTGGGTTACAAATAAAAAGACACAGAAAACATCCCAACCTGGAAAGAAAAGTTTTTCCCTCCTTCCCCAATCAAAACCAATTCAACTGGTAATTTTTAGCTCACTGCCTTGGCTGTTAGTGCAGATGTTTGCAGCAAGAGATGAGATTTCTGCTTCCTGAGGCAGAGTCCCCAGACACAGGGGGTTCCAGGCTGCAGCAGTTTTCCCCATGTCCGCACCCCGGGCTCAGGGGGGAGCTGCCATTCACTCAGCCTCCCAACAATTTCTGCTTATTTAAACTCGTAGTACAAAACGTTTCAGCGGATAATTCAGTGCCTCCGGGAGCTCTTGAGGAGGCAGAAATAATGAAAAATTATTAATTAGGCTATTATTAATTTATTGTAATTATTAACTGCTGACATTCTCCTTGGCACCAAGCTCAGCTCCAGCTGGTGGGACCACAGTTGCAGATGGCAAGAGCCTGCCATGAGGAACGATGATCTTGTTATACCCCCGCTCCACGCTGTGCCCTGCGGTGAGCATGAATGGGGGGATGGGGAAAAAGTAGAGGGGTTCTTCAGATGCATCCACAAAAAAACAACAGCCCAGAATTTCCATATGTATTAAATTTCCCATACTTTATTTCAGCACACACAGTCTATAATGTCTTACATGAGAGGTGGCAGCAGCGTAGAGAATAGTAAGGCTGAGAGTAGTCTTTTTTCCGAGCAGAAGCAGAAAGCCAGGTGAGATGGGAAGGCTGTGGTCCAAAGCATTCTTGGTGGAGCAGGACACAGAAAGTACACTGTACCCATCATTATCACACACCAGACAGGATCAGGACTCCACATGGGTGTCCACATAAATCTACAGTGCTCTGTCTACCTCAACTATCCTCCAACTTATTATACCAACCCATGAAGAACTTGTAACACCAAGTTTCAGAGACATCCCTCACGACTTACCATGCAAAACACACAGGCAAGAAGTGCCTAAAAACAAGCCCACTTTTAGATCTTTTTCACAGATTTTAGCTGTCCAGCTCACTGCCTGGAGTGGTTTTGGATTCAAGGAGTGTTGAGCTATTACAAAGGGAAATGCCCTGGGGTTTAATAATGCAGATTCAGACTGAAACCTGAGCCCCAGCCTGGGCACAGGAACTCATGTTTCTGAGCATGAATTAACTCCTAAGTGTTTGCAGCCAGGAAGAAATTTTCAGCTCCAGCTCAGAGAGCAGCAGAAAGAATCATTTCCGTCACCGGCTGCATTCCTGGCTGACATTATTAGATTAGAGAGATAGGAGAAAAATTACTGCCTGTGCCTCAGTTTCCCAGGCATGTGGCTAGGAGGAAGGTAAAATACCAGTTCAGCCAAAAAGCCTAAAACTCAGAAGCCCTCCCGGTTCAAGCACAATGACTAGGATTTTAGGATCTTGCCAGAAAACTCCCTTTCTTCCCCCAGTCCCTCCTCTCCATCACCCACTGCAGCTCCTCTGGGGACACTGCTACCCTGCAGGTATCCAGAGAGCACCCCTGGGTGCCAGGACACTTCTTGTAGCCTCTCCTGTGACCTGGGAATGGAGACTTGCCACAACCTTGGCTGCTGAAAGCCTTGTCATTATCCAATTACCTTGAAATCACTTTTAACTCAGGCCAAATGCAAATTACTCAGGTAAAATGCAAATAAAGGTGTTAATTCCCAACATCCAAAAATAGACAACAGAGCCACAGATGTTTGCAAAAGACATAGGTGAGGGAATAAAGAAAAAAAAACACCTTTCAGATAGTTTCAGTACGTTCAAATTGGAGAAGTGTCCCTCCATAGTCCCTCCTCCATTGCAGACTTTTCCAGCCAAGATGATGGGGGAGGATTCCCCCTTCTGCTGCCCCTGGCCCTCAGAATTGCCTCTTTAACCAACAGGGAGGTGATGGGGACCTTTCTGTCCCCTGAGGGCTCCCAGGGCATGGGATCGAGGTAGTTCCAAAGCAACCATCACCACCCCAGCTCTGCAGGGATGGGAGCTGATCTCCAATTGACCCACCTCGTGCAAGGCCCAACAACAGCAATTACCAAGAATGTCCTGCCCTGTGAAAACTGTGAAATGCAATGTTTTGCAGCTGTGTGGATCATTCACATCCAGAGACTGCCCCTCAGATTCATTAAGTGAGCTCCTGTGATGATATGTGAAGGAAGAATGTTGTGTTAGGAGATGTGATGTGGCTGGATGGTGTGTGGTGGTTACGGGACCTGACTAACAGTCTTCTCAAGTATTTCTAAACTTCTGCAGCTTCGTTTTTTAAACAGAACTCTAATGATTCCTGTGGCAGACTGTGAGAAGAGTTGCCCAGCAGTTCCTCTTGCTAGGTAAGTTTAGTTAGATGTGGAGGAGAACTCCCTAGCCTATGCTATAAGAGGTTGACGACACAATCCTTTCCCCAGAATTGAAGTCGTGAACCCAACGGGCCAAGTCCAGCAAAAGATCCCACAGCCATGTCAGGAAACATCGTCTGTGGTGGGAGAAGTGGGGCTGCTTGTGTTTTCCTCTGGAAGCCATTGTCAGGGATGAAATTTGGTCTGAGTTTTATCAGAACCAGCTGCTCCAATTCTCCATTTCTCATGACTTAGTGCTGATGAGAGAAGATTATGAAAAAATAATGAGAAAGACAGAATCAGATTGGAATGTTTGGGTTTTATCTAAATGGAACACTTAAATTGATTTAGCCTTTATTATTATTATTGTTCTGTTACAGGCAGTAGCACAGGGTCCCTATTATTTTTAAATGGCTTTGTTCCTCATTAGATTGAACACAGATTGTCAACCAGCAGAATTTCTTATTGAATGCAAATCCAGGCACCAAATGTCCAGGCTCCAGCACTCCTGGACAAATGCTGATTTTTCTAAACCTTTCTGTAGGGGGAAATATCTCACCAGGGAATTCTCTGTCCTCTCAGACAGGGGACATGGGGCAAACTGTACTGTCCACCCGCCTCAGGGATGGATACAACCTCAGGAAGAACAGCGCCTGGTTTATGGAGAGGAGGAAATGCCTCTGAGCTGGGCCAGGGGTCGGTGAGGGACACAGACAAATCCCAAGGGATTACCAACACAGATGTCAGTTGTCTTGAAGCAGGTAAATAATGGGAAATGTTTGACTGCTGTATTAGCTGACTATTAATAACTGCTGATGCTCAGGAAATGTTGTCATGTGGAGCAGGAATAGGCTGCTCTTTGCCTCAAATCCTGTACAATAGACCAAAAACACTCCGAGGCGGCATTCTGGAGCCACTGGCGTCCGCCGTATCCAGATATCCATCGCTCCCATCAGGCAACTCTGTCTCACAGACCAGGACAAGGAGTTTTATCCGGCCATTCTCTGCTGGGATTTTATAATTATTTTTTTTTTAAATATGTATGTTATTATTTTTGAAGGACTTCCTGCCCTTGGAAAGCAGGGGAAAGAGTCCAGGAGCTACAAAAAACAAGGTGAAACATGGAGGAGGAATCTGTTGAGCTCCAGAGATGAGCCGGGAGGGAGGGACCTCAGAGGAAACAGGAAAAGACGGGAGTGAGGATGTGGGAGTTACTGATTTACAGCAGTGCAGAGTCCTGAGAGGTGGGACACAGGATCAGGTCTGCCAGGGCGCTGGGGCAAAGGGAGGCAGGAGATGACCTTCCATGTCCATGTCCAGAGGTGGGAGTAGAGTGGTGGTCACCTGCTCTCTGACATGGAGCAGGATGGTCCATCACCACCTTTAGCAGTGTTGCCTGGGGAGCAGTAAGGCAGTGTTAGTCGGAGCAGCTGGTAAATACCGAGCATTTGGATTGTGCAGAAAAGCTCAGAAAGGGTTTATAACCCTCTGAGGATGTGACAGGGGGTGACTCTGTCACTGCTGGTGCTGGGGTGGTGCCATGTGAGGTCTGGAAATGAGGGTGAAGCCCTGAAGGTCCTTCAATACTGGAATGTTTAGGTGGATTTGTGGTCTTGGCAAATACCAGGCGGTGGTACATAGCCCTCCCCGCCCTGCTCCCCTTCCAGCACACCCCAACAGCTTGTGTGGGAAGTTCCCATCCAGCTCACAAGTCCCTGGCACTCTTCTTCCGTTGCACCCAAATATCTACAGCATTTTGGCACACTGGGAGGCCGGTCAGGCTCTGGGGACTACTGGAACATTCATACACGGCATCCTGTGATGCCAATGTCCCTGGAACCTGGCGCCTGACTCCATCACACCTTTGAAATGCTGCCTTAGAGAAGCACATCTCCAAGAATGGTGGGTGTGGGCAACAAACCACCAGATCCAGCTGAAGCAGCAAGGGGGTTTCTGCAGGTGTGCTGTGTTTCAGATACGCTCACACGTCTCTCGTGGCCCTCTCTGTACCGCTGTTGCCTTGGCTATGTCCATGCAAGAAAGCAAGGCTGCTGGGTGGCTTGATCACCTGATGAGGGGTGCTCAGGAGCCCTGAATTTATTTCCAGGATTGAGGCAGATCAGAAAACAAGAGCTGCCAGTGGGGTGGCTTGGGGTGGTGGAAGCCAAACAGGCTTTTCCTGAGCTGGGTTGAAGGCATGTCTTTGAAGCAGACACAGCCTGGGCAAGGGCAGCCAGGACTCCTCTGGAACAGTGGCTTGCAGGGGACAGCATTCATCTGCAGGTGCTGCCTGGGTCTGGATGGAAGCTCAGGCTTGGACATGGCACATGGAGCACAAGCTGCTGGGTGTCTGCTGTGATTTTGTTGGCTCCATATCAGAGAGATACACAGTACCTTGATTTGCATCTCAATAAATGTTATCTCCTGGATTCTAGAATGTGTTAAATTGCTGTGAAGAAAATCTCTTGACCCTTGCTATGTATGTTCAGCAAAGAGTCAGGACAAATTGTCTTCTCCAGGTTTCTGTGCTGGATAATTGGATAGACCATGGTGAACTGTCCTCTGGTGGTACTGACCTCTCTGCTGATGATGGAGATTTTTTTTTTTCCCCTTACGATAGCTTTCCAATTTATTAAGATCACTTGGAATTCCAGCCTTGTCCTCTGATGTACTTGCTGTCCCTTCCGGCAGGGTATCGTCTCCGAATTTAATAATCATCCGTGTTATGCCATCATTCAACTGTTAATGAAAATATTGAATAAACCTGCCCCAGGAGAGACCCTGTCTGGATGTCCACTCAATCCATCTGTCCATTTTTGACAGTGAACTGCTGATAACAACTCCCCGGGTACCTTACAGTCAGGTTTTTCACCCATCTCACAATAACTGCATGAAGATGAGGGTCCCCTGTGAGACAGTGACAAAACCTCACTGCCCCAACCATGTTAGACAAGGACCTGTCTGTGTCAGTGCATGGAGCAATGTTCCTGGTCACGAAAGGACATTGGATTGATTTGACACATCGGTTCTTGACAAATTCATCAAGACCCACGTCCTTGTCATCTTCAGCGAGCTTACAAGCAGTGTGACTACGTAATCCAAGATTCTTGAGTTTATAAAGTAAACTGGGAAGCTTAAAGCACCTTGGTTCTTTTCCCACCTTTTTGGGAGTGTTTTCACAGGTCTTCAGTGGGAGCTATGTCTTCCAGATGGCTCAGACAGATTTTTTTAAGATGTTTATTGGGTCCAGGTTGTTTGAAAAGATCCATCTCAAAACAGCTTCTTGGTTCCTTAGCGCCAGATTTGGCTTCTCACCTGTGTCTGTGCCTCTCTGTGAAGACTTGGTGAGACCTCAGGGCTGAGCCTTGGAACCTGTGGGTTTTGGCATCAGGTCTGACCTTGCTGCCTTTCGGCTTTGCCCTGCATCCTCTGAGCACAGGGACCGACCTGGGGAGCTGTTCCACCTCCATCCACCCTCTCTGAACCACTCCTTACATTTATCTGGGATAAATTAGCCTTGATCTTTCAATTCCTTAGGACTGGCAAGCCAATCACAAAAGCCCACCAAGATGCCTAAAAAGCCAAGCTCAGTGTTAACCCTTTGGCTTGCTGCTGCTTAATCGTTTCCTTCAGAGGCTGAGCAGAACATTTTCCCACTCCATCTGAAGCCCATTTGTACTAATACAAGGCATGTTGGTGGTTTTTTAGAAATCTGAATCTGGCTATTGGGAAGTGTTTTATTTCAGCTCAGGCAGTGGTTGTTACTGCTTTAGGGTTATTTTTTCATCTCCTGATTCCAAGGAGCAGTGGCACTGCGTATAAGCCTGGATCTCCCCTCCCCAAGCCTAAGTTAAACTGGAGTGCTAGTTTTACCCCTAAAATAGGCACCTTTTGCAACACAACCTTTTAGAGCATGGGGACAATGGTGGCTCCGAGGCTTTGGGGACAGTTTACCCAGGACACTGGTGACAATCTTGTTTCTTTCCATGCTCTTTTCAGCTTCAGGCTTAGTATCCGAAGACCTTTCCCAGCTGTGTCTCCACGAGGTGGTCAGCACCGGACTCTCAGGTATCTGTTGTGGCTGTTCTTGTGGAATTGCTTAAAAGCCCTTTGAATCAAAGGCTGGGGAGGAGCTGGGGGAGGGGGTCTCTCTTAATTGGCAAGGTGAAATCTCAATTACAGTGTTGTTTTTGGACGCCCTGCTCATATTGCAATGATTTACGAGTGAGTCACAGGGAGCTCCTTTTGCTGCAAAAAAAAAAATACCCCACTTAGACTATTTGGGGTTATCCTACCAAATCCTGTGGGTCTGCAAGGGTGCTGTGGGAAGGGAACATTCCCATAACAGCTGCTGAGGGGGAAAAAAATTATATATATATATACAAGAAATGGGGATGGGGATATAATAGAGGCTGTTTCAAGCCTTCAGCCTGAATACCAACACCTCGCTGTGAGCAGTTACTCACTTCCCCTGTAACGGCAGCTGGCTGCGGCCGCTGCCAAGCGCTGGGGTAGTCCCACCACCAACACAGTGGAATCATTATTGCCAGGGCTGGGGACCAGCTCAAAAACCTGAATGGGTGGCCCTGGTCAATCTGAGATACTTCTGTGGGCAGGGAGAGCTGCTGTGGAGGGTAAACCTGGAGGTACACAGGGGTTGGAGGGAGGTGAGAGGGACCTGTCTGGCTCCAGGAGCTGATGGTGGGGGGAAAAAGGGAGGTGATTTAGGGTTCTATCTGCTAGCAGCACCCAGCAAGGTACTTCTGAGCTACCTGGCCTGAAGGGAAGGACAGGGTTTGTCCAGTGACCCTTGCTAAAGGCTGAGTGTTGGGTTGTAGAGAGCAGCAGTTTAATCATTTTTAAGTGCATGAAGCACATAGTGACAGAGCAGGAGAACCTTCAGCCAGCAGGGTCCAGACTGGTAATAAAAACCAGCAACACTCCAAAAAACATACCCCGAGACCCAGAGAAAGTGTTTCTCCCTGAAATTCATGTCAATTGTGCAACGTCACCAGGGTTGGGTGCAGATTTGCTGGCACATGACATGGAGCAGGTCCAGCCCATGGGGATGGGGAGATAGGGCTGGTAGCCTCCTGGGGCGTGGCATTTGCCCTCGGCTGGCTCTCAAAGCAACCTGAGGCCATAAAAGCCAGGGTGCATCCACGGGGGTCTGGCCTCTACAACGCAGGAGCCGGCTGAATACATCCAAGTATCTCCTCACAGAGGCCAACAGTGTCGTTGCCAAACCTCACACCACGTTCACTTCCAGGAATCGCCCTGGAAAGGAGAGGGAGGAGAGCGGGACCCTGGGCCAACAGCCCCAGCTGCTACCACCTCCCTCTTTGGAGAGGGATTGCTCCTACAGCTGGATCACCAGCTTGCTGGTGGCCCTTCTGGGACACGGGGGATGCTCAGGTGACATGGTCTCCATGTCTTTAGACACACCAGTGTTGGTTGCAGGCAAACCTCCCCTGTGGTCTAGCACAGGCACAACTGGGCTGCGCTGGGGTGGTCCAGGCTGCCACTGGCTCCTCAGCATCTCTGCAGAGTTGCCATGGAAACCATTAATTAACCGCCATCCCTTGCCTGATGGTATCAAACCCCAAGAACACATAAGATCATTTTCCTTCATCTTCATCGCACGCTGGCACGACAAACCCCTGGGGGTGGGCAGTCAGCAGCAAGAAAGCAGGCAAAGCCCTGGGCAGACAATGTTTAAATGACTTTATTTTTTTTTTTTCTCCTTTTATAAATGGGCACAGCACAGAAATAATTAAAAAAAATAGACAGTACCATTACAGTGCTAGATCCATTGGCAAAGATTATTTTTTATAGTCTTTTTTATTATTTTTAAAGTTTTGGCCATTGAGTAAGAACAAAAACAATTAACCAACATTTTATTTTATTTTATTTTTATTTTTTTAACAGACACTATGAAGCAATTTAAGTACTAAACTCTAGAAGAGTTATGTACATACAAAAAAAAGTTCTGTTTAAGATATGTTTCCTATTAAAAATATTTACATGCATTTTTTTCCCCTCCCATATTCATTGAAAGGTAAAACAGTTGTAGTTTCTTCTATTGTTAACGATTTTTCATTCTCCTGTTGGGAATTCAAATCAGCTCCAAAGAAAAAGTGAAGTGGGGCTCACTTGTTGGGCTCTTATTTTTCTTTGAATTATTTAAACCTTCTGGAAAGGGATATTTTTTTGGACATATATCAATTGATTTTTGGGGTTTTTTTTAGTGTTTTTCTTTCTTTTTTTTTTTTTTTTTAAATTTATACAAGAATGTTTCATGTTTATTTACAGAAGAACCCATGGGTGGCGGTTTATCCCGGAGCCATGGAGGTGAGCGGAGGTGAGAGATAAGCACGTGATTTTAAAAAGTAGTTCTATCAAACTGCAATGGATATGTATTTTTCTAAAGTCAGCAGTTCTGCCTGGTTTGATTGTCAGCTGTACTTCTATGAGTTAGACCGGGGGGACCCAGGAGAGGGGTAGCTGATGCAGATAAAGTCACCGGTGCCCTTGAGGGTCTTTGGAGATGCGGTGGATGAGCTGTCTGGAATGTGGAGGGAACAAAAGAAATCTGGGCATCACACGGGCGTCTCCTAGGGTGACTTTTTCCCCGAAATAAAAATAATAGTAAAAAAAATAAAAATTGAGCAAACCAAAGGAAAAAAAAAAAAAAGCAAAGAAGTTTGTACACTCCAGACTGAGACTTCTCTATAGACTGGGTGTGGAAACGTCCGCGGAGCTGCAGGCACAAGGTGCGTGGGACAAACCAGAGCGAGCACGATGCTGCTTTGGCTCTGGCCGGGGATGTGGTGTTCGTCAAAAGGCTCCTCACACCGACCGTCCCTGCAGCGCCGAGGAGGCAGGATCAAGGCCCTTGCTATGACCGA
>VXBW01006874.1:354235-384577 GCA_013400375.1 Thinocorus orbignyianus
AGAAAGAGAGAGACAGAGAAGAGAGAAAGAGAGAGACTGGATGAAGTAGAGGAGGAGGGAGAGCTTGGAGTGGGGAGGGAGGGAGTGCGAGGCACGCCGGGCTCTCCTTCTACGCATAAAACTCTTCCTGCTTGTCGGGCTTCTGGTAGGTCACGTTGGCTTGCTTGGGCTCCTCCAGTGTGTAACTGCCCTCATCCTTCTTCTTCATCCGGTAGATGAGCAGCATGACCAGGAAGGCAGCAAAGAGAGCTCCCACCACGCCACCCACGATCACCGCTGCAACACAGAGAAGTGGCAGGGACGTCAGTGCCACCCCACGGCTCCCACCTGGCCTTCAGCTCAAATAATTTGAAGGGGACAGAGAAGGGGGAAATAACTTGGGATTCCAGTTTGGGTTTTGTGCTCTGTAAGTTTGCAAGCAACTTCTCTCCTGAAATCTATGGTTGAGAAAACTGAAAATGAAGGAGAGGAGCTGATGCAATCGCGTGATTCAAGGGGCTTCAACAAGCTCCCAAGTGCAGTGATGCTGAAGGGTGGGTAGGACCTGAAGGTATGTACTCTCCAGCTGCACAGTGGGCAATGGACTGGCACGAGGCAGCCCTGGCACAGGGAGAGGTCCCTGCGTGGGCTGTAACCTGATGTAAGGAGGGTGCTGAAAGTCCCCCAAGGAGCTGCTCACTCGGGTGCCTGCCAGAATCCACCATGCTCACTTGAAGTCCACCAGAATGATAGTTGTACCATTGCCTCCAGCATCCTTTAGCTGGTGGTGGGACACTGACACCTCTGCCCCATCTCTGATGTCCCTCTGGCTGGGACAAGTGGCCCTCCCAGGGCACCCCTCTCCTCCCCTGCAGTCAGAGATGGCTAGGTGGTATTCAGCCAGCACCGTAGCACATCTTTCCACTAAAATCCTATTTTTTTACCTGGAAACCCATCTTACCAAATGCAAATGGTGCACAGCAACCCCTGGCCATACCCAAGCTCAAGCTCTGGAGCTATTTTGGCAGGGGAGTGTGGGTTATCCCAGACTCAACACTACCTCAAAGACCAACACCTTTCCTGGAGCATAGACAGCCCAGTCGTCTGTCCCCCACAGCCATGCCAGCTCTCCCCCCGTAAGCCCTCAGGCCTCACCTATCAACACTTCTTTCCTCTCCAGGATGTTTTTCTGGGGCAGCTGAGCAGCCGAGTTGCCGGAGTCTATCGTGTTGTCAATGAGCCCTGGCTCCGCATTCTTGCCCAGCCCAGGTCCTGATGGCGGCGTCACCACGGCCATCACCTCATTACCGAGCTCGGGACGAGTTGTCTCCTCCTCCTCCCGGATCTCAAAGTCCCCACTGGGGCCACTGCTGACTGGGACCTCCAGCTCGTTGTCAAGGGCCGTTGTTACCTCCCCTGGCTCCATCTGGGAGAAAGGACAAGATGGAGAGGGGCAAGGACCAAAGGGTGGTTTCTGCTTTTCAGCAGCTCTGATGTGTCCAGAGAAAAGATACCACAGTACCAATGACAGAGTGGCCCTCTCAGTAAGGAACACAGTGGGTGACACTGGGGTGTTCCTCCCCTGTGTCACTGAAGTGGATGGTTATATTGCAGCAAGCAACACAACCCCACATCTTGATGGTCACCAAAAGGCTGAGGCCATGGTGGCTGAGCTGGACCATTCTTTGTCCCCATCCCAGGTGCCCCTGAGATGCACAAACACTCACCTGTTCCCTGTAGCCCCACATCCCAGACCCACATTCAGGCTCTTTATCCCCAGTGTATACTGGTGGCTGGCTAAAACATCTCACAGATGCCTCCTGGCTAGACACAGAAGTGATGCAACCATTTGTGCTCCAACATAGCAAGTGTAAGGATCAGATGCCATTCGATAAGCCCTAGGGGTTCCCTTCCCTCTTTCTTTTCTCCTTTCGTCCCGCTGTTATAGTTGCAGGGCAGGAGCAGGAAGATGGGTCCTTCTCACCCAGGACATGGAGCCAGCCCAACTTCCTGACATGGTCCCTGGCCAAGTCCCCTTGGCACAGAGGCAAACCAAGCCTGGAGAGCGAACATGGGTTGGGCAGATGAGCCCCTCCATCCCAGCCCTGACATAATCATTGACTCCTGTGCATCCCCACACCTGCAGCTCCCTCAGGGCCAAATCCCCCCCGACCGTCTCCCTTGTCCCAGAAATCTGACCTGCTCCGTGTTCACACACTGAGCTGGAACACACTGAGCATCCCCCAGCAAAACCTCCCTGGGATCCCCCCTTCACAGGGCAAACAGCTTTTCCTCCGTGGCTGCCTCCTGATGCTGCAGATCAGGATGAGCAAAGAGCTCGACGGGCCGATGCCAGGCAGGGTGAGCAGAGCTCTCTTCATGTCAGGCTGCCCCCGGCGCGAGCGCATGGCTCGCTGCCTCCCACAAGCGCGCGTTTTTGTGACAGAGATTAATTGAAGGTCAGGGAGAGCCCAGAGCGCTATACATACATATACGTACACAGAAAAGAGGGACTAGTTTAGACAAATCACTCCACCTTTCAGTCAAAGCGGTTTTCAAAAGGCCCCCGAGGGGCTCTGAATGAGAGATGGATCAGCGGATTAAATCCCCTGCTGAGGGCACCCGATGGGCTGGAAACGCACCGTCAAGCTGTAATTGTGGAGGTTTGGGCCTCCCATTGTAGGGCTGCAAGTTGGGAAATGGTATGATGAGCCCAGACAGCAAAGCCGTGTTATCCCCATGGGGCAGTGGTACCCCTAGATCTGCTTCCCTCCTGCCTGGGGAAGCTGCTCCAGGACAAGGCAGAGGAGAGGGCACTAGGCACACGTGACACATCCCTGGGTGTCCCATCAGCTCTCGTGACAGCCCCATCACCAGGCTCTGCCCGCGCTAAACCCTCCACCCATTAATCTTCCCCCTCCAGCTCCCAAAATGTTCCACTCTCTGCAGAGCTGGGAAGAACCCAGTCTGGCTTGACCTTCCATCCAAGGCCAGTTTGGACAGGGCTTTGAGCAACTTGCTCTAGTGGGAGGTGTCCCTGTCCAGGGCAGGGGGCTTGGAACTGGATGGTCTTTAAGGTCCCTTCCAACCCAAATCATTCTACAATTCTATGATTCTACAATTCCTCTGAGCAAATGGCTCAGGACGGATCTACCCCAAAGGCTTCCCATCACCATTGATTGGCTTCAAACACGGCCCATGGCCCTTTAGCAGGTGAGAAGGGCTCCTGCCTCCTACCTGGGGGGCTTCTGTGGGCAGCAGCGTGGTAGGACTGGATGGCAAGGCAGTGCTTTTTCCTGTGAGGTCTGCAGTCCTGGAGGTGGTTGGTTTTGGCAGGGACCTGGGTTTGGCTGTGCTGGTGGGGACAAGCTGTGACGTGGTCACTTCTGTTGGTGTGCTGGTTTCAAGGATGGAGGTGGTAGGTATCTCTAGTGTGGTGGCCCGGGTGGTGGCTGCCTTGGTGACAAGAGGGGGAAGGAACCTCCTGATGGTAGTGGGCTCGGCAGTGGCCATGGTGGTGCTGGTGGTGGTCGTAGCTGTGGTGGTAGTGGTGGTGGTAGTAGCGGCTGTGGTGGTCGTGGTTGTGGTCGTGGTGGTAGGGGAGTCGCTGGCAGTGGTGGTTGCTTTCCAACTGGGGATCACTGGTGTCTCTGTCATCCTGGGGATATACAAGACACTGGTTGTCTGCTCGGGGGTGGTGTCCTCAGCTGGGAATGGTTCAAAGGGGGTTGCCACAGGCTGCACCGAGGTGATGGGCAGCATGGCCGCTGTGGTGGGAAGCATGATGGACGTGTCCGTTGTGAGAGTCACTGCCGTCTCCAACCCCGACTCCTGCTCAAAATCTGAAAGAAGGGAAGAAGAGCAAAGGTTGAAGCTGCTGCTGGCCCAGCATCTCCCAGAGCTGACACCCACCAGGCCTCAGCCCTAAAAAAATTTGAGAACATGGACGGGTTCCGGGCTCAGCACAAACCAAGGGCTGCACATTCCCATGTGGCAGCCAAAGCCCCTCTTTAGAGGTGAATGAAACCTTTATAACAGGGCACATGCTATGGTGCTGGGGATGGGCTAATCCTGTCCAGTCAGACCAGAGACTGAAATGGGAAATGAAGTCACTTGTGCCCAGCCCTTGGGACAGTTTGCTTTTGTCTAGGAGAGGGTAGGAGGCCACCTCTGGAGATGGATAATGGTAATCCCCACTCTCAACATCCTGTATCAAGCCCCTCTATGGTCCCACCAAAACCCACGGCCAGGCTCCCCAGGGACCCTTCCCCAGGAACCCTGCAGCTACTTACATCCCGAGCCAGAGCCCGAGTAGACATCATCCAGTTCATCATCCCCAAAAGGGTCATCATCCCCGGAGCCCTCCAGGTCCACGGGCCTCTCGTAGTTCTCATTGCGCCAGCGCTGAGCCTGCAGCCAAGGGTGGAGAGAGGTGTGAGCAGCTCCAGGACAGCAAATCAAGATCTGTGCCTCCCCAGACACCCCCCAGCAGCCCCCGTGGGATGACGCAGAGGTTAAACAGGCCAGGGAAAAGCAAGACCAAGGGAACAGGAGTGCGGGCAGCACTTTCCAGCTCAACCATTCAGAATCGTAGGGTTTTTTTCCCCCAAATAGTTTGCTGCTGCAAATCTTCCAGACAAGCTGACATTTTATGGAGAGCTCACGTTGACACCGATAACATTTCCCATGGAAACAAGCCCCCAGGAAAAGTGGGGGGGGAAACCTAACAACTGCTTTTGAATACTGTTAGAAAAAAATATCGATTTTGTTCTCCAGCTCGCTATTGTTTTGTTTTAGATGATTTTCACATGATTCCTGGCACAGGTGTGACAGTAACACACGCCATCAGCTGCCATAACTTGGAAAGGCTCAATATGAAACAATATCAGATATTCTTCAAATATTCCACTGCTTCACAGTGCTGCTAAAACTTGAAGAGCTCTTGCTCATAGAGCTCTTAAACATCTTGTTTTGCAGATCAAAGTGTCTCCTGTTTGTGTCGCAAGGAAACAGTTTGACACTTCATTACAGCCCAAACAAGGAGGCTTTGATCTGCAAGATAGCATCAAATGTTTCAAGATGTAACAAGCCGGGTTAGTGCTTAAATTTAAAAGAACGGAGTTGAAGGGTCCCCTTCACCTGTTAGAGCATTTTTACCTCTTGACAAAACTTCTAATTTCTTTGTTTTTCATTCCGGATTAGCACAAAAAGGAGTTTTGAAAAGCCAGAAGGTCCCATGACAAGGTAATTTGGGACTTAACTTACATTTTCTCCCCACATCTCATCCCCTGGAGCCCATCAGCTGGTGAGGGACAGAAAACCCAGCAGCCTTTGGCTGTGGAGAGGTGCTTGGGGCTGGGAGGTAGGAGGACCCTTGCCAGGGGCTGCAAGCTGATTGCTGCCATGGTGCCCAAACCAAAGAGACGTCTGCTGCCCAAACCCTGCCTAGATAGCCACCGATGTACCACTTGTGTCATACGCCCACGGTGACAGTGTGAGCACATTCCTGGGCACATAAATCTCTTGGGAAGGTCAAAGGGAGTTGGCCTTTTAAATGTCTGTCTCTCCCAAAGTGCTGCTGAGCTTTTTCTGGCTGGATCTACTTCTTCATCTCCAGTTCTCCCCTATGCCCACAGCCGCTGGTTTTATCCCACCAGTCTCCAGTGAACCACACACTTTCCAAACCACTGGGAAGGTTCAGTCTTTGCCCCAAAGATAATGTACTGAACTGGAGTTTCAAATCCATGGTCACCTCCACAGGGAATTGGGCCTCATGCAGCCCCTTGCTGAGCCCCAGAGGCCAAACGCCGCTGCAGCACAAGGCTGAGGATGGGAGAGAAGTGGAAGTCACATCACTGAACATGGGAGTCAGCAGTAATTAACCCTGCAAAGATGCTGGGAAGCCCAGCAATGGCTACAGTGCTGGTGAAACAGCCTGAAGAAGAGGGACCAGAAGAGATGGGTCAGACAGGTGGTAGCCAAGGGTGAGTAGGACACATTCCTGGAAGGCAGAAGCTCACTTTTTCTCCTCGGAAATCAAGGTGTCACCAACAGGAGACAAGCTCAACGAGCTTGATGTTGCCAAATGATTTCAAACAATCCTTTGACCTGATTTATGTAGGATCTATGGAGGAACATTTGGAGGTGCATTTATTTGCCATTATTATTATAATATCAAAAATATTAAGGCTCACCAAGTAACAAGGAAGTCACAGTGCAGATGCTCTCCAGACCACCCCTCACCCCTGCCAGTTAACCTGGGTGAGCTCCCCAAAGGCCAGATTCTCTCTGTGTGACCTGCAAAGTCTTGCTGTAATGGGAGCCACATGGCCCAGCTCCAACAAGCCTGTTTCTCCCTTAAATTGGAACCAGATGAGGTGGGTCCAGCCACTGACTCACTGGCTCCCCGTGCTTGGACCAGGAAATGAAAATGGAAGCATGTGTCACAGCATGCCACACCAGCCGCTATCTATCCACACATGGATCCATCCATCCATCCACCCTTCCATCCATGGATCCATCCATCCACTCTTCCATGGATCCATCCTTCTGTCCACCCAGCTACTCATGGATCTATCTATCCATCCATCCATCCTTATATCCACCCACCCGTGGATCCATCCATCCCTTCCATGGGGAGGAGAGACTCAGAAGAACCAGTGTCCTGGATCTGTTTTGACCAGGAGAAGAGTCTGGAGCAATAGAGCAAGGGCAAATGGGAACACACAATGCACTCCCATCCTGCTGCAATGACCCCAACTCAGCTGAGAACAAGGCAGATAGGAAGGTCGAATTGAAACAACTTTGGTATCTGTGGGTGCTGTTCACAGCCAAGGATGGGTACCAGCAGCCCCGTGGTGATCAAGTCACCGGGAATATCCTAGAGAGGACAGAGATCACTGTGTAAGGGCAGCTCACCAGTGAGAATTGCCCAGCCCCAAATCCACAAGCAAACCTTCCCATGAGAGTAACACCCCCACATTTTGCTCAGTCACCACCGATCCTTGCACCCCTCTGCTCAGCACGTGGTCAGGGAGGAGTCCCCGAGGATCCCTGCCCAGTCCCAGCATCCTCCCAGGACCACCAACCGACACTGTGCTCCAACCTGCAGCAAGCAGCTCCCCAACATAACACAGAGGTTCGGAGCTGGAAGCCCTTCCTGTGGGTCTGCCCCTCCTTGAGACCCCCACTCCCTGCTCTGTGCAAACACCATCACTCCCTCACCGTGGAGGGAGCAGGATCCGTGCCACAGCCCCACAGGGATCTATCTCCTGGAGCTGCCAACTGCAGCAGGAACAACTTCACAGCAATAAAACACCTCACAGGGCCAAAACTCGCTCCCTGGAGATGACTCTCCCAACGTGAGAGACAGCTCTCCCATGCCTGCCAGCCCGCAGCAGAGCGGGAATGTTCTCAGCCAGGTTTTGCCCTAAGTGTATTCCAGAGGGTCGGCAATGATCAGTGGAGTTTATACCAAGGAGGGATTCTGGTATAAAGCTGGCAGTGCAGAGCAGCCTGCCAGCAGCCCAGCTCCAGCTGCTGACTGGCAAGCTCAGTGCATGTAACACTTTCTCCTGCATGGCCAGGTACCACAGTGCTGTTGCACTCCAACAGTCATGAAGCTGCAGTGTTTCCGCTGCTCAGGGGAGGGGAAAAAGGACCTAAGATGGGATGGCAAAGAACTTCCCTTCTCTAGCTGGTCTGCGAGTCTCCAGAGGTTGCTCCCGAGCCACTCCTGCGTGATACAAACCAGGGCAAGCAGCAATGGATACACAGAACCATAGAATCATACAACAGTTAGAGTTGGAAGGGACCTTAAAGATCATGCAGTTCCAACCCCCCTGCCATGGGCAGGGACACCTCCCACCACATCAGGTTGCTCCAAGCCCCATCCAGCCTGGCCTTGAACCCCTCCAGGGATGGGGCAGCCACAGCTGGGTTTTCCATGGCACAAATGTCCTGCCTGCCTGGCATCAGGAGTCATGCCAGCCACATCCACACCCTTTATCGGATCTCCTCCTGTGGTTGAGATGAGATGACCCAGTTGGAGGACTCCCAGGCTGTCTGTACAGCCCTCTCTGGGTGTCCCATAGAAGGCTGGGCCAGGCTGGAAGAGGCTTCTCTGGGCAGGGAGGAAACCTCATAGTGATGCTCATCCTGGTGGGATGAGCACCCCGGTGCCCCCCACCTCGTGGCAGTCCCTGTCTTGCCCTGTCTGCGGTAGGATGTTTAGGGCCACTGATTAGCCAGCTCGAGCCAAGGGACAGCAGCTCCCGTCCCTGCAATTACAACTTCCCAGCTAATGGCTCTTGGCAGGGGGTTTCGTTAACCAGCTCAGCTCTGCTTCCCCCAAGCCGGGCTTCATTAGGGAAATTAAACCAGGGGTCAAGGCAAAGCTGCTGGAGGCACCAGAGCCCAAGGTGCCATCTGGGCCCAGGGGGTTGCATTGCCTTTGGTGATGTCCCAGTCCACAGGAGGCAAAAAGGAGTGGAAAGGTTTAAATATGCCTCCAACGGGCCACGCTAAGGACTGTCTTGCCATGTCCCCATGTCTCAGCTCACTGCCTTGTCCCCATGGCTCAGCTCACTGCCACCACGCCAGCCATGGGGGCAGCCCAAGCCAGGATGCAGCTCTGATATCATCCACACCCCAATTGCCAAACCTATTTCTATTCCTCCAGGGTCCAAAAAAGGCCACAGATCTGCTGCTATAAAAGCAAGCCCCAATGCAAAGCAATCTCCAGAGGGCAGGGTCAGAAAGTTGAACTTCAATAAGCATTCCTCCAGTGCTCTAAATGACCCCAGATCAGTGCCAGACCCAAAGGAATTGGACGTCACGAGGCCTGGAGGTGGTCACTACATCAAGCTCAGACAAGAAAAACATCTCCTGCTTGATCTGAGGACCCTTTTGCTCCTGTAGCAGCCTTGGGGCTGAGTGAGGTCGCAGGAGATGCCACCCACCTGGCCACACGCTGTCCCCTTTGATGCCTCCGCTTGGCTGGACCCACCGGGAATGGCAGCCAAGGGGCCGCAGCAGTGCAAATCACACCCAAATCCTGTGCTAAGAGCCTTGGAAAGCCAGCGAGAGCTCAGGCCCTTTGGCCTCGCACCATCAGAGCTGAGCAGGGAGATTAGAGAGGCTTCAGGCCCCTCTCTGTCATCTGTGCACATCTAGCCCCCCCAAGCACAGCGCATGGCTTGTCCCTCCCTCTACTTTCCCTTTATCTAGGAAGGTGAGATCATGTTCCAGGTGGAAACAAAATTTAAAGCTCGGGAAAAGGGTCCCACTGTCCCACTCAGCCCTCCCAGAAGCAGCTCTCCACATACAAGCAGAGGATTTGGGGATTTAAATGATGAGCAAAGCAAGGCACAGAGGGGACCTGTCCGCAACCTCTGTGCATGGTACAAACATGCTCCTGCAGACCCCTCTGCATCTTTGGATGTATCCTGGGGGATAGGGACCAGCTGGCAGGGGTCTTCCTAAATTCTCTTCATACCCTTTCTTTCCCCTCCTTCCCCTGGCAAGGAATTTTAGGGTGTTACATTTTTTAGGTTGGTCCCACTCCATGGAAAGGCTTTCACAGCCATTCCTAAAATTCCTGAAACCCACCCTGAACATTAAACCCAAAACGTGCTGCTGTTACAAAAGCAATAGTCACTGCTGTGTCTGGCTTTCACACCAGGAAGAAGGGAGCCTTATAAATCAATCCATCTTTAACCACAGGGAGAAGCTGATGAACCTCCCTGGGATGCTTTCAGGCCCTTCTCTGGTAGCCATCAGCATGGCAACAGTTGCCATGGAAACCGCCTCCTCCATGACAACGCATCACATCCATCGCTCCTGCAGGGCGATGGGTGGTGTCCTCCAGTGCATCCACCCAAGCTGGGTCTGGGGTCGGTTGCCACAGGGTTGTCATGGGGGGAGATGGGGAGAAGAGCCATCTCCAAGAGCATGAAGAAGCTTCCAAGGGAGTGGTGTAGGCAGCAGGAGAAATCCCAAGTCGAGTCCTGGCATCTGCTCCCTGCAGGAGTTTGCAGAGGGTCAGAGCATCAGCCCCCGGTCCCAGCAGCCCTGGCTTGAAGTTACCTGCCCCAGTATGGGCAGTGGAAGTGACTGAAGGGTGTGGATGGTTCTGTCCCTCCTGGCTGCGCACAGAAGGTCAAGAGTTTCCCCTGAAGGACTCAGAAGGGAAATGAAAAAGGATTAAATTTGGTGGTTTCTAAGGCAGCCAGGACGCAGGCTTCATTCATACCCAGAGCTTGGGGTGGGCGTAATGGGCACAAAGCTAGGGGGTAAAATCCTTCCCTGACACACAACTGACAGTGTGCACTGAGAGCACAGCACCCCCAGGGGTGAACGAACCCCGGGAAAGCACCACAGCCGCAGGAGCCCATGTGCCTCCTCCCACTGGGTCCAGACACAACCCCATGTGTGTTACAGGGAGACCTGGTATGGCAAGCTGCGGATGGAGATGATTTTATCCCACAATATGGATGTCCACGGCCATCCAGCAGCCTCCGACATAACTCTAGGGCACGAAATGGAGCCAAGACAATGGAAGGGATACATGTGGAGAGCATCAGTGGGGATGCAGGGACCAGCCGGCTACACATCCCGATGGGTGGACAATTAAAGAGGAAAAGGAAGATTGAATCAGCCTGGAGAATGGGACTGGGTGGTGCAAGCAAACACGAGGACCAGTTTGCATTCCCATCCCTTGCTGCCACAGGTTCTTATCTCTGCATCCTGTCCCCTGCTTGCAAAACGAACAGCAAAACCAGAAAGCCGAAGACCCACAGGTCTGTTTGCATTTCAACCCAGTGAGACAACCTTTGGGAAGCCCAAACCCCCTGTTCCCAACAGCAACTCCACAACTCCATACCCTACAGGGGCGAGGGGAGAGGACAAGGTGGGCAGGAGATTGTCCTTGCCACGGAGCGATGCAAACGGTGGCAGCAAAAGCAACAGCGACACGAGGTGTATCCTCAAAGGGAGATGCTGAACCTGGCCACGTTGGAAAGCTTGGAAGGATACAGCCAGGGTCAGCAATACATCAGAGGCTAAAAGCTGTTTTCTCCAGAGAAAAAAAGCATTTAAACTGAGAACATACCGCCGGAAAAGCGTCGATTATTTCTACGATATTTTCCACAGGATATTTTCGATTAATCACCCCTTGAAAGCACTTTTCTGGTATTTTATAGAGAAAACCTTAATAACTCATCCCAACACGTGATTGAGTGATACTATAAACAGTTGAAATAATACTAACTCGCACATAAACTTGGAATGAAAACATTGTTTCTGAACCTTAAAGACTCCACAATTCTTTTCCCACTGCAAAAAAAAAAACTGAAAAAAATCACTGAATTTCCACTCTTCAATCCAAGGCCTGCAAGTTAAAAATAAATCTGTTGGAAAGCTGCTCCAGACAGCATCTCAGTGTCACCAGGACCTGCTGCTTTGGGAAAAGACCTCGATGTCCCAGCATGGGGAGCCCTGGCCAAGTTTTTGCCCAAGGACTAATTCTAGACACCGCCAAAGCTGCTCGAGATGGAGATGCCCATGGCAAAGCCAAGGATGCTGGGCTAGAAGGCATTCTCACAGCACGGCTGGAGTTTGGGGGTGCAGGATGCTGGTGGAAACTGAGAGGTTGATGCTCATGGCTGGCAGAGATCCCACTCATAAAATGTGGCGTGAGCAGCCAGTTATTTGCTGTAACTTTATTCTTTCCCAGATTAATTAAGCCCCTGAATAACAGCTGCCTAAACCCCAGTGCATTCTGATTTAATAGGCCGGTTATTTTATGCAAGTAAAATAATCATTAACATTTACCGAAGAGCAGCAATTATTCTGGCTTTGTATTGATTCTCTGCTGCCAATGCAGGCAACGCTGCGAGGAGCCGGGCTGGGTGCAGGCACATCCCCAAACCTGCCTTCGGACACACACACTCCTGAGCACTTAATCATCCAAGGAAAATAACGAACCACGAGGTCCAGGTACCCTGGACCAGGCCGAGGTCTTCCAACCGCATCTCTTCCTTCCTCCTCCTTGGGGTCGTCTGTCTCCACCGTCATTTTTTATCCCAATTCTTCAATGGATTAGTGCCAGATCCTACCCAACTCCACAATAAATATCCCCAAGCCAGGGCTGGCATGAAAAATAGCAAACCACCCAATGTAAATTGTTGCTAACACCTCATCTCCCAGCACGCTCCGCTTTTTACCTCCGGGGAGATGGAGGAAAGAAAGAATAAAACCAAACACACAAACAAAAATCCCCACCTCCTGCTGCAGGCAAAGCGCCAGTTGAAGAGGCACAAAAGAGCCCAGCGAGGCTCTGCCACGCAGTGGCTAGGATTGCATCAGGCCGTTGGAGGTGGCTTCTTGAGGCTCCCCTGGGGCAGCAGATGCCCTAAAGCCCTCAGCATCTCCCAGGGATCCTGTGTTTGGCTCTCGTCAGCAGCATTTCAAAGCCCACGGCTGTGGATTTGGCCAGAGCTGATGGAACGCTGGGCTGGAAATGATGTTCTTGGCATCCCACAGACACAGGAGCAGAGCAGGAGGTTCCCCCAGACCTGGGTGAGTTGGCGTAGGGGAAAAGCCAAGCTGGAGGTGGGCTCTGCAGACCCCTTTTGGCACCCAGGAGAGGGGACATACCTGCTTGATGAAAAATCACAAACCTGTGGTGCCCTCCAACCTACAGAGAGGATCCGGCTCACCCAGGCAAGGCAATGGAGACAACCTCCATGGGACAGAACAAAACCAGTTGGGCTGGCAGGCAGGAACGGGCAGGGCTTAGGCAACCGGGATGCCTGTACCCTCAGCCTGCCCTCCACCCCACCCCCATTCTACCTGGCCAGCCCAATTTCTTTTCCACCCTGAAGGATTCGAGATGCGCTCTAGACTCATTAATTCCCTTGGGATCGCCCATTGCCATGGAGACACAGGCAGCCCCGGGAAAATCCTGCCCTCCTCGGCGCTCTGCCCGCAGAGCCCAGGCCACCATCCACGGATGCTCACGGCAGGTCCCCGACTCCCCCCGGCTCCATCCACCGTTTCCTTCCTGGGAGTCCGGAGCCGCTGCTGCTGGTGGGAGCTCCCCCCAGTCATTGCAGAATTGATTTAATTTGCTCTGCTCCGTAATCCTATTGCAGCTTAACATGCAAAAGTGTCTCGAGCTTTTCTCACCTTCCACAAAAGCATGTTTCAGAGCTCGCTCCCCTCCCCGAGACGCTGCAAAGAGCTCCAAAAGGAGGACTTTATATACATATTTATTTTTTTTTTCCTGCCCTTCCTCAAGCGCTTGGCAGAGGGACTGTGTCTGTTCAACACCCCCCAGCAGGACGTTGCTAATTGGCACTTTGGGATTCACACACTCCCTGTCTCGCCTCCTCCGGCTCCTCCGCAGAGATCCAGCAACGCAGACGGGCTCCCGGGAGCACTCACCCTCCCCAGCCTGGGGGAGAGCGGTCCTATGCTCCATATTCAGGCCATGGAGGTGGAGTTTGGCCAAACAACCCATCTTTGGTGTTGTCAAAGGGCTGAGAGCTGTGGACACAGCCATGTCCCCAGGTGACAAGTCACCGTGTGCCTCAGTTTACCTGCCTGTGAGATAGGTGCAAATAATGCAGGGCAGGGGAAGGGAACAGGCAAAGACTTCTCTCCCATCTCCCTTCTTCCATCCCTGGGGCTCTGGGGACCACAGCACATCTCTGCAGAGGGTCACCCATGTCTTGCTTCCCACCAGCTTGTGTTTCTCTGCTCCCTCAACTCTCCCAGACACACCTACGGGCTGAAGCCAGTGTTTCCCCACCAGCCAGACACAACAAAAGGGCGAGCAGCCTCACAGGGGAGGCAGAGAGGCCAGTGGACAAGTAACCTCTGTGCCATGGATTATATCATCTGCTAGTGCCAGCGGGCAGCACGCTGTGGGAACGGGCATCATCCACCCTTGCCTCCATACCCCCTTCCCTGAGGACTGAGGGGAAAGGCACAATGTCCTCCCCAACGAGGACCAACCTCCTGGTGTGGGATGGCAGCAGGGAAGGCAGAGCTGGAGGGGGCCAGGACTGCTCAGGGCTTGGTGGTTTATTACTCTTGCTTTAACCTTGCCAGAGCCCCAACTCAGGAGACAGCCTCCCTCTTAAAGAGGATATTTAAATATATATATATGTAAATAAATCAAATTGAGACTTTAATGACACCAGGGGCCACCATCACATTAAAGAGAGGTTACAAACCTTGTTGTGGGGCAGGCTGGAGTTTTTCAGCCATGGAAATGTCATGGGGGCTGGGTCCCACGGGTGAGCACCAGCCTGGGCTGGACCCTGCAGCCACAACTGGGGATGGAGCAAAGGGATTTTTTCTGACGGAGGGGAAAAATCAACCCACACAGAGCCAAACAGGTGGAGCTTGAGATGTTTTTGTCCAAGCTGGGAGGGGAAGGAAGAGGTGGCTGTCTGTGGGGAGGGGGCTGGAGGGGAACAGAGCCCTGGTCTGCACTCCTCAGGGCACACAGCACCCACAAAGCCAGGTTGGGTGCTAGGATCAGGGCCATCAAGCTGGACGGCCAGGCTGCTGGAAGAAAGTCTCCAGCCTGGTTAAAATTGCTCCCGTAGCTGGATGTGCAATGGTTCTGATGGCATTTCTCCTCCTGAGCTCTTTTTCATCCTTTTTAATTTTCCTTCCTTTTTTTTTTTTTCTCCAAATTTTCTCTCCTTTCTTCTTTTCCCCTGTTTTTGAACCTTTTCCCCCTCAATTCCATGCTCCAGGACACAGGGCATTAAACAAACTTCTTTTGCTCTCCCCAGTAAAGAAATGGAGAGAAAAACTCGTTTCCAGCCTCCTTTATTGGAAAGGGAAGACCAGAAAACTGCATCTTAATGCTTCTAAAAATAGAAGAACAAAAACCCCACCAAATATTTGAGAGATTTTAAGCCAGACCTGAGGCACAAGGGGAGCTCAGTGAAAAGTTGTACTCACCCAGAGCTTTGTCCCATAGAAAATAAACCTGATGATGAGGACCTGTGGGGGTACATGGGTGGGGAAGAAATAGGGTGCTGCACCTTGCAGCCTCCTCTCTCCTAATTACTCTCCTAATTACACCTGAGAGGCCTTCGGTGGGGACCTGAACTAATTAGTCCCGTTTAACATGACACCTTCATGAATTGTTGTAGGTGAAAAGAATAAATACCTCCTCATACAGAGCTTCATAAGGGGTTTTCTCCAGCCCAAGGACTGGCCAATTCATTTCAGTTGGTCACTAGAGGTTGGTTCAGCCCTTGTGAAAGCCACTGGCAGCGCTGGCCACAGCCGAGCATGAGCCCCAGTGAGAGCTGGGTGGGTTTTGGTGACAGCTTGAGCTCCTCCGTGCATCCAAATCTCCCCAAGCCAGATGGTTGGGCTGATTACACGCTTCCTGGGTCACCCCAGGGCAACGCCTGCGTTTCCACAGCCCCACCAGCTCCTGAGCGAGGAGAAAACAATCATTCTCCCGGTTTCAAACAGGGAAGGAGAACTTTTTTATTTTACCTCCTTTCCACCCTCTTTGCTGCCATTCATTTCCCAGGGAAGGATGGATGCTGCATCCAGAGAAAAGCCACCACCATGGACCCAATGTCCACAATCTCCCCAGGTGTCTCCAGGTTCTGTGTTTCTTTAGAACCCCGGCAGCAGAAAAGGGGAGGGGAAAATAAAAGAGGTTGTGGGGATGGTTTGATGCACGGGGCCTTGGACACTGGCATCCTTGTTCTCTGCTGGCCACGTTGCCCAGCCAGAGCCGGGGAAACCTAATCCCACTCCCTCCCTGCTCAGGTTTCCCACCTCTCCTGTGTTACAGCCCCGAGCAGGCAGGCAGCAGTACCAACTTGATATTGTGGCGGCATCAGCCCTTGAGACACCACGATTTAATGCCCGGGCATGAAAAGCACAGGGTGGAGTGAGGTTCTGCACACACTGTGCTCCCCCATTTATTGCAAGCCCCTAAACTGGGACAGGCTCTGGCCAAGGGGGTTTACCCTTGTTGAGACCATCCTGAAGTCAAGACACCAAAGGAAAACCCAAGGAGAAACGCACAGGGTGAGTGGGGTGCAGGGATTATGTTGGGGCCACTGGGCTCCCAGTGAGGTCCAGCAATCTCTCTGAGGCTGATGTGCCACTGTCGTGGAGGGAAAAGATGTCTGGTCTCAGGGGGTGTCAAGAGATTTAATCAACCAGCCCTTGAATGAGGCACAAACACCAAGTGTTGCCTGCCTTGACACTTAAATACCTGGAATTTTTTGCACTTTAGAAATAGATTGATGGGTGATTAGATTCAGAGCAACCAGGTGTCAGTGCTGCAAAAGGGGGCGTGAAAACCCCAGCTCTGGCTCCTTGCAGCCAGCGAGCAGCTCCCAGCCCACACGGAAGGGCTTCTCAGAGCCCAGAGTAACCCAATTTCTGCTGTCTGGCCTCATCACTCAGCTCTCCAACAAGAATTAGAGCAGGGTGGGGAGTTCACACCAGTCTCTCCACCCTGCCCAGGGGAGGAGGTGATACCATCAAGCAGACAAAGACCAGCAGCCAGGCTGGGGACACATTCTGCCTCTACCCAGCTCCTCTGGGTACGACAGCATCCGTCCTGGCCACAAAATTCATTTCATCTGCACCTTTTTGGCTGTAAAAAATCAACCTCCCTCCCTCCAAGAAGACCTCAGGAGGAGGTCAACATTTCCCACCCCCAGCAGATCACCGCTGGAGCTCCGTAATTTAGAAAGAAAACCAAAACAAAGAAAAAAAAAAAAAAAAAAAAGAAAAAGGTATTTCCTCTTTCTAGTCCATGCACAAAGAGCCGTCAGCTTGTATTTATCTGCCCTGAACTTTATCTGCTGCAGTTACTCGCCTGGAAATGTAATCAATCTCCCTTCCAACAGCACCAGCCACTCCAGCTCGGTGGCTGCACTGCCGCCTTCCCCCTCTCCACAGCCAGAGGTGTTAAGCAATCCAACGGGATGTGTGGCAAAGAAGAATAGCAATGCAATTACCAAAAAAATTAAAAATCCCCACAAGGGGCAGCTCAAGCATTTGCTAAACCTCTGCCCTGCGTGGTGCAAAGGGAGGAGAAGTGGTCCCTGGAGAAGGAGCACCAGGGCAGCCCCCAGTAATGGGGTCACCCCAAACATGGCCACGGCAGCTGGGATGCCGGGACCTGGTTCCCCTCGTGTCACGTCTGGAAGCACTTAGGCTCTGCACCGCCCCAATAAAGCTAAGGTTTCCAGATGAAAGAAAACGGCTTGAATCTGCCACAGACCAGAGCCTTGACCTGAGCGTTGCCCGTCTCTGGTTACTGCTCCTTGCCCAGGAAACACCACCAGCCCCGCGGGGCTCAGCTTACTGAGGAAATAAAAAAGCTGGAGGTTTTGAGCCTTATAAATGAGCAAAAAGCTTCTGCCAGTGGAAAAAACCACTCCACGCTCTCACTGCCCCCGCACCGGGAATGGGGGATTTGAAGGGTTTTTGTTTCAAGGTATCCTGGCCATGTGTGAGGGGTGGATGTGTGAAAGGGGCTGATGTTGCTGGAAGGAGTTGTTCAAATATTTATACAGCCTGAGCCTCCCTGTTTCCTGCTCCCAGATGAAGTCCCCTTAATGAAATGTAACTAAACAAGCTGCTTCCATTCTGCCTTTCCAACGATAATTACGGCTGATACAGCAAGCGGGATGGCAGCGTTTCAACAATCCAACAGAAAGAAGAGAACCAGCATCCTTTAAGGCAACGTCTACCCGGTGGTGTCAGTCCCAAAGTTTTTGGAAGAGGGTTTGCATTTTGGTGGTGTGACCTCACCATCCATCCGCCTGGCTGGGCTGTTCACAGGTCCGAGATGGCGTCACTGGTCCTGGAAGTGGCATCACAGTTCCTGGTGGTGGCATCACGGGTCCAAGATGGCATCAAGGGTCAAAGGTGGCATCACTGGTCCTGGAAGCGGCATCACTGAGAGCCCCTCTGTGTCGCTGGCTGGGGAGAGCCACCAGGTGACCCCTGATGGCTCTTCACCTTCTTCTCTGTGTGAAATATCACCAGCATCAATTTTGTCAGGGAATAAGCAGCTGAAGTGAAGCAGCAGGACCATGAGCAGGGTGGAGGCTCCCCGTGTTGGAGCTAGTATTTGTTGTTGATTGTCTGGATGGAGAAGCCCCTTGCTGAGCAGAGCCTCTCCTGGTACCTCCACCTCAACCATTCCAAAGCACGTGGTGATAGAAGGGGAGAAATATCCTCCTGTGCTTGACAGGGAGACGGAAATAGAGGCAGAGTAAGGAAATGGACATCAGTGGTAGAGTCCAGTATCTTCTTAACAAATAAGGGCAGCCTCTGCTCTCCTCTGCCTTCTCAAGCTGGCAGGGGTTGGCCAGACACAGCAAGATGTCCCAGTGTGTAGGGATAACAGTAGAAAGCAGATTCAAATCTTTGCTCCACCATGTTTACTTCATCCCTTGGACAAACCCCTTTTTGCCTTCTTCCAATGCTGTGCAGTTTGAAGATAAGTCACTTGGGCAGCAAGAAGGATTTTTACCCCTTCAACATTTGCAAAAGGCCAGCACCACGCCGAGAAGTTGGGTTGTGTGCTGGGCACCGTGCCCTCTCGGTGCATCACCAAGGTCAGTTACTCAACAGCAATTCCCTTCTCTTTGGGGGAGGATATATGTTTCCCAAGGAGAGGAAGTCTCCAGCAGCAGGAGGAAACAGTCAATGGTGCCATTGTCCATCACAGATGGATGAGCCCTGAGAACAGCTGAAGGCAAATCCCTGCATTTAGCTCCAGCCGGGCTGGAGGACAACCTGCAGAGTCAACCGTTTCCAGCCTGGGCACCTCCAAGCATCCTGCTGGCAGGAGCAGGATGGGGTTGCAATGGCCCAGGGGACAGCCACGACTGTGTGCACTTACAACAGCCTGTGCTGGAGCAGGGAGAGACCCCACAACCCAGCTGGAGGGCTTAGCTTCACCCCTGAGGGTGAGCAGAGCAGAAGGAGCCCCGCAAGGAGACCATGCTCCATCCCATGGACGACGGCAGCATCCTGGTGCGACACACACCTCCCTGAGCCCCACGCACCTCAGAAGGGCAACTGTAAGCTGTAGGGCTAGCCTGGCTCACAGGGAGCATCCTCTCTGCCACTCGAGTGGGGAAACTGAGTCACAAAGCAACTGGGCAGCATCTCCCCAAAGCCTGCAATAGCCTAGAAGAGGATCCCAGGAGTCCTGGTCTCAAACAGCCTCTCCTCAGGGGGTAGAGAAAGTCAAAAACTGCTGTGTCTGGGGCTGTGACCAACTCCAGCATCTCACCTGACATGCTCACAGAGCCATTCAGCCCCACACACCAAGAGGGCTTCCCAGAAAACAACGAAAGAAAAGGGAAAAAGAAACTACTGGAGGGGGGAAAAAGAAAAAGAAAGAAAAAAAAAAAGAAAAAGAGAAAGAAAAAAAAAAGAAGAAAAGAAGACAAAAAAAAAGATTTTCAGCTCACCAGTCTTTTTTTTCAGACCTAAAATTGATTAAAATAAACCCAGTGATCTGACTTAGCTGTTTATATCTGGAACCTGAATAAAGACTTGTGAGCCCAAAAGCTTATCTGCTTTGGAGGTTTTTTCCCCAACCGCACCAGCTGCTCTAACAACAGACACAGCCTCTCCCGCCAGCCTCCTCGCCCTCACACCCTTCCACCGTCACGCTTCCACCCCTGCAACTACCATGACCATTGATTTCTCCACTGGTTGGAGTGAGCACCGTGGTCCCCAACTGCTGTCACTCAGCAGAGGAGTGACAAGATTATGACTCACCCAGCTGCTGCTTAGCCCACGAAAAAAGAAAATTAAAAAAAAGCAAGAATTTATGTTCAAAAGTCTGCCTCCTTTTCCCTATTTACTTCCATAACTCGTAGTGACCTTCCCACTACGTTCCCAGCCCTGCACAAATCCTGGGTGCCCACCTGGCGTCAGAAATGATGCTGGAAAAGCCAGGGGAGATGGTTTGCACGCAAAGCTTGGGTGTGAGTGAGCTGGGAAACCATGGCTGTGACCCAGCCTGGGTGTGTCCAGGTCCTCTTGGGAGTTTTTCTGCTTGTGGGGAGACCCAGGGAAATAGGTCTGTGTTAGGGGGGCACATTTGAATGCTCAGACTGGGGATGGGGGACCGAAAACTGGGATGCAGAGTGGGTGATGGACAGGGGGGACCACAGTCTCACAGACCAGCTCTCCCAGTGGGCTCAGTCCCCAAACTCCAGGCTGAAATGGCGATGCTCCTGCAAATCAGGATCCTACATCCTCGGAATCCAGGATATCTCCCTCCTGCTGGGAACATCAGTGGCTACTGCCCCTTCCAGCCTTCCCTTGTGCGAGGAGAGCGGCAGGACATTCACTTTGCTGCAAACCCACCCCAACCCAACCGCAGCAGCTGGCCTTGCACAGCTCCTCCTGCCCCTCCACCAGCAGATTTTGGCCCCAGATGGGCAACACTCACCCGATGATTACTCACTCGGAAGCAAACCCCAGCTCGCCCCACACTCCCTTCTTCTGCCCCACAGGCGGTTCAGCAAGGGACAGGGTGAGGATTAGGGAGGCAGCAGCAGAGGGGATTACCCGCAGCCCTCGCTGGGCATCCAGAGCCCTGCAGATTGTCTGTGCTGGGGGGGCAGGGCAGCACACAACCTCCTGCCTTGGCATTTGGTGGAATTTTTTTATGGTGGATTTATCTAAATGCTAGAATTCTGCCAGGGAGGTGTGCACGAGGTGGCAGGCGTGAGCGACACCCACCACAACACTGCGATGGGTGGGCAATCCTTGTCTGACCAAAGGGGGCACTTTTTTTTTACCCCAGAAATTCATAACCCTCTGCCAGGCTCCCAGCAGCTCAGCAAAGCATGTCCACCCCCTTTTCACCCCTGGGGAAACTGAGTCACAGAGCAAATCCCCAGCACAGCTGGCCATAAGTCAGTTCTCGCATTGACTTCACCACCAAAGACCTTGGAGATGAGCAGGAATCTTCCTTGCTCTTCCCTAGAACATCAGCACCCCATAGAGCACCCCAGCCTCCACATTGCACTGAGCAGCCTGCAGTTCCTGCTCATCCCAGCTCCACTGCTGCCTTTCCTTCTGCCTGCTTCCCAAAACGCGCAAGGACAAGCATCTGTAGATAAAAAAAGTGCTATTTTTAGCATCTCATATCATTAACCTCTGGGACTTGCTGCTACGCGTGGCATCCCTGGGGACAAGGTTTCGGAAGGGTGCGTCAAACCAGGGATGGGGGAGGCTTACATCATCCAGAATAAAAACAAGGTTATACGCTTGCACGTTGCTGGTGTGGAGAAAGGGGTGTCCTCTACACTCACAGAATGCTATGGGGTTAGAAGGGACCTCTGCAGATCACCCAGACCAACTCTCTGCCACAGCAGGGTCACCCAGAGCAGGTCCCACAGGAACGTGTCCAGGTGGGGTTGGAATGTCTCCAGAGATGGAGACTCCACTACCTCTCTGGGCAGCCTCTGCCAGGGCTCTGCCACCCTCAAAGTGAAAAAGTTCCTCCCCATGTTTAGATGGAACTTATTGTGTATAAATTTCTTCCCATTACCTCTTGTCCAGCCACTGGGCACCACTGAGAAAAGACTGGCCCCATGCTCCTGACACCCACCCTTTAAGTAAGATCAACCCCTTTAGGTGTTGGTCAGATCCTCCCTCAGCCTTCCCTTCTCCAGACTAAAAAGACCCAAGTCTCTCAGGCTTTCCTCATCAGAGAGATGCTCCAGACCCCTCAGCATCTTTGTGGTTCTGTGCTGTCCCCTCTCCAGCAGTTCCCTGTCCTTCTTGAACTGGGGAGCCCAGAACTGGTCCCAGTGCTCCAGTTGTGGCCTCCCCAGGGTAGAGCAGAGGGGCAGGATGACCTCCCTCCACCTTCTGGTCACACTCTTCTTGATGCCCCCAGGATGCCATTGGCCTTCTTGGCCACAAGGGCCCATTGCTGGCTCATGAGTATCCCATTGTCCACCAGGACTCCCAGGTCTTTTTCCTCAGAGCTGCTCTCCAGCAGGTCAGCCCCAACGTGCCCTGGTGCAGGGGGTTATTCCTCCCCAGGTTATTCCTCCCCAGGTTATTCCTCCCCCTCCTCATCTCCAACCATCTGAAACAAAGGGGTTTACACACCTCCAGGCTGCTCTAAAAAGGTGAATTTCCAGCCACATCCCAGTCTGGGAGTGAGAACACTCCCAGAAGCGGTGAAGTGGTGATGGGGACAAGAGCAGGGGAAATAGTGAGGGTGAGCCACTACTGAGGGATGTCTCTTGGAAATCAGTGCTGGCTACATCAATCAGAGCAATAGGACCGGGAGGGACCCCCCAACCAGGCTGTGTCTCTCCTGCCCCGGGTCAGGATCAGCCCCACAGCGCTGGTTGCCCACAGGCTGAGCTAAGCCAGCCTTCAGCATCTCCAGCATTCAGTTCATGCAGACTCTCCACAGTCCCTTCACCCGACCAAAACACACACGTTGCCTGGCCCAAATTTTTCCAGCTGTAGGACATGTCTCACTGTGTCTCCATGACCATGGCTGTCCCTGCCTGTCCCTGCCTGCCTTCTGCAGGGTGACTCCTGGGTCCCCCCTAGCCCACAACTCAGGCCGGGCACTTGGCATCACTTGTCCCCACACAGGCACATGATTTTGGGGGTCCCTGCTGGAGAAGGTTGATGCAGTGTGTGGGAGTAACAAGGTGCAATGGGAGATGGCGGATTTCTCGGCTGCAGGAGGCAGCGAGCACCCCTCACTGCTCTCACACCACATTTTGGGTGATGCTCCCTGCCCACATGAGCTAGCGGTGATTGCTCTAAAACCCTCCAGGTTTTCCTGGATACCAGGAGTGAGGTAAGGCAGGGATCTCAAAGCCAGGCTTTACCCAGAGAGGTCAAAAATGCCACACTCCTCTTCTTTCATGTACAGAGCTGGTCACTCCGCCCCAGAAGAAGATGCGCTTTGACACTGACACCCATCATCACCTGAACAAAGGCACATCCTGAGCAGGCAAAGGTTGCCATCCAGCCCCCCACCCTGGGGCCACCTACCCCTTGTTACCCTTGGGTGACACCACTGTCATGCAGGAGGCCCTAATTGCAAGACACCCCCCCCATGGCTCGTTTCCACCCACCTCGGGTCTCCCCAGCTCCCTTCGTCCCTCCTGTCCCTGTGGCTTTATCTTCCTTAAGCCGATTGCCGGTGCTGGGGCCAGTGCTGGGGCCAGTGCTAGGGCTGCCCGCGGTGACCCTCCGGTGTGCCACCGGCTCAACGGCCACCAGGTGAAGCAGCCAGGGTTGCAGCCTGCCAGGATTAAAGGGAATTACAAACCACTGCTTAAACGCGATGCCACAGGATCCAAGGTGCCATCCGAGAGTGGTCCCCAGCCAGGAGCATCCTCTCCCGGGCTCCCTGATGAGTCTGGGGAGAGAAGTTCCCTTATTCTCCATCTTAGTCCCAACTACAGCAGGAGGGTCTGGTCCAAACCTTCCCTAAACACAGGCAGGAGATGCCCATGGGGTGTTCTCCCTCCCTATTTCCATAAGCAAGCACGTGTCTGGCCCCAAGTTTGCTGCCCAAAGGTGGCATCCATCCCTGCCATCCTCAGCAGTCTCAAAACAACGGTGTTTCCCCCAAAACCAGGCACAGTCACCCCCTCTGCAGTAAAGAGGGAGACACAGGGAGGTGCCAAGGGTAATTGTCCCTGCATGGGTGACAGCTGGGTGTCACCAAGATGGGTGCCATGGGAGGCTGTCCCCAATGTGGGCACGGGGTGGTGGGCAGCAGCCCAGGGCTTGAAGGGAGCTGAGCCGGGCTCTGCTCCTGCAGGGACCAGATGGTTCAAAGGAGCCTAATCCTGCCCAGGGAGGGAGAGGAGGGATCTGGTACCTCCACGCAGACAGCTCAGGGATGGGAAAACCTGCGGGGGGTAGGACAGAACAAGGGACAGTACCAAAACACGGGCACCCTGGTTGGGAGGGATGAGCCATGGGCTGGTGGTTGCTGGCAGCTCTGCGATGCCCTCAGGAGGGTTAATTGACAACCTGTGCAATGATGGAAAAGTTTCCAGTAAAAAACGGGTTTAACACCCCAACATCGCTGCCCCAGGAGCATTTTCAGCGCTGGGTTTCAATGTGTTGCTGGTGGGCACCTTCTCCCTGTGCAGGGAGCCGAGGCCACGGCAGGCTCTGGCCACACACCCCACGTCCTTCAAAGGAAAAGCTATAGGAGCTGGATAAAATCCTCTGACTTGAAGACTGCAGGGTCCTTTACAGCCTTAAATCCTACCAGCCATGGTATATCCTTCTAGATCCACGCCTTGGGCTGGCACCGTGGAGACAGGAGCTGCTGGAAAGGAGTGGGAGGCAGCGGGGCTGGACCCAGGCTCAGTTCCTTCCTGCCACAATTCCCACCATGGATTACAAAACAAAATAAAACAAAATCTTTCAGTTTTCTCTCCCTGATTATGGGCAGGAAAGGTTTGCCGTGCTGGGAAGCGCAGATTCTGTGCTCCAGCTCCTAATTACAATGCAGAGCGTGCAAAATACAGGTCACCCGGCGCTATTATTACACACCTGGATGGTTTCCATTAATTAAGAGGGGGAAAAAAAGTATGGAAAGCTGCAGAGGGAGATGTGCAACACGGGAGCCTGAAGCAATGGATGTAAAAATACCCCCACGTGGGGACAAGCTGTGGGTGACTCATGGGGACTTGGCAAAGAGTGGCCAGCACTGGGACACCGAGCAGATGGGCTCCAAAGACAGGCTGGTGGCACGTCCCCATCTGTGCTGGCTCTGTGGGTGATGCGGGCACGGCTCTCCCAGCAGGGGATAACAGGGAGTTTGGGGTGTCCTTGTGTCCCAGGGTGTGTGTCCCTCCGTTGCAGGCATGGGGGAGAAGGGTGTTACACGCTGGGTGGTGGGTGCTGCACAGAGATGGGTGGCCAAGGGGAGGAGTGAGATGCTCTTCCCTAAAAGTGAATCCCCATCAGTTGGAGCAGAGGGAGTCTCCGCTCCCACCAGCATCGCAGAAGGATGCTTTCATGGGCTTCACACCATGACCAGGACCCGCTGTGCACACCCAGATGGGCACCCTGTGAGCAGCGTTTGGGTTTCCCAGGCTTCTGGGAGCCTCTTTACATACCCTCCTCTTCCTCCCCCTTCCTAAGCAAGACGGGCCAGCTCCAGCTCCTGCTTTGGGGCTGTTTCTCTGTAGCCCCACAAGAAAATGGGTATGTGTATGTGTATTTTTTTCTCTTTTGTCCCCCAAATGTCTAACCTGGAGCCTCAGTTCAGTCGGGCACGTTGAAACGCTCCCTCCAGCCAAGCACCAGCTCTGCCAGCCTGCTGTTCCCTGCCTGCTTTAGATAACAGCCCTTTGCTGAACAATGAAAAGGCAAGGAAAAGAGCAATTACCCTTTCTAAAAAACCCTTTCTAAAAACCAGCCAAGCCCAGCCCCAACCCTCCCACCCAGTTCCAGCCTGGCTCAGTCCTAGCACTGAGATGCAGGCAGGAACTGGCAGCAGAGATTTGGTCCCCGTGGCGCAGCAGGTCCCCTCCTCTGCCAGGGCAAAACCCTCCCCTGCAACAGGAGAAAGATTTTGGAATCTGGGGGAGCCACATCCCAGCTTGTTTGACACTTAGAAAAGGAACCGCCAGCCATCAGGCCACTGGTGGCAGCATTTGAGCTCATGTCCCCACCTTAATTTCCAGTGGAATAGAGAGGACAATGCTCAATTGTGCTGTGGGAAGAAGAAAATGATCTCACGGCTGTTTGTGGAAGGAAAGGTTTCAGCTGGATGTGTCTGCATGCCAAGGGAAACCACCCACCGACGGAGCCGGGACACGGGAACCAGCCACGACGCGCCTCAAATCTCTTTTCCAGGCGGCTTCTGATGGGGAAAGACAAGGGCTCAGCCCTGCTCGGGGCTGGCAGGACTGTTATTTGGGGACACATCTTAGACTGAAAACCTCTTCTGCTTTCAGGTGCTTGATGCCCTTCCCAGCTGGGACAGCCAGGAGACAGAAATCCCCCAGGGCTGAGGCCACCACCATGTCACCTCCCTCCATGGGAAACACCTCCATGGGGCAAGTTGTGCCACTCTGGGTGATATCGGCACAGATTGGATGCACCATAATTCTTTTTTCTCCTAAAAGATGAAATCTGGACCCCCCCCAGAACAGCCCCCCAGGGAGCACAGGATGGCTTTGGTGAGCCAGGGCACTGTCACCATGCCAGAGGAGGCTCCGCTGAAACCACAGGAGAAGCAGCCAGGGGAGTACAAAGCCTCTTAATGACCACAAAAAAGCAATTGTGGGCACTTTTTATTTTATTTTGTCTTTTTAAACACCACTTCATTTTCCGGGATTGGCTTAATTGTGGTCATTAAGGTGGTGAGGGGAACGCTGAGCCTCTGAGGGATGGGCTGTGGTGGGGAAGAGGAGGGCTATGGGGGGAGATCTCAGCCCCGTAGCTCTTAGAGGGAAGATCCTCCAGCCCTACAAACCATCCTCCTTCTCCCAAACACCCCTGGAGCTGCTGGGTCCTCTCCCTCCTGGCTGCTGCCTCAGTTTCCCCATCTCCTCACTGAGGTCTCACGGTGGCAGCCAGCCCTCCATGTGCCACAGCAGAGACGTTCAGTGGGTTTTCCCCCTCGAGAAGCCAGGCCCGAGACTTCCCAGCCACAAGCTGAAAGAACAACGCAACTTTCACCATCAAAAGGGATTTTCTCCATGGTTTCTAAGCACGCCAGGTTAGGGTGGGTGGAGGGTCCACATCCTGCAGCTGCGACCACGCAGTCTCCTATGTTTTAGCAGCTTTTTGGGTGTCTTTTGCAAACCCAACCACGTAAGAAACCACTTTGTGAAGCTGGTCCCAAATCTCCAGCTCGTAACACCCAGGAGATCCCCACCGGTTCCCCCCACAAGTTGCCCCCTCCTCAAACTGGGGGAGCCCACCCACGGGCATCGCCCCCAGCCATGGTCAAGGGTTCTCAGCATCATTTTTAGGGATGCAGGAAGCATCCAGGTCCTGGTTGCGCTGCAACTATGAAAATGGCAATAAATGCATTAAAAAACGGGGTGGGACGCTTCAGTCCTGCCAGGGTGAAGTGGTGTGGAAAGGAGAAAAGCTGGACACTGGGACCACCGTCACCCATCTGCTCCTAAAACTGCTACAGCTCAGTTACTGGGGCCCAGTTGCCCCTCCCAGCCTGTTCTCATGCTGAGCCGCAGCTAATGAACCTCCTAATAATGATTAATCAGGAATATATTAGAGCCTCTGCATGCAGCTGCAGATTAATACCCTCTCCCCCTTCCCCAACAGCAGCTCCCCCAAAACCGCTGGTGGAAAAATAAAAAGGATGGAGTCTTTTTCCCAGGCAGTTCTTATGGCGTTTAATTAAGACTAATTAATCAAGGGTGGTGCTTTGCTGACCGCTGGCCTGAGCGGTAGGACCAAGGGTGTTTGCAGGTTTGCTTGGATTCGAGGGGAAGGAGTTTCTGCCCACCTTCCCTGGAGTTGTCATGGAAATTGTAATGGATGTTGATTAAGATGCTGCGCTTGCCAAATGCAGACGTGCTGCAATTTTCAGAGGGACTCCAGCCTGAAGGAGATTAACTGGAGTAAATCCTGCACCCAGCTAAAGGGGAGCCATTGTGGCCCTTTTCTGGGGAGGAGGATGAGGATGGAGAAAGAAACAAGCTGCTTCCTATCTGCCCAGGCAAGCTCCATGCTTTGCAAATGCAGATTTTAAAGGATTTTTATTTTTTTTTTCCCTGTCACTAGGAGGAATTAAGAAAACCCCAAAAACATGGGGAAGCAGGGAATGAGGGTGGGATCTGCCAGCAACTGCTGCCAGCAATGCCCCCCGGGGCAGGCAGGGGTGGAGGATGGAGCTCAGCACCACCCCAGGAGCCAGGGAGAGGGTTCACCTCCCCTTCCTGGTGGGACCAGGAGGCAATCCCAAAGCTTCACCCCAAAACCACAGACCCACGAGCATCCGCCGTTCCCCCCAGAGGTGGAAACAGAATTGGACCCACAGGATGAGCTCCACAGAGAGGTTGGAGAGTGAGGTATTGCTCAGAGCCTCCTGAGCCCGCAGTCATGCGAGAGCCCATAAATAGACCCGATTTACATATGTAGGACGGAGCCCGCCATGCCAGAGCGGCCACGACCTACTTTCCTGCCATTTCGGCAGGCTGTGGGCATGTTTGAGGGCTCAGCTCAGCCCCCCCTGAGCAGCCCACCCTCCCGTGATGAGCAGAAGTAGGTTGGGAGTCCCCCTCTTGACACATGCCTGGGTTTTCGCACCCAAAGCTGTTGCTCCTGGGGGATGAGACGGCGGCTCACACCTCCATCAGCAGCGCTGGTACCTATGGAAAGGGACTGGTGGGCTCAGAGCATCCGTCAGGTTTAATCACACGCTCAAGACGACTTGCTCTGGAGCTCGGAGTGAGCTCAGGACTAAGTTCCCACGTGTGTCACGAGCTGTGGGTGCTCAGCTCCTGCACAGCTCCGGCTCTCATTCCTCACTGCCGTTCCAGAGTCCACAAGCAAAAGGCTCTTTGCGAGGTAGGACACATGATATGAAGACCCCCCGTGCACCTTCTGCATGCCATTTGTGATTTTGTAAGCCTTTTTTGCAACACTGAGCATAAAGCAATAAGCTTTTACCAGTTCCTCTGGGATGCTCCTTCCCTTAAGGACCGCAGAAACCAATTGGTTTCCGTACAAACACGGCTTTTTCCATTAAGGAAAAAAAGATAAATAAAATAAAAAGCATAATCCACCACTGCTGAGCATCTTCCTGCTCTCAGGCGCTTCAGCAGTGCTCACCTGCGGGTCTGAATTGGGGATGGCACTGGGAAGTCCCCGAGGGGAGAAATGCCGATATTTATTTCACACCCTGTTGTTTCCCTCAGCCTGAGCAGCTCTCAGCAAATACCCAGGCAGGAAGGAGGTTTCTGCTCCATCTTTCTACAACAAGAAAGATTCAAAGCAGCTTTAGGCTTCTGGTGGAAATATCGCTGCCTGAGACAGTTTGTGTTATTTGCTCAGAGCTACTATTCAGGGCTTCCAGTCCCTGCTCTTGAGGGAAAACTTAATATTGTAGAGGGACAATAAAACCCACCTCACCCAGCTCTCAGATCTAGTCTTCAGAAGCAGGTAAGGAACAACCAACCATTTCACTGCATCCCTCATCTGAGGCCTCTTTTGTCCCATCCGGAGTGGTTTGCTCTAGTGCCCAATGGCTGAAAGCACAAGGTGAAGAGACAAAAGGAAAGAGAGAAATGTTCCGCCCAGCTCTCCTCTGACATCAGGGCCAGGGAAGGTTGAGAGGGGAGGAAAGAAGAGAAGCCTCTTTCTTCTGAGGGTGGGTGGTCAGCGCACTGTCAAATGTACCAGCATCTTCAGGGTGGGACAGGTACCAGCATCTACATGTCAGGACTGTCAGATGTTCCAGCATCCCTGCATGGGGACGGGTACCAGCATCCCTGTAGTGGGGACTGTCAAACTTACCAGCATCTCCCCTCAGGGGTGGGTACCAGCTTCCCTGCAGGGGAACCATCAAACGTACCAGCATGCCTGTGTGGGCACAGGTATCAGCATCCTTGTGTGGGGAGGGGTACCAGCATCCCCATGCTGGCACTGTCAGACATACCATGGGACTATCAGACATACCAGTATCCCCACACAGGGACAGGAACCACCATTCCAAGGCAAATACCAGCCAACTACACCCAAGCCCCAGCCCCACCGTCCCAAGCCCTGCAAATCTTCTCACCCACAACCCAGAAGCCATCAGACCAGGAGGAAAATTAAAGCAGGGAGAACTGAATCCCAGCTCAGCCCATTCCCAGGGCACTGGGATGCTCCCACCTCCCCACCAGCCACGGGGCTTGTTTCACCCCACACTCTTCTTGCTTCCCTGGGGAGATGCTTCTGGTTCCTGTAGAGCAAGGAAGAAGCTCTCTACGCGGTGACCATCTCCCACCACTCACTGGGTTTTCCTCAAAGCCTCAGCTCCACATCTTTGCAACCAGAAAAGTATTTCCAGCTCCTAAGTCAGAAGGCAAAGCTGGTAAACCAGACCCCAAGAAGCTCTCACAGCCCAGTGGGGAAGGAAATGGATCCAAAATTCTGATTTCACAAAACAGGAAGATTTTCTCGCAGGTTTGACCACTGGTGTGATCGCATCAGAAAGACACGTCGTTGTGAAAGCAACCATAAAAGAAGTAAAGCTATTTATCAGCCTGAAACACCAACTGACCCTTCGATTTCAAGTCAAAACAGGCCAGCTTGTCTTCACAACAGGTCCTTCTTTCCTTTTTTTTTTTT
>VXBW01006877.1:539-108461 GCA_013400375.1 Thinocorus orbignyianus
AAAAAAAAAAAAAAAAGGAAAAAACTCACCTCACAAAACAAAAGCAGAAAACCTGAAACAAAAAGACCTAGTCAGATAGCTCAGTAATTTGCTTTTTAATGGCAATCATAACACAAACTTACCAACAGTTATGTCACCAGCACTATGACCAGCACAGAGGGACAGCAAAGGAACAGCCTCCTAATACAGGCTTTGCTGCCGAGCACTGCGTGGCCTGGAACCACAGCCTGGAACAGCCAAACAGAGCACAACCCTTGTCCACCAGAAGAGACATCTCAGAAGTTCATCCAAACACGTGATTCATGTTGCACACAACATCTATCATCACACAAAGGCCACCTTCAGCACATACTCTCTTGCAACATCTCGTTATTCATCCTGATTAATCAAAGGTTGCAGCATTCCCAAGATATTATGCACTTCCCTTTCCACGTTGGCCTAGAACTANCTCTGCTGCCAGCTGAAAGAAGGGAAAGGGAAAGTCTTCATTCAGCACAAGAGGAAGGAAGGAAATGAACTCACTGCTACACTTGGCACTGAGGGTGTCATTGTTTGAAATCCCAGGGCACTATTAGCCACGCCACTCTGCCCAGTCAGAACTTGCAGCCCAAGTTTTCCTCCCACGCGAGGCAGAATTTTACTGGTTTCACTGCAAGCAACAATAAAAGCAGAGCAAAGCAAGTTTTCCTGAAGAGAGGCCCCCCGCAGTTCAGATAAACAGATTTAAACTAAAGAGCTCCAATAAGTCCATTACTTTATTTCCCTCTATCCAAAATAATGACCTTCCCCAATAACTTTCAAGATCAAGGCCTCCACAGAAAGATCAGGAGGAGGGGAGACCTGCAGATGGAATCCAGTTTTGATTCAACATTAGTCTAATCTAAAGCAAAACACAGTGCTTTCAGAAAGTGGATCAGTTCATTAAGTTTTAATGCAAAACTGTCAGAAGTCAGTTATTGGAATATAATTTCCTGCTGCTTTATTTGTCTAGTAAAGTTTAATAATTGGAAATGTTGTAAATCTAATTTGTCTTAATAATATCATTGTGATATTGGCATAAATAACTCTCTTTAAGGAAAGTCATCAACCAAGTAAAATTAAAGTCCTTCCCCTAAAAGAGGAAGACATGCCAGCTATTTTGCCATATTGGTTTGCAATATAGAGCATGATTGCCAAGAGGAATATCCCCAAATATCTTCTGTTAAATAGACGTAATTTATTCATGTATTCTATCAAAGACACAGAGTTCAGGACCTCCCTGACCTTCAGTGCAGCAAAGACTATATACACCAACCAGTTACACATATGCAGAACTCAATAACACATCCACCTGATATCTACTTCGTGTTTACCTGGATTCAGTTTCTATCCCTTGACTCACATATTTCTTCAGTAAAGAGTCTTAATATCATCTCTTCAACTTCATTGTGAATTCCTTGCTGGACAGCACTTTATAGCAGAGCAAATTACAGGATCAGCACCGAAGTTCAGAGGGTCTAGGGGTTTATATTCTACACGTATGCTTCATGTTAATGCACTCCAGGTGATCCTGTCTGCTTCAACAGGCAAAGCTGAGTTTGTAAAATAAGGTACACAGATTTTGGTAGCGTCACAGCCACAGAATTCTTTAGTGGTAGAAGCAGAACACACATTTTCCATGATCTTGCATGAAATGCAAACATCTCTATTTTTTTCTCCTTGCTGAATAACTGCTCCATTATTATTTTTTTTCAAAAGTGACTAAGACAGCATGAGGAGAGACATGTACATTTGGATACTATAATCAAGCTACCAAAGGAAAACAAAAACGAAAATCTGAAGGAGCAGATCTCCTGCAGGCAATCTGGGAGGTGGAAAGACTATTTGCCATGTCAGCTCTTGAGCAGCCAACGCTTTTCAGTTCAGTATTAATCAGGATATATTTTAATCAAGAACAAATAAGTGACCAAGAGATAAATCTGAAAATTAAGCAATAGCAGTGGATATAGAAGTAAAATTATTTCAGGAAGGGAAATGAATTTAAGTTTGTTGGGTGTCTTTCAGCATGAACTTGTGGGTTTGGGAGATTTTTTGCTAAATAAACTAAACATTTTATATTTACCAAGCTGCTTTACCTAGACCGTGTATTTTTATGATTCCACCTATGATCACTTGACTAAAAACTAACAGTGTGTATTACTTTTAATTAATGTGCATAATAACACATATAATCTTTATTATTCTCAAGTTCAGGGGGAAATTAAACTGAGAGGTAGATGAGAATTAACTTGACTATATTCCATTTCTTGACTGCACTGTGGACACACCACAGTAACACAGGGGGATGGGTCAGCACCTCTGGGTGGGAACAACCAGTTTCATGGAAAGAACACACACGTGACACTGTGCATTTGTCACCTAAAGACAGCTTTGTACTGTACACTCAGACTCAGAGCAGGAGTCAGAGCAGAAATGGCACAGAACAAGCCACTGTTAACATTTCATCTGCTTGTAGTAACAGCTCCTTACACTGGGGCCAAAAGATAACATTAGGGAACAGAAGTAATCTTGTTAGTAGGAGGTGCGAAATCATACAGATAACTGCATCATATGGGTGAGCCTATCTGAGCACAACTGCTTTACTAGTCTCTTTCAGTAGGTGTAAGTACTAAATAACCAGAATTTTCTCCCTTTCATTTGAATATATAAATCAGTGAGATACGCCATTCACCTCTGCTCAGTTCTCAGAAAGATTCTATCGAAGAAAATGATGTGGTGTGAGATACCACCGAGTCAATGACAGGAATCCCAAAGCACCACTACTTTATTTTTCTGTAACTCAGTTAAAAACAGTTCCTTGTGGCACCTTTTTAGTACTTAACATATTGGTAGAGTTTTGCTCTCAGCCCATACTGTGTATTATTGCATAACAGAGCATTCTGTTATCACAGAGAATAGTGGAATAGTGTTGCAGGACAGATAAACATAAAAGGAGCTACTGCTAGTAAAGAGTCTTTGATCTTCAGCAGGTTCTCAAATTTTTCTGAGCCAGAAATAGTTACACAAAAAAAACAAAAAGGAGGAAATAAACATACAAGTTAACCAATGTTCTCCACGTTGTGTAATTATCTGAAGCAAAGAATAATTCTGTCATTGCTTAAATTAAACCAATAAAGATGACATACAATTCATGATGTGGGAGCCACAGAAAGAGTTGGAGCAAGGACTTGGGAGTGCTCATGGATGAGAAACTCAACATGAGCCGGCAGTGCGCGCTGGCAGCCCAGAAAGCCAACCCCAGCCTGGGCTGCAGCAAAAGAAGTGTGAGCAGCAGGGCCAGGGAGGGGATTCTCCCCCTCTGCTCTGTGCTCCTGAGACNAACCTGCTCTAGGGAGAGGTGTCCCTGCCCATGGCAGGGGGGTTGGAACTTGATGATCTTTAAGGTCCCTTCCAACTCTGACCATTCTATGATTCTAACCTTTGACCAGAGGAACTGGTAATGGAGTTCTCTATCCTGTTTTTAAATATAGTTCTCCACCACAACTGTCACGGATCTTCAAGGTTCAGGGGCAAATATGGAACTAGTCAGAGGATTCCCTCCAATTTGCTAATAGAAATAGAAGTTGTGTTAGATTTTTTTTAAACATCACTACAAGTCTTGAGCTTGTCTCAGCTTTCAACAGGCTCCATATGGCTCAGCTTTCCTACAACTGCCAAGAAAATACGTTCATCAAAACCCCCATAACGTTTCAGCCAAAATACCCCATCAAAATGACTAGAATTTTGGAAAACGAATCGCGCATGTAAAATTTTATGTTCAATATGCAGCACAAAAAACCCTACAAAAGCTTTAGCAGTTGCTTACACATGAAAAGAGATGCTGAAATATATTAAATATCTTCAATTCACTTAAAAAGCAAGGAGGCAAACCTCCTGAGACTATGAAGCTTATGCTGGAACAGTTCGTAACCCAGGAGCTGAAATTCATTATTTTTTCCCCATGAGCCTTCCTTTTCAGAAGCCTTCAACACGTTTTATTGTGTGTCCCCCTCTCCCCACCCCCTCTTTTTTCTTTATTACATTAAAGAGAAAACCCATATGCAACACAACCACTGGTCTAGTTTTCACGTGCCTTAGAAAAGTTCAACTCTTCATACAAAGACTTCAAAATCTACAGAGTACCATTCCATCAAAAAAAAATTAGTAAACAGAAAAATTCCACCAGGAAGGTGGTGTATTCTAAATCCAGAAATTTCAGGAGTCCAAGACTAACATACACATCAGAGATATTCTTAGAATCATAGAATCATAGAATGGTCAGAGTTGGAAGGGACCTTAAAAATCATCAAGTTCCAACCCCCCTGCCACGGGCAGGGACACCTCTCACCAGACCAGGTTGCTCCAAGCCCCATCCAACCTGGCCTTAAACACTTCCAGGGATGGGGCATCAACAACTTCCCTGGGCAACCTGTTCCAGTGCCTCACCACCCTCACAGCAAAGAACTTCTTCCTAATATCTCATCTAAATCTCCCCTCTTCCAATTTAAAACCATTACCCCTCATCCTGTCACTAGACTTCCTGACAAAGAGTCCCTCCCCAGCTCTCCTGGAGCTCCCTTCAGATCCTGGAAGGCTGCTCTCAGGTCTCCCTGGAGCCTTCTCTTCTCCAGGCTGAACAGCCCCAGCTCTCTCAGCCTGTCCTCATAGGAGAGGTGCTCCATCCCTCTAATCATCTTGGTGGCCCTGCGCTGGACCTGTTCATCTGTTGCTGGTAGTGGAAGCAGGTAAAGAGAAAGCTCTAGGCCTTCCCAATCCAGCTATGGAATATACTGGTCCATCTGGATCCGTTCAGGGCCTGATCTCTATGCCAGGCAATATTCTATTTGCCTCACCCTCACATAAAGGCAAAGTCTTCCCTTCAGGCATTTGGAAGAAATAAAGTACACGAGTAGAAGGAGCAATTAGATACATCTGTTGAGTGTTTTCCTCTCGCTTTGTGCTAAATGGGAAAATGCTGCTTGCATTTGTAAAGCTGTAACACTTGTACCATTTCAAATGTCTTTTCTTTTGCCAAGTGAACTCTCAAAAATTAGATATTATTGTAGAAAGCACTGCCTAATGAGCCAGTGTCATTTAGAATATTCAGATTGATATTACTACCATCCAGTTTTCAAGCCCTAAAAATGCCATTAATAGGCTTCAGAAATACATGGGATGGTCACAAGGACAATAGACCTGGGTTACAGCTGTTCTTGCAGCTGCCATAAGCTTCACATGCTCCAGAGATGACAGTGATTGATAGTCAAATTACACTGCCAATGCTTTTCTGTGTCAGGCTCATTATCAGACACAATGCCCTGCTCGCTCGTGGGAATTTGCTCCATTTAGCTGTTCCCAAGACGAATTCTCCATCTCCATAAAATAAATTCACATAGTGGAATAAGTTCACAAATATATATCAGAAATAAACCCTTGATGTGGTATGAACAATACAGCCAAGAATATTTGATAATGAATAAACAAAATGCAACAAATTGCAACCACTTGTATAGTTAAAGAATCTATTTTTAGGCAAAACTTTACATGAGATGCCTTTTTGCATTGCTATAGTTTCACCTTTTAAAGAAGACTTTTGTTACATTCATAGTACACTTAAGAGTGGATTTTTCTCTTAATAGATTCTTACATTCACACCAATGTTCCAAATATCCAATATTCCAAATATCATTTGTCAATGTTTCTTATATCACATATAAAGGAAACAAAACCCTGTTCCCACACCACCAGTCAAGATCAGGGGCAAATACAGACGTCAGCCAGGCTGGTGAACTTGTACTAAGAAATAAAGAATTTCCACAGAATCCTCCCTCCAGATTTCCCATGGGTGCAGTCACAGAGACTGTACTTGGTACTTACAGATCACTAGCTTCAGATTATTTGGAACGTCAGTAAATCTTCACTGTGCAGCTGTGATATAAGGACTATGGGAATTGCAAGCAGTGACACCTCCAGGAGTTTTCTAATTAAATATTTCCATTCTAAGGATTCAGTCAGCTGTTCAGCGACTTCTTCCTTCTGTTTCTCTTGACTGAAACCAAACCTTTGCTTAGGAAAGCTTCTTTAAAGAAGTTTCAGAGGTTTTCTTCCTCCTTTTTGGGAACAGAATTCAGAACAAGGGAACAAGGAAAAATAAAAGGAAAAAGAAAAGAGAAGGGGAGGGGAGGTAGCAGCAATTTTCCCCTAATTACCAAGTCTTCACAACTATTCATAGGTAGAGAGTGGAAGTTTGAGAGAACCCATGGCTTAAGTGGCTTTAATGACCAGTGGCCCTAAGAAAGCTGCTGGAGTTTGGAGAAGTGACCTACAACTGTTAAATTGCTCTGGAGCAGAAAACTTGGCCCAACTGGGCACACGATGAACTGTTCAAAGCCTTTCCTCCTGGCGGATCATAAAGTTTGGTACCTTCATTACCCATACCAACAATATTTCCCCAGGTTAGGAGCCTGTTGCTCTAGCTAGGAAGGCAGATGTCTCCAACTCCTGGAAAAAATAGTTCACGGGCAGAAAAACTTACAAAAAGACATAGCACTATCACAAGCATTATTTTAGTACGAAAAAAGTTATCCGATCCTCTCTCTTCCAGTTCTCCATCTCAACTTGCACTACAAACACATTTGCCACTGCTCTGCTTCTCCTCCCTGTAGGGCATCAGTCATCGTGACACCTCCAGAGCAAGGAGGGGACCCATACAGGCTGCAGGTAACCTGACCTTAAAAATGACACTTAACAGCACTGTAAGCAGCATCTAAACAGTCATATGCTGTAAATACTGGAGCACTTTGATCTGGCCAAGCACAAAAAGAAACAGATTAAAATAAATCCAGAGGAATAACATTCCTCTCTTCTCCATTAGTGAAACTATAATTAGAACTTCAGAAATAATCTTCTCTTCCTTTCTTCACAATTGCAGTAATCTCTAAACATCCTATTGATACGTCTTCAAAAGTTTATCTTTGCCGTGTGAATGCAAGTGGACTAAATGGAACCATGAAGGAACTTAATTCCCTCACCAAGTGAAAAAGAGACCCCCTAAACCTATGATATTTTACCAGGAACATTTGAGCTGCAAAGGATACAGATGTGGATGTATGTGATTAATATGAGCAAGTTTCTAGATACAGTATTTGTCACTCCCTTAAAACTTCTCTTAAAAAAAAAAAGACAGACAAAACACAAATACCTTTTCTTTTTCTATTCTTTCCCTGTTCCAAAGACCAATATTGTCTCAGAGTTACAGCAGGTAGCAGATAAGAACTGTAACCCTTGCCCTTGCTTTTCTTTCAGCTCCCTGTTTGATGTCTCAGTAACCTCTCAACAGTTGGGAGAGGCAAGTGAGAGCAGCCCCTGGCACACACACATTGCATCATGCTAAGCACAGACAGAGTTTTAAGATAATTTAGCTCTCCAAACCTCCTTGTCTCTCCCTGAGAATCGGAATTCAGCCCTATTTGAGCAGATTATGGGAAGGATGTGAAAAGGCCCTGGCATGAAGGCAGCATTTTAAACTTAGTTTAATGCAGTATCACTTTCACAGAATTGCAGATGCCAGTTTAGAGGTTACAACCACTCTTGGTAGCTTGTGCTCCTTCCATGCTTGGGTTTAGTCTTCTGTTTGTTTGAATACAAGAGAAAAAAGACTCCCATTTTAGAGAGAGAAACAACATCTAAATCTGAACCAAACACACCAGACACTGAACATGTTTTTATCAAACTGGGTGACATCTCTGCCAGCTTACATCAGGTTACAAATTACTAAACATTTCTGTTACCATCAGGACTGAGAGAAACAGAACATCAGAAAAGCAATTTGCATAAAGGAAAGAGAAATCAATTGACAAAAGAGGAAAAACTAACTTCTGGTGGTGGTCTGTCTTTACCAAAGCAGATCTGGATATCTCTTCTCAAGCAAAATACAGCACAGAGGAACACTAAGAAGTGCTGAAGAGACAACATGCCTGGGGAAGAAGAGATTACTGTTTTATTTTCAAAGTGTCTTTTGGCCTCCTGGCGAACTACACTGAATTATTATTATTATTTTTTAATTTTTTTAAGTGTCTGTCATCAGTATTTTGTGCATACAAAGGCTCAGAGAGTCATTCCAGACAGTTTTGGAAAACCTGTCAAATTTTACTCTCTGGAGGTTTTTGAAAAAACAATGGCTTCACAGATCTTCTGCATCTCTTTCTCCACGTCATTCAAGCATATTACACTTTAAAGATCCATAAACTACAGATTTTTCACATGTACTTATTGTCACCTGGTCCCTCAGTTTATAATCTCTATGGACTCTTTCTTTCATTCTTCAATTATCTCCATTCCCACTGAAGTAATTTCTATTAGTCAGTGACCACAGTCACAGTTTGAAGTGATCTGTTATAGGATAGCAAGAAAAAGGAGGAAAAAAATTTACAAGATTAAAAAAGATCCCTCTTTCTTCCCACTACATTATTTGACAGAAGTAAATGCAGCAAAATTCCACATTTGAAACCATCTTTGTGGTAGGTCAGCACAGCTTAGAACCACAACTTGGAATTTCTGAACCACCACTTCCAAGCCCTGCGCTGCAGCACCTCTCCCAACTCACACTTCTGTCCATATCTCAAAGTTTATAACTATACACTTAGAGTTTATACAAGGTTAAAAGAGAATAAAGGAATCTTGCAAAAGTAAAGCTTTCCATGCTTTTACACTGCAGCATAAATCCTAAACCCCTTCCGGTGTTTACTGCAAGGAAGAAAGGAATCCTGTCCTTGTCTGAGACAAGATAAGCCTTAAATTAATTAGACAATAATGATTTTAAGACAGAACAAGGCTCCCTGTGCTTTATCTAGAAGCTCAGCAACACCAGCTCCTTGGGCTGCGCTGTGTAGTGCATACAACATCTCGTTGTGACTGCCAGGAGTGGTACTTCCACAGCATGTATCCGTACAACCAGAGTGTAACTCCCAAGGTAGGACACCTACCAGTATTCCAGCTTTGGAAACAAATCAAATATGTCTACTTAGCGGTTTTAATTAATCAGTGTTTACTAAGAGCATTGTTAAAGATGTTGTCTGTTTAGAAAAATGGCTTGCTAAAGTAACTCTGAATTATCTAAATCCAGTTACGTGCCCTCTTAACTCTCACCTCTTCCTTCATCTCCAGTCTCCTCAAGTTTACCACCCAAATGAGCACTAGTCCAGGCAGAATAACGGACCTTATCATTCTATGTCCACTGCAATCCACTTTTTCCTTTCACATTATTTTCAAATAAATCAAAAAAAAATGAGTTCCCAAGCAACTATTACCTTGGCCCAAAGCCTAATAAAAATCCAAAGAAATCCTGGCTGATGGCAGAGCTGGACTACAAAGAATGACATTTTTCTAAGGTTCTGACAGGCTTTTTCTACACCACAGTAAGTCCAAAACCCAAATGAAACGAGGTGTCTACACAAAATGTAATAAAGCTGTGGAACCCTCTGAGAAAACAAATAAAACCAACAACAATCTTATGGAAGTCACCTTTCACAAGAGGAGACCTCTAGGTCTTGTTTACCAAATTCTGACATGCTTCCCTAGTTATCTGCCACTGGCCCATATCTGGATGAAGACACAGCATTAAGTTAAACAGTCCTTTTGTCTCACCCAGAAAAATACATTTAAAGTTCTAGCCATAAATTACACATCCAAGATCTAAGCAGGAATAGTTCTATTAACCTGTATTTGTTTCACTCAAAAGATTAGTCCCTCTTTTATGGCTGACAACTCTGGTAACCTTGCATGACACACAAGTGTTTTAGGATTTAATGCACTTGTGTGCTTTGAAGCATAAATATTCGTTGTAGCAGAATTCATACACACTAATGACTGAATTGCTGGTTAGAGGAAGACTCAGGTATGGTAAAGTGGACACTAAGATTTGGGCTTTCCATATTGCTAAGCTCGTGGAGAACTGTCTGCAACCAAGACTTAAGTAAAGCAACTGAGGTCAAAGCATGATAAATACATTACTCTTACACACAGATGGTTTAATGTATAGCTGTGTGCTTTTCCTATGCTCATTAGTTGAGCAAAAAGCTGTGAAATATCCTCTGATCTAGTTACAATATTATTTAATTTTCAACTCCCACAGCTGGCTGAGTCAGTACCTGGATTACAAAGCACAAGGTACAGAGCAGCCAGAGGTGTTTCAACTCTCTCTTCTCCGCCTTTGTTCTAACACTAAGAAAACCCCTCACCAATGTCATCTTCACATTTACAATTAATGTTGCTGGTATGCATATCACAGCTGATATCATTTACAAACTTTTTTTTTCTTACTGCTTGGTAAATTTTAAAATACATATTTCACTAAAAGAAAAAAAAAAAAAAAGAAATTGCTCAGATTTGGAGTCTGACATGCATATTAAAAGAAGGCGCCTCTTCAATGAGCTTGGATACAGTGGAAGTTATCTAATTCTCACGGGTATGAAACAATTTACATGTGTTCTACAGCATCTCATACACTGAAGTTCAGAGCCCACGAGCTTTCTAAGCACTATTGGAATACTAAAAATAAAATAAAATAAAACAGAGCAAAGAAATTTGGTTCAGTTTAATACAATACAGTATTTTCCTCCTCCTCCTCAGATTCCAGAAAGCCATGTACCCAAAGGAAGACGTGAACCTCCTCTGCCAACATAAGCAGGTGTTGGTTTCCTGTTTTATTATTTCCTCAGATATGGGGAGGGTTTTTTGTCAAACATTGCCATCCAGTGGCAGGAAGAACAGTGGTGTAAATGCCAGCTAATAAATCCTCTCCCATCTTTCCAGTACCATCTGGCCTTAAGATGACACAAGAAAATTAACAACTTAATTTTGTTTCCTGCTACCACACACACTTCTCATTTTACAGGAGGCAGCATAAAGATTATGCAGGCATAAAACCTCCTAGCTAGAAACACCTCATCAGAGAGTTTTCATTTTTCATGAAACCTCTGAAATACATTGCACGTGCATGATTTTTACTTGGTTTTTATTTTAGTTCACACAAAAGAAATTACCATGAACTGAACTGGAATGTCACATGTAGCACATATTCACCTGTATTATTAAGAGTCTTCAGCCATAGGATGGAACCCTTGTTTGACAGCAATTTATCAAAGTATGAAGAAAGGTGACCTCCAAATAACAACACTAACACAAGTGAGTATAACTTTCCTTTTGGAGAAGGCAGATGAAGGGAAGAAAGGGAAACAGCTGAACATGTATTTTACTGAGAGTTTCTAAAAAGTTTCCCTTCTTTTACAACCCCCTGTGTATAGAATACAGCTGCTTAACACACCTGGCGGCCCAGGATGGTCAACCACTTTACCCCAGGTCTCTAGATCACCACAAGCTTCAAAAAGTTAGGCAGTTCCTCCAGTGCTGAAGAGTGCTCTGCAGGGCCGGTGGGTGAGTCAAGCTTTGGAACAAGCTATAAACAGATTTTGTAGACTATAGAGTAGGTTTAGTCAAGTAGATCATAGAATCATAGAATGGTTAGAGTTGAAAGGGACCTTAAAGATCATCAACCCCTCTGCCATGTGCAGGGACACCTCTCCCTAGAGCAGGTTGCTCATTCTTGAGATGACTCAAGAAGTCTCAAGAGATACTGTACAATCACAGAGCCAATGGCACATTTCATTTTGTTTTTTCACAGTTTCAGATCCACTAAATACATGTTGGTACAGACAACTTAAAAACACTTTTTCTAGAAGGTTGGGTGGAGTATCGTGTTGGGGTTTTCAGTTTGGTTGGTTTGGGTTTGGTGTGGGGTTTTTTTTGCCAGCAGAGGATGCTATTTCCTTTTAGTACAGAAAACACATGCAACAGTTGCATCAACACTAAAATACAGAGAATCTGGTATTTTGGAAATTGCTTGTTCTAAAGAAGGTAGTGACACTTGGAAGTTAAGGAAACAAATAAGCAGTTTATGCTAAATAATACACTTATTCATTCCCAAGTATTTTTTTCAGCAAAAGCTCACAATTTCTGTTTATTTCATTCAGGTCAAAGAATTTGAAAATTACAATTTGTGGAACCTCCTTTAACAAATACCTTTCATTTCTGTAATATTTAACAGTTTTTCTACAATATTTATTGCTGAGATATTTATAAGCCTCAGAAGAATAAGAAAGTTATTTTCTCAGCTCCTCAGCATGGCAAGAATGCTTACGCATTACTTTGTTCTAATAATTACTCATCGTGTTATATTCCAAGATGACAGTTTTCCAAAGAAAGACAAGGCACAGGAAGGAAATAAACAAATAAAAGCACTGTTTTATATTTTGATTCAACTTTACAAAATAGCCAAATACACCTTAGTACTGTAGCCTAAGATGCCCTTCTGCAACTTCAGCTCACAGGATTATTATAGGCAGATCCTTTGGCTGAGTCAAAGCATCTCAGACCCAAAAAGAAATCCTTCCTTTCATTTTTTGATCAGGGCCAAAATTTGGCAACCTACAGGCTGATAAGCTGTGGTTCAGATTTTGAAAATGTAACCTGTCCTTAGACAAACCACAACACAGACCTGTAATATTTCAATTTAAATAGCAGCTAGTCAGTCTAACATTAGAAACCACTTCGAATTTATTATTATTTTTAAAGAAATTTAAGAAATTAAGACTTCTGCAGCATTTAAGCATGCTGTTCTAGCTTGTTCTAACTACCAATCAAGATGCAAGAAAACTACGAGGATTGCTTGCAGAGCAGAAAACCCATCCTCCCACATTTAACTTCTTTCCTTTTAATACCAGAATACAGATAAGCCTTCAGAGAGCAATTCCTAAGAGTTTTTCAGTGCTTTAACACAGTCTTTTGGTAAAAAACCATGAACATCAACTAGGGAAAGGACCATTTAGTTTCCCTATATGGGAACATCAAAGCTAGGTTGGAATCTGCATGACTATATTTTTAAGAGAACTTCCTTTCATCAGCAAAACCCTCAAAGATTTGATGAACTTGACTTTATTTACTCTTTTCAGCTACTGACAGATTCATACAGCAAAGGACTTTAAGTCCACAGGGTAAAGACAGCGAGAGCAACGGTTGTCAGAAAAAGGCATTCAACTAGTTTTTCTTGTTTTCTTTCTAGGCTTCATCTGGCTTCTCTATTCCCCCCAGACCTTTTACACTGTCTGTACTGACAGCAGATCCTCCGCAGCACTGGAGGAAACCAGCAGCAAAATAACCATATGCTCCAGGTCACAAAATTAGCATCCTACAAAGAACACCTATTACTGCTTCTGCTGCAGAAGACATGCCTGGCTGTGTTCTGCCAAATGTTCCTGCGTCTCATTAGCCCAGACATCCGTTGACTCCCCTTTTTCTTCCCCTTGAAATATTGACATCAACTATTCACCTGCTCATTAGGAGCCTGAATTGCTTTGAATGTAAGCAAGCTGGGTTTATCTGTAAGTTTTATAGCAAAAAAAGCCCATTAGTTATTAAAAATTAAAGTGGTACTGGCTCAAATCTACAGCAATTGGTGTTAAGTGAGGAAAAGTGAAGAGTATTCCTCTTCATGAGAGGGGCACACAGGAGGAAGGTCCACTGGCCGGTGCTGAGAGGGACAGTGACTCACGCACACAGAACGGTAGAGAAGGAAACGCTCCCATTGGATTAATCATCAGTTTTCCCAAACTGCTTTCCTGATTTTAAAATTGATTCCAGGCAGGGGAAAAGTGAAATACAGTTCAGAACATTGTCAATCTCAATCTCAGACAATAAAAGTCAAAGAAAAGCCAAGTGTCAAGAACAATTCTTAGGATCTTAAGATTACTTAGAGGAAAGGGAGTAGTAACTACCACAATGAGCACACAAAAAAGGTAGAACATGCTTACAAAAATTGAACAGGAAGGCATTTAAAACTGGACAGCTGGAGGGGTTGGAGTTGAGACAGGATGAGAGACAGGGAGGAAGAGATCCCCAGAACTTCGATCATAAACTATGTGCATAAGACAACTATTTCATAGAATCATGGAATGGTCAGAATTGGAAGGGACCTTAAAGATGATCGAGTTCCAACCCCCTGCCCTGGGCAGGAACACCTCCCACTAGACCAGGCTGCTCCAAGCCCCATCCAGCCTGGCCCTGAACCCCTCCAGGGATGGGGCAGCCACAGCTCCTCTGGGCAACCTGTTCCAGGCATCAGATGAGCAGTTCAAAATACTTAAGACTGAGCAGCTGCAAATCATCAATACTGTATTCATTATGCATGGTCTGTGGTCAGGCTACCCTACAAATCAACCATAATTGAGACTTCCAGTATTAGAATAACAATGTAATTGATACTTCCCAGTTCAAGAAGGGTACTGTTGCCTGCATAACAGCCACCTGTTCACTTGGGAATGGTAGGTTGTTTAACTTTTATGACTATCAGACAGAAAACAATTGGGGCACACTGATGGAAGTAGGTAACTGGAACACAAGGCCGTGTGCTCAGAGAGGTCTCAAGAGACTGGAGACAGAGCTGACAAAAATCTTAGGAAGTCAAGAATCATAGAATCCTAGAATGGTCAGAGTTGGAAGGGACCTTAAAGATCATCAAGTTCCCACCCACCTGCCATGGGCAGGGACACCTCTCCCTAGAGCAGGTTGCTCCAAGCCCCATCCAGCCTGGCCTTAAACACTTCCAGGGATGGGGCATCAACAACTTCCCTGGGCAACCTGTTCCAGTGCCTCACCACCCTCACAGTAAGTCACCACCCTCACAGTAAAGAAACATAAATGCAGAGTCCTGTACCTGGAATTGAAGCAGCATCACAGAACGGTACACACCAGAGCCCTGCTGCCAAGGCAGCAGCTTTGCAGAGAAGTACCTGGGGCCCATCAAACAACACACTGAACATAAGGCAGCACTACGTCTTGGAGGCAAAAAAGAAGGCTTAACACGGGCCAGTATGAGCAAACACAACAGGTGGAACAAGCAAAGAGATTATTGTCCTCTATTCAGTACATGTGCAAGTACAGGAATTTACTGGAGTACCGCGTCCAGCTTGGGCTTCCTGTTAAAGAAGGTAGATTAAAAACCTACACTGAGTCCAGTGGAGAGCCACTATACATAAGGTAGGCAAGATGATGAAGTCTTTAAGGGGACTGAAGAAGACTCAAGACAAAGCTCTGTGTGCTGGATTTGCTTAGCCTAAAGACAAGAAGGTTAACAAAAGATCCAATTACTATTATCAACAATCTAACAAGGTGTTAATGAGAGGACAGAGTCCGACCCTTCTCAGAGGTGCTCTGCAAAAGGGTAAGAGGCAACAAACACACGGTGCAGCAAAGGAAATTTCAATTACACATAAGGAAAAAGGATTCTTCATAATGGGAGTGTTCACACATTGGAGCAAGCTGCCAGAGATACAGTGGATTTTTGCCATTAGAGATAGTGGGGACAAAAATTTTTATCAGGGTCTGCTGTGATAGGATAAAGGGCAATGGCTTTAAACTAAAAGAAGGTAGACTTAGACTAGACATAAGGAAGAAATTTTTCCAATGAGGGTGGTGAAACACCAGCCCAGGTTGCTCAGAGAGGTAGTAGATGCCTCATTCCTGGAAACATTCAAGATCAGGTTGGACAGGGCTCTGAGCAACCCGATCTAGTTGAAGATGTCCCTGCTCACTGAAGGGGGTTCAACTGGATGGCTTTTAAAAGATCCTTCCAACCCAAATTATTCTGTTATTCTACGATATTCAAAACTTAACTGAACAAGAATCTGGTGTAACTTTGAAGTTAGATCCAAATTTTTTATCGTTCCCATTCTGAGTAAGGGATTGGTCCAAATGACCAGTCAAGATCCCTTCCAATCTTAATTATTCTACAAGTCTGCAACATTTATCTTTCACGTTCATTGCATGAACTCAAGGTTCAAGTGCTCAATGGCAGCATTCTTCAGCAGAGCCATTAGAAGCTAATTACTGGAAAACCTTGGACAGCTTCAAAAGCCAGAGGGCTTTTTACAGCTGCTGAGAATGAAAAGGCAATGGTCTGCTCTCAGTGTCAGCATCAGTTTTTTGACTCGCTCACCAATATGCAACATCTGTGATATAAGTATTTACACTTCCAATTCAAATATTATTAATGTTAATTTACCATTAAAAAGGTACATAAGCAGGTAGCAGACACAAACAACAGAGAGTGATTCTAAAGATACCAGAAGTTTCACAACAATTTCTTATCAGTGTCATGGTTAGGGTCAAGTTGGCCAATGACAAGACAACAGGTGTTCTCCCCCACCTCTCGGTCCGAGGGCAGGAAAAAGAGGGATAAGGAGAGTTATGAGTTTTAAAAAACCCTAAACTAATGAAATATTATTAATAAAAACCAAATAATGAAAAAGATACAATATCTACAAAACTGTATCAAGCTCCCACGGAGATAACACTGGCAGGCATTGGGAAAGTTCCAGACTGGACTCGGTGATGAACGGGAACTGGGTTCCAGAACACACTGATGGGGATGGACAAACTGACAGTGTCTTCCTCAGATGGCAGCCACTGATGAAGAGCCCATCCTTTGATCCCTCATCTTTTATACTGAGCAGGGACAGATGGGATGGAATACTTTATTGGTCAGTTTGGGTCACCTCACCTTGTCCACTCGTTGGACAGGAAGTTGGTTCTGCTCCACCCAAAACCAGGACATTCAAGCAGATTTCTGAAATTTTTTATTTAATTTTGAAAACCTTTGCTCCAAGAACTGTTGAAATTCATTCTGAAAATAGTATTTTACAAAATCGTACCATTGTTTAAAATGGTACACAAAATTTAAACCATTTTAAGAAGGATTTTTTTCAGAACTTCAAGAAATACTTCAGAAATATGCTGTGTGCTTCCTCAGAATAACAGAGGCATTTCCCAAAGCCAACCAAATTCCAGGTTAAAGCCAGCTCTCCTCATCTTCTGGATAACCAGATAGCATTACCTTGCCCATTCATCAACAAATCTTATAGAAGACCATCTATCTTTTAAGCACTGATAGCCAAACTTCTTGCCCTTGGAAACAATTATATGAAAATATACACTTATCAGAGGATGTATTACTGCATTTCTGTGGAAAGGGAGCTCCTGGAACAGCTCTCAGGTAAGCAAGAGCAACAACACTGCCTGAAGTTGTCACTGCTGCTTTGCAGGGTGCAGTTCCCACAGATCTGCAGAGGAATTTCAGAGTTCAGACTATCAGCAAGATCCAACCCTACTCACATCTCATTTGCTACTTGCATAATATATATCCCTAGAATAGTAACCAGACAGCAAAGATTACAAGATACTTGCAGCTCAGTAGCCCATACATTGGTCATCACTTCAAGCCCAGAGAGCAGCATGAGTTTATTGTTCTCACTGTGACACGTTTTAACATCTCAAGCTCGCAGGTTTATTAAGAGTTAAAGAGTTTAAGAGTAATTCAGTAGATTCACAAATCAACTGAATACAAAGCTAAGTTTTCCTTTATTAACAGAAGGTGCATACAATCTCTTAAAAAGGCCACATGGATAGAAATGTTTACCATGTTACTTGGCAAAATCAGCCTCCAAAACAGTCCTTGGAACACTCCATAAAGAAGTGAATTATTGAGTTGTCACAACTGATTTTCCATAAAAGACTACATCAAAGATCAACTAACTTTTTATGAACTGCCCTACGAGGTGTTACTATTTCTTTAATTTGAAAGACCAAGTTGTCAAGAGGAATAACATGCCATTGGAAACAAGTACCAGATGGGAGAGAGATTCTCCAATGCCCTGTTTAATTATGAGTAACCATGAACACAGAAAAACACAGTTAAACAAGAAAAAGCTACATTAAACAAAGGTCATGATCTCAATTCTATTTTTCCCAAAAATGTTTCCAGAAGGACAATGGAGTCCTTCATTTTAGAAAACAGCTCTTAGGTACCAGCAATTAGTGCCAGCTATTCTTGTTGACATTTACTAATTTCTAATTCTATAACAAGCAGTTTCTCTGTGAACTTGTAAAAATTGTTAGAATATGTAACTGCTTCCTGCCTTTATTCCAACAAGCCAACATACAACAGTTACTCCCCTCCCCAAAAAATAGTAGGTAACTGCAAGAAAAGACAACCCCCAGCTCCGAACGAGGAATCAAGTGATATTTTGCAACTGCATGATTGCTTTTCCTTCTCCGCACGCAAGTTTAAAGGATGAAATAGGGCCCAACAAGGTGTTTCCTTTGGGAAACGTTGATTTTTCATTTCAAGACTCCCCAGCAACAGACCTCTTTCAATGTGAGACAAATCCTTTCCCCAAAACGAGGACTTTCAAAAGTGAACTAAAATCCTTATAATCAAGCTACAATCCCAATAAAAAGGTCAAATGGATGTTATTTGGTATCAGGGCAGTCAGATTCACCTTTCTGCACCATCTCACACCTGTGAACACAAGTTCCGTTCACATTTTCTGCTCATAACTTGTACAGACGCTCCCTGTTCAAATCTTTCAAATCTTTCCAGTAGCTTTTTGAAGACATCTTATTACTAATTTGAGCTGTAGATCACACCAACAGAGAGCACAGAAAGGTGAACCATACCCAGACCCCAATCTCAACAGTATTGTGCAAAGCTACCAATGCCAATTTTCTTGATCCCAGGTTTTTTCTTACCTCCTGTCTCTACAGACAACTCAAAGCCATAATACCTGCTAATATTGGTTAAAACAGCTCTACCTGAACCGAATACCTGCCAACCTGAAGATACAGACCAGGCACAAAGGGCTAATCCACAGAGGGAGGAACTGGGGAATTGGGTTAGATTAAAATACAATACCTAGTCCATATCAACTCTCCTGTCAGAAACACGTACTGCAAGCAACTGTGTGACTGCAGAACTCTGCCACACAAGGACTGAAAATTCCCCCAGATCACTAAAGCAAGAGAGCAATTTTGAGCTATCTATGCATCCATACAAATTCTTGTTGTATGTAAGATAGCTATACTTCACAAGCCTCTTAAATTATTTCCTGCCTGCCTTCCAGTCACTAACAAACTAAATCCAAGAGCAAACCAGCAGCTTTTGCTTTTGTCTCTGCTTAAGGAGCCACTGTGCAGAGGAGATGACAACATTGCCAGGTACAAGAGCAGCCAGACACTGAACCACCATCCATAATCGGCCACAATCAAATCCTTCCATCATATCAGAAGGGTGAAAGCAGGAGGCATGTAATCAGCAGACAGTTAGAGCCACGCTGTTTAATGTTTTACCTCCTAAGTGCAATAGGAATTTATATCTGTTGTCTCAAATTATCATAAAGATTTAATTTTTCCTTTGTTCTTTTATCCCTTTTTCTTTCTTTCTGTACTCTATAATTGGGACACATTTATCGCTTCCCAGTTAACTGCAGTTATTATTTGTAACCTAACTGAAAGTTCAATCAATCATTAAACATCAGTCCACAAAAATACATTATTACATTTCTATTCCTTGATGCTTTCTGTAGGTTTCATTTTCTCTACTTCTAGAGCACATTTTCTTGCTTTCAATTCCCTCTGTTTTCCTATTGTTTTTCTTTCCTCCAATTTCTTCATTGTTGTTATGGCAAGGCAAATGGAGAAAGAAATAAATTAGGCTCATTAAAAAGGAAAGTAGAAAGCTCCTTCTTTGCCAAAACTCATAAACAATCTTTTTCCTTTCTTTTTCTTTTCTTTTTTTTTTTTTCCTAGTACTCAAAGCTGAAGGCAAATCCCAGCACCACTGAAAGTGTTGGTCAATCCCCTTCTTTTACGAATGCTTGTCTTAAGTATATGCTTTGTTGAGAGAACACAAGCAGGGAAAATAAAATATTAACAGTAAAACTCATTCTATTTTCCATCTTTCATATTTCTCACTGCATGGTATTTTACTTCTCTGAAGTTCTATCTTCTTGGTTATATATATAGTGGATGCTAAACCAATCCTTCTTTTGGTCAAAATGGTAGATGCCGTTTTAAAGGACAGCAGCGTGATAACAGCAGGCTGGGAGCCAGGATATGTGTGTTATTCTTGAAAAAGAAGTGTAACAAGCAAAGAGGGCTCAGCTAAACTTTGTTAGGAGGATGTGGCCTGGAGTACTCTGTCAGGGCTAAAAGGTTTGGGAGAGGGAAGGAGGTGGGGAACAACAACACAGAGATGCTGCCTAATCCGTACTTACTTGAGCATCCAGAGAATTGACCAATTTTATGTATTTTGAATGCGAAGCTTTCAACACACAAACAAGACTTCAAGCCATGGTCATGAAGAATCACAGTGATGTGGGGTTGGAAGGGACCTCTGGAGATCATCTAGTCCAACCCCTCTGCCAAAGCAGGTTCACCCAGAGCAAGTTGCACAGGAACTTGTCCAGGTGGGTTTTGAATGTCTCCAGAGATGGAGACTCACCACCTCTCTGGGCAGCCTCTTCCAGGGCTCTGCCACCCTCAAAGTGAAGAAGTTCCTCCTCATATTTAGATGGAACTTCCTATGTTCAAGTTCATGCCTGTTTCCTCTTGCCCTCTCGCTGGGCACCACTGAAAAAAGACTGGCCCCTTCCTCTTGACACCCACCCTTTAAGTATCTATAGGTGTTGATCAAATGCCCCCTCAGCCTTCTCTTCTCCAGACTACAAAGACCCAAGTCCCTCAACCTTTCCTCCTAAGAGAGATGCTCCAGGCCTCTAATCATCTTTGTGGTCCTCTGCTGTACCCTCCCCAGCAGGTCACCATCCCTGGGCAAGTTCTGAATCTACAGCAATTCTGAGGTAGCCTTGAGACAGTGGATTTGTGTTTCACTGAACGTGGGAACAGCAGCAAAACTGTTTCTGTGCAGTCCTGACCAGAATTAGGACTTAGATTATCTAAATTCTACCTGATCAGTTCCATGATGTACATTGAAATCTATCACCTTCTATAGATACAAATTATATCTTTATTGTGCATCTTTCAAACAAATGATTTGTTCCTGTAAATCTTACATAATCTCAATCTAGACAGAGCATTACCCAAGAATTCCTTTCCACAGAAAAACCTTCTCTTCTAAAAACAGGATGTTTCCTCAGTTTCAAGAGAACACTCAAAAGTAAGTGATATGCCTGATTTAATTACACTTTAGAAGATCCACCTGTGGTATTTCTTCGTTTTAATTAAAAGTTCTTAATATCTTTTGGTGACTACAGTGGCTGTATTAACTGGGTCATAATGCATTTCTAAAGAAGAAATGAGACTAGTACACAGTGGTGCAAAGTGCTGACTGATAACGGTACTTAAAGGCACGATGGAATTAGTGATCCATTTATCAACATCATTTCTAGCACACCCCTAAATAAATTAAAAGATTCAATGATTAGTTATCTAAATTTATGCAGATAAGTACGGTTTCCATGTTTCCTGCTAGCTGCACTGTGTGATCCGCTAGAATTAATAAAATAGGTTACTACTTATTAAAGTGAAGGATCAGAATGATTTCATTAGGAGCAAAACCAGGATGTTTTCTGTTCTCATTTCGATTCATAGTCAAGCTTTTGGCATGCTTGCAGTAGCTTGGCTGCCACTAGTAACAGCACCAAGTTCCTGCCTCTGCTTTATGGCCTGCTCTGGAGAAAAGTCCACATGACATTTCTTAAAGCAGGTAAGACATTAGGCTCATGCAAAACTAAAAAGCTCTTGGTTTTCCCCTTTTATAGAGGTGGTAACATTATATTATCCCTTCTATTTAAACACCTCTTCACAACTCAAATGGTTGCAGGCAAAATACAGAAAACTAGTACTGCGGGCAGAAGGCAGCTGAATAGGGATTCATGTGGATACAGAAGAGCTGAAGAAAGACTTTAAGAGCTGCATGGATCCTATGATGTGCATTAAATGTAATAATGTTCAGGTGCACACCTGTAAGCAATGGACAAAATAGGAGGTTTTGTAGCTTCTTTTTCCCCTTCAATCTTTTTCTACTTTTGTTCCGGTTTACTACATGTAATTAACATATAGTGAACTTATTTTCTTGCACTTCGAATACCTCTCTACATTCTATTACAAAGCTAAACTTTGCCTGAAAAGCAATTTCTGTGAGGACAATAATGTTAGTTTCCCTTCAGCTGTATTAACAAAGAAACACCAAAGCAACTTCAGAGAAATACATGGACTGATGCAAAGGAAGGGGAGGAAAGACACTATGAGCACGGGGTTAGTTAGTTCCAGCAATCCCTCTCTGAGCCCACTGCTCAACCAAAGCTGCTCTAGAAAAGCACGTGCCTTGAGCTCCCTTCATGCTCAGAAACACGTGGCATCCATAAACATTTCTTGTGCCATCCCAGAGCTGCAACTTGGGCTGGCAGCAATAAAGTAAATAAGTGCCCAGATGAAACCAACAAAACAGCAGGCCTCTCAGCTCTGAAGCAAAACAAAAAGCAAAACATGCAGTAGAAAATGAAAACAAATAGCTAAAGCCTATGCAGATCTACCTAAAATCCCACTGAAAGGCCTCTTGTCTCCTTGAATTCCCCTCAGGTTTATTAAAGACACTTTTTATCACTTACAAATATTTATTTTTTTTTTACAAAGGGCTTATACCCATGCCAATATCTTTAAGTCAACTATTAAAAACAGTGCAATGTGATGAATTTTACAAAAACCACAGTCTGGTATAAAACCACAGAAAAACACTTCAATTTCTCTACACTTTTCAAGAGCACAATGCATTTAGCAGCTCACTTTTTTCCCATCACAAGTACAATTCAAGTTGTTTCCCACAGATTCTCCTGGGTGGCCTAATTTATCTTGTTTTCTTCATAAAGGAGAAAAACAAAATCAATCCGATCACCGGTCTAATTAACTATGAGAACAATTTCCAGATATAGTCAGGATGCTACCTATTCCTTCTTCTATTATCCAAAAGCAAACTTACTTATTTTACTGGAAAGAGTCCTAAATCACCTTGAGAAGCAGATTTATGCGTGTCTGTAGCACAAGGATCTGTGAAAAAATTTTCAACTTTGTAGCTCTGTCACACATTTCCAGAAATTAGTTAAGAACCAGGAAGGATGCTAAAGAAAGCCTGATAGATTTTCAGTATCATCTTCAGTCATACCAAACAGACCCAAACTCACACAGTTTGGAATCCGAACTGTACATGATATCTTAGCATCCATCAACTTTCACCCCTGAAAAGTTTGAGGAACAGCCAAAAGGAGCTTGTTATTGATATTAGAGGAATATTACCAAAGACAACACTTCTTTAAGAAACGGGTAAAATGCTTGCCAAAATCATGTCTTAAAGTGATTTATATTCCCTCAATGACTGCTTGAAAAACAAAGGGAAAAATCTCTCCCTTCAAAAACTCCAAAATAACCTTAATCATGAGAATAGCTGAAGCTCACGCTCTGCTTTGAAGTGGTATAATCCTGTTGAAAAGAGATTTGGAATTTTCATCAGCTTTTGTCTCAGTATACCTTCATACATTTTCTATAAAGTATATGCAAATTGCAAACGCAAGTAACTAATTTGCCAACTACATAAATCAGCCCCCTGTAACACGCTGACCTACCACTGAGGTTCCTTGAGATGCTTTTTGGACAATCATTATCCTTACGAAGCATTAATGATGAAACATTTCAGACCTGATGCCTACGGGAGCACCAGTTTGGCTTATTTTTCCTCTCCCCTCTGAACATTTCTAAGCCATAAGCGTGTGATGGCACAAACCCATTTATTCCTCTGTCACAAACAGCATAATGGAAAATTAAAAGACAGGTATTCTGTTCTGGCTGCCTTTTATTGCTTCTTCAGAGCCAAATTAACAATTAGGAAAAAATGAATTCGAGTGGGAGCGTAAATATGCTGGATCCATCTCAAAGAACTTCAGCCAAAGAGATGTAGCTGTTATCTTTTTTCAAGTAGCTTCTTCATAGTTGAGATGGGTTGTTAAGTGGCTGTAAAATTCTAATCAGAAAATTACTGGGTTGCAAACCAAACATTACAACACAGCACACAGAACTGCTATATTTCAGGCTTTATTTTTTTGAAAGTATATCCAGCTCCATAACTTTCACTTGGAAAAGGACAGGCCTGGTGCATCTCACAAGATGTGGGGGGAAAAAAAACCCAACCAACCAACCAAAAAAGCAAATAACAAACCCAAAACATGACAACCTCATATCCTCAAGCCTTGCAAAACCAGACCTTACTTTAAAAAGTAGCTACTAGATAATAATGAAGGTAATGCAAACTGGCAAAAGGTTTTTCTTGTGACTTTCCAGCATACATTTTAGAGGTGTTCAAAAACATGCATGTAGTCTTTCTTCCATCTGAACATGAAAAAGGTCACACGTGTCTCAACCAAAGGCAGAGAAAAACAAAAACTGAAACAAGGAAACCAAGTAAATGACAATTTAAGTGGTTCAGGGTTAGGCCCTGCACTTCTGAAACTACAGAGTAAGTGTTAGATCTGACATAATTCAGAGTGCTTCTTTTTAACAAATCCTGGTGAGGCTACGGCATCTTTTTTCCACAAGCAACCATATTCAGAGATTCTATAAAAAAAAAAAAAATCTTCCTCAGAAAAATTGCTAGTTTTGTTAGGAGGGAACCGTAGCTTGAAACTTAACTCTCAGTGCAGAGAGATTTCACTATTTCACTGAAAATATCTGCAAACTTTTGGAACAAAATCCAGTTTAAAAACAAAATTAGAGTCACTCTGTTGAGTCCTGTCAAATTTGAATTTGACCATTTTTGGAAGATCTCAGGTTGAGTCAAGTCACATTTTAAAAAAATTCTTAAAAATCAAAATACCCACCCATTCAGTATTTTCTGTCACAGGGACAAGGATCTCCCACCCTTTTGCCTGTCAGATAGAAGAACTGGATGAATACGGAACCATTTAGAAGCAAGCTAACCTGATTCACCTAGATCACATATCTTTAAGGCCTGGTTTATGGAAAACAAAAATCCTAGTACCAGAAGATCAGTCCCACTAACATTCACCAAGAAAAGAAAGTTGCGTTCAGTCTTAAAATACTGTTTTCTCTGCTTTTCAGATAAACTAAATCAAGCTAAGGTTCCCATTTTTGCAAGTGAAGCAATTTCAGTACATTTGCTACTTTGAAATGGATCCACCATTCAAACCACAAATGTAGATCTTAATAGCAATTAGTTACTTTGAAGCTCATTAAGATACAAGCTATGTGCTGTATCCCCACAGTAGTTTCTTTCTGCAGCGTTTACTAATTCTAATGAAAACTTGTTTTGCAAGATACAGAACTGTAGATGAAGCAGTTCTCTAGTCCAGTTCAGAAAGTCTCTACCTCTGGTTTTCAAACCAGAGGGGGTTGGACTAGATGATCTCCAGAGGTCCCTTCCAGCCCCACATCACTCTGTGATTCTATGATTTGCTGAAAGGCCTTGGGAAAGAAGAACAATCTTTCTGTTCAAAAAAAATGAGGTGTGTAGATTGACACTCCACTCGGTCTACAGTTCTATTTCTGCCTTCATACAACTGCAATTTTCTGTTTTCTTTAAAGCAGTGTAATTCAGGACTCCAAATATATTTAGACACGTGTGACAGAACTACTCTTAAAAACTTGCATCACATAAGAGTCACTGGACCTCTACCTTATCTGTCCGAAGGCTGAATTCTGGGAAGTGTCGGGTTTTATGCCCCAACTCAAACTTGTGCATTGTTTCTGTGTTTAAAAACAAGTGTGGATTGCTGGAACAGTACTAGTATGGGTTTGTTCTCAATCCTATGAAATACAAATGGTCCTAAGAATCCTTAACAGCAGACAACCACTGCATTTTGCATGTACTTGTTTCTGTCTACAAATACTCTGTGAAACAGCACATGATTTAAGGCAGGGCAGTTCAATCCACCCCGTTCTGTGTCCAACACAGACTGAGAATCAGGCCTTCCAAGTCTCAGCTTGCATGCATCACTTTTTAACCCAAGAAAACCTCAGGAAGCTAGATTCTAACTGCTTGTGGAGAAACTCAGTATACAAGAGCCAAAACAGCACACTGGAAACAGCAAACATAATTACTGAAGGAAATAGCTGTGTAATCGCAGAGCAATCTGTTGGCAATCAGCTTGGAACTGGGAAAGCAAACACCTCCTCCAGGGTAGAAGTCTTAGAGGTGTTATGGACTGGAAAATACACAAAGACAGACGTCAGAAGATGCTGACCACTTACCAGCCTGGGAAGCATGAAGAGATTGAAAACATGTAGCACCCATTGTGGTTTTACAGAACTCCAGTCTAATGCAGCTGGTGGCATTAGTCCTTGACCGAAAGAGCCAAGGTGAGTACTATGCCACAGTAACACTTTCTTCCCACTGATGAGTGCTGCTGGCTTTAGGAAGAAGGGTGAGTACAGGTAAATTATTAAATACATTCTACAGAACTGTTAGCTAGGTTTACTAACTTGCAATCACCAATTCATACACGTATAGCTGCCTCTTATTCTGGACATTGAGCTGTGAGGAAATGATGTGAGAAAAATAGGATAACATTGGGAAAAATGGAAGAATGATAATGCTATTGATTAATATGGATGTGGAAATAAAAGCATGATCATAACATCACATCTATACTAAGCCATATGTATAAATAAATACTGAGTGATCCATACTAAGTAGAACAGTTATTAATATACACCTTTACTGTAATCATTCCAAAAAACCCTATGTTTTTTGGCTTCACAGTGTCTTTGTCAGCATCAACAAAATGAGCATCACTAATTATTTTCCTTCATAGAGACAAGAAGAAACTTTTGCCGATGTCAATACAACTTCTCTAGATGCTAGGACAAGAAATTGGGTACAGTTAAGGAGCATCCTTCTGACAATCATCTTTAAGCAAAAAACCAAACCAACCAACCAAAAAAAATCTCAAAGGTCTTCACTATACTGCTTCCCCTCAAAATAAGTATTTCCATAAACACTGTAGTCCCAAAAGCCCACGTATTCCAGCAGCTATTCTCTGTTACTGTTCTAGATGGCTTCTTAATGAACCTGAAACCAGACAGCACCCCTTGGTAGGCACCAAATCATTGCCCTGAAGTCAGTAATTTTGTACCTGGTTAGCTGGTAGTTTAAATATGCACAGGCAAGAAGTGGATTACACTCTGAAGCACAAGACAGCACAGACAGTTATCAAGCAAAGTGAACTTAACTTAATGCACAGTGGAATTTTTTGCCTGGAAGAGTTGAGGCTCTGCCACCTTCTAATAGAGCTCTGCCCCATGGCATCTTCCCACTATGGCTTTGAGTGCAATTCAACCACACACCAAGGTATAGGATGTTATATCTTTCCCTCCACTATTTTTGATAACAGAAGCAGACCTCCATTACACCACCAGTATCAAATTGGGGAAGCACATTCAAGCAGGTACCAGAAGAGTTGCTCCCCAACACGTAAAACAGTTTCAGAACTTTATTTCCCTTAAACTACTAAGCTCCAGCATCCCATGAAGCTTTGCAGGCAATGTTATTCAGGAAATACAGTCAGTCAGTGTTCCTTCCTACTCAGAATATCTTAGAACAGTATGCAACACACCATAAATTAGTGAGCTCTCCTATCAGGTCCATGTAATTAACTAGATGTTTATTTCTGAATATATCATTCAGAAATAATGTGTGTGTGTATATATATAACAATATCTCTCATACATATAGCACACATAGATACACATCCATCATATGCTGAATTTCCCGAGGTAAGGATTATCTTGCAATATTCAAGATTACAAGCTTTCCAGAAACTTCCTCATAAAGAGAAGTGGGGAGTGGGTGGGAATCAACTGCATGGTCCTTCCAATCCCTAAAACTCAATCTCATTTGAGAAAACAATTAAACGTATCTTTCTGAATTCAGTCAACAGAACTGAATCCAAGTTTCACCTCCTCCAAGTTCCTTTCAGGAAATAAAATAATTTCCTTTCCTCTTACTACTGGGACCCTGCCAATGAAAACCAATTTGGTTTTCCTCTCTCTCCTACCTTTCTTGAATACAAGACAAGCAAAAAAATGGTTCAATTTCCCTTATCTTGAAAAGAAAAATCCTCCTTTTTCCTTAGCAGAACAGTTACCAAACCTCAGTAACTCCCATAAATATCTATAAGCTACTTAAGTTTTCCTTGTCAAAAGTCCTTTCTCAAGCTTTCACATTCCCCTAGATTGCTTTTCAACTGAATGAAATAATTTCTACTATAAATAAGAAAAAGAACTACATTAATTACAGTTTTTAAAAAGTAAGCACCAGATGGTGGCCTGTGAGCACTTTCATGTGACCTTATGGTGGTTTAATGTCTAGAAGGAGCTCCATGTTCCACACCCTGGCAAAGTACTGATGTATCTGTGTTTGTTGTGGAACAATCCTTAAGTTTCAGCTCCAACCAAAATAAAACCCAAAAAGATCACCTGCAGATAGATCTAATTAGAATAAAGCAGAGTCCTTTAATTGGTCAGGTTATATTCATCCATATAATAAAGTATTGTTAAAATTCATGGAGAATTACTTACATTAAGAGTTACAGTGCAGAGGCAAGAAGATAATTAATATTTATGTTGCCAATTGTACTAATGTAAAGCCAGCATTCAGTGGACATGCATCAGAAATGAAGAAATACAGTGGGAAACAGCCTTTTGAAGTCAAGCATGGCATTTCTGGAAAAATGTTTCCAGCAGAGCCAACTGTTAGAAGCTCAAAAGCAGAGATACAAATGACTTCCTGCCAGGATGCTGGAACAATTCTTACCAGAAGCATCATTAAGAATAATCTATTCATATGGGAAACTGAATGTTAGTAAGTACAAACAAACAAACAAACGGAATTCCACCTGAAGCCCCCCAAAAAATTTTGTTTTCAGTCTTTACAAAATCTACAGAAAGAAAGAAATTGAATAGTCACACATTTTAAAAATAAAATTTGATGTCATTTTAGTTTTCTCCTTTCAGGAACTTCCATAATGCTTCCACATTTTGGAAACCAATTCTTCTTGTATCTTCACAGAAGGTATCATAATCCTTTTGAATGTCTTGCCCCATAATCTCTTTTGTTAAGTGCGTGAACATGTGATTTCTTCATGAAGTTCGTGCTAGGAGAGTAAAAGCTAGAGCAACCTGCCCAGAGAAGTGGTGGAATGTCTCCCTTAGAAGCTCTCAAGACTTGGCTAAAGAAAACCATGGCTGACCAGACCAGGAGCAGCATTAGTCCCACTTTGACAGGAGACTGGAGTAGATGACCTCCAGAGGTTCCTTCCAACCTACATTTCTACAAGTTTCCTTTCACCCCAACTGTACAGAATGCAGAAAGCAAACAGGATGACTCGTTTCCAGTTGTGACTTGCAAAAGCTGGTACAGAGAGATCAGGGTGTAATATCTCAGTCCAGTTGCCATCTACTTCCCACTGGAAGATGGATGGCCAAGTACAGGGAACAGGCAGACTTTCCTGCCTCTGGGCGGCTGAGTCATCCTGCTGGATGATTCCACAACCTTTGCCCTTCAGCACAATGCTTCCTCCCTAATCTACAACCCAAGGAGCTTTAAAATGTCAACAGTCCCTTTCATATTTCTTTTTTCCTGGTTCTGGCTGACACATATTCAACCCTCATGACACAATGTAGCCCTGTTTTAGACTAGAAGATTGTCTCTAATCTAGACTGGTTTATCTTTACTACTCAGTTTCTCTAACAACTTCGTTTTATCCTGTTCCAGATTAAATCATCATCTGTAAGCATAAAGGAATGCTGAACATATTTATAAAATAGAATTAATTTCCCTCTTTATCTTAAGAAGTGCCTGTCACAGTCTACAACACAAGAAAAGAGCAATTTCACAGTCATACCAGCCAAGTTCTCAAGTGTTTTGTGAAGACAACTATTTTTGGATTTCCAGGGAAATTTTACCACACCACAGACCTGTCCAGATAAAAAAAAAAATATTGCAAAGGGAGTGTATCTTCACATGCAGAGGTAATTTTGTTAGTGTTTTTCAAAAGCAGAAGGCAATTAGGGGGGTGGTGGACATGGGTTGGTGGGTGTGTTTGTACAAGTCACCGAGTAGATTGTAAGACAGGAAACCCAGAATCAAGTCTCAACATCAAACTGATAGTGACAGGTCTTTACAGCTTCTATAGTTCATAGTCCACACATGCCAAGTGCAGGAGGAGGCCTAAGAAAAAACCTGCAGCAAAGTTGAGAAGGAAGAGTCTCTCCACCCAGCTTATTACCAGTTCAAGAGCACAATGGTTCCCAAGCAAATTTATTCACAAGAGAACTGGAAGAACCTACTGCCTGGTGCCACAAATGAGATGCAGAGAATGCTTTACAGCTTCTTAAACCTGTTAGGAAAGCTTGTAATACCTGGAAAATGAGACACATGTCTCCTACAATCACATTCTCATCTGGAAATGGCTTCAGCAACATCCCTTCCTTGAGCTGTTGTTAGAGATATTATTTTCCCTTTCTGTCTGCTTTTGCATAAATACATCTGAGCATCCATCACTTTAATCATATTTCAGAACCGCAATTGTAAATGTTACAAAGTTAAACATTTAAATTGATCAAGAAGATAAGTCCCTGCTCTTGGGAACAGTTAGGGTTTTTTTTTGTTTCTAGGTAGTGTTAAGTACATACATCTTGACAGACAGCAATTGTTTCTTAACTGTAGAAGAGAATCATTTTTATTACAGTGACTTACCTCAGCAGCAATGGCCCAAACCTTCAGGATTTTTAATTCAGAAAAACACCAATGTATTAAAAATAATTGGATCTCTGTATTTTGCAGAAGAATGCTGATAGAGCCCTCGCATCATTGATTTATTTCTCTAAAAAGCTGTAGAATTTTGTCTCCTAGAGAACAGCATAAGCACTTAGGGATTTCATCCAGCTACAGTCCAAATTGAAGCCCAGTGCAGAATATGAAACACCACTAACTTTTCTTTTTAATTATTACCTCCATTGCATTTGTGGAGAGAGTTCTGCACAAATCAGCTAATTGAGTTTTCTGTGCACAGTGGTGATCCATGGCACAGTTGAGAATGAAAAGCCACATCTCCTGGTTATTACATCTAATCTGAATGGAACACAGTGGATCTCCTCCAGACTTTTCTAACATTACTTCACAGTATTCAAATTAAAATTTGGTCAGTTCATCTGTTCCTGAATATCAGAAATAGATAAGCTACACAATGTCTAAACCAGAGGTGAATAAGTAACTTGGATATAAAGTACATCACAGGAATTACATTTTATTCCTTGGCCATAAAGTATATTTTTATTAAGACATTATTAGCTTGCTCAAAGCTATCAGGCACCAATAACTGATGGAACAGCAAGGACCTAGTGACAAAAGCTGCATCCATGGCAGCTTTTTAACTAACAGAATGATTTTTGTCATTATCCAAACCACAAGGAACCCTAATTATTACTGTAAGCACTTCTGGTAGCAGTTCAGTATAAGAATTATTAATAAAAGTGTTGTGATGTAATACCACTTAGAACACAACAAGAGAAGATTTCTGAATTGTACCAAGATCATTTATATCGCACGTGTACCCAATGTATTAAAAATGATATTTCAATAAAATAAGTAGCATCCAAAAAAGTAAGGGATAACATAGAGATTCCGAAATTCTACAGAAGGAGAGAGTTATTCCTACAACACAGATGGCACTCAACTTCAGAACACATCTTGATAAATTACTGTATTCAAATCTGCAGTGCTGCAGGACTCGCTGCCATTTGAAAAGATACACTATAAACAGTTTGTGATCAGAGAACAGATTTCTACTTTTAGCATTATTTGTTAAACTGTTAATGTTCTTTTGAATATATTTTGTTTTGTTAACAAAGATCAACTTTCTTCAGGGTCACTGTTCTCTTGTTAATGATAAAGAGATAAAATCCAAGAACAGATGCACATTAGGGTCAAGGCAGGTGACACCAAGTGCTCCCAGTACATGCTCTTGCTGGAGCGGGTAAGGGTCCACTGTGAGGCAGATGTGATGAGATCAGTACTGGAGAGGATGGCACTGATCTCACTTACCTGGCTTTCTTGAAAATGACCCAGGGAACCATTCTGTTACAATTTTATAGCAAAATAGCTATCACACACTTCTTACTTCACAGAGCTCACTATCCCCATTCTTACCAGTTTAACTAACTCATTAGCTCAAACTTTGTTTATGCGAAGTAAAATCCTAGTGAAGATACTTTCACATCTTTAGCAGATGGTGTTAATTCTTACCAAGGAGGCATAGAGCCAAAGTACTTCTTTCCCCACTCCCTTCAGATGAGTTTTAAATACAAACAGAAAACATTTTGTCTGTAAGAAAGGCTACTAAGACTCTACTCATGGTGACAGATTCCCAAAATCAAGAAATATAGATCTACTTCACATATATGAGATCAGTGAAAACTGAGAGTCCTGAATTTCGTTGCTAAGTAGATTAAGAGTTAAAACACCAACCCTGGAGGTGAGTACATTCAGAAGCCAAGTATTTCTGGAATTCAAACAGCAAGGGTGGTTTATTTTACTTACTTAGTACCTCATGTCATTTTTTAACATCTAGAGAAGCCGCAGTTTGGGTTTCCCTTGTGCCTGCATCCTGACATAGCTGCAATGTCTGCCTGCTCCTCTCAGTAAATTTGAACTTGTTGATTAACTTCAGATTAAAATTCACATACATTAAGCTCTTACTTACAAGTTTAGTGGAGTGTAGGGTCTGGGTAGAGAAGAGATTCAAATTGACGTCCTCACTGAGGGAAAGACTGCAGAAGATGGTCAGAAGTTTCTAGTTTGGGCTGGTCTAAGCATGAGCATTTTCCAGGTTAATAGCAGGTATGTGGATGAAAGCTTTTCTCTCTACCTCTTGCCTGGGTGGTAACTGTAGACACCTAAGGGAGACAGAGATGAAATGGCAAAGGAAGCTCACACAACAAGACAGTTGCTACATTAAACTTGAGTTTCAGTGGCATTATAAGAAAAGCAGATAATTATTTAAGGACATTTAAGTCTTACCATGAAGAACATCTCCATAGGCTGTTCATACTCTCATTAAGACTCTTCTGAGCTTCTTATTTGCACTGAAAGTGGGAGTATGCATATTAGCAATATATAAATTGATATCCATGGTATGAGCTTAAGTTATGTTGAAACCATAAGCTAAGTAGGCTAAAAAATTGGCTTATAACTCATACAGAGTGCTCAAATGTGTACACTTGAAAGAAGGGTAAACCTAAATTTATCTGTAAAAACAGCATTCGCTGCACTTTCATGTTGATTCTAAAACCTGAAAATATTTCCAACCAAACTTTGAAAAGACAAGTGGTAAAAATAAAAAATAAAAATAAAAGCTTCCAATTTTACACATCTTGCAAATAAACACAGCAACTGGAACCTTAATAAAACAGTTGTGAGCACTGGCTTCTGCGCTTGGATACCTATGACAACTGAAATAAACTTTCAGTGTTTTGAAGCTCACCTTTCAACAGGCTACTTTTCCATCAGGAAAGAGATTAGTAAGTGACTTTAATGACACTATGTGATATTCCAAAACATCAAGTTCTGCAGAATGTAAGCATGTTAATAGTCTGCTGCACTGGAAGTAGTAAGAGTCCCAGTATACCACTAGAAGCTTACAGTAATTCCAAATACATAACAATCACTGAAGACTGCTTCTGGCCAAACGAATCAATAGAAGAAGACCATAAGAAAACAGAGAAAACTCCAGCACAAGTTTTAGCCATCTGTCACATATCACTGCTTTTGACATATTGGGCATCAACAAGAGTTGGCAAAGAATTACTCATATCCATGGGTATATTTGGTTTATTTGGTCCTTAATTATGATAAAGCTGAAACCGCTGCAACATTCAAAAATGCAATTTATGAATTGCTTACACTGCTGTGAGGTCCAATAATTTGCAGAATTAAAAACAAGTGTAATGGTAATGTAGCCATGTAACAGACAGCTTTAAATATATTTATAAACAAACACTGGCAGACACTTCTGCCCATAGCCCAGTTCTCCCCAATCAAAACTAGAGGTGGTGTAAGTCAGCAACACTCCAGATCACAAACCATGATCCACTTGATTTGTTTGACATTCTGTCGAAGTTTGAAAGGTTTTCTCTAAGAATTCTTTGACAAAAGTAATCCAAGTTGGAAGTTTATAGTAACAGGTGGCTTGAAAAGCCTGTTGAGTTTTGTATGAGTATTTTAAGAATTTACTCCTTTAAAGAAGCCTCTATCGCTGTGAATTTGTTGTTAGACACATGTTACTATGCCTTTTGTAACTCTGTGCCAAGCAATACAAAAGTTACAGTTCCAAAAGAAATAGAGATATGTAGCATCCCACAATAAAGCCACATCCCCCAAGCTCCTTTTAATGGGAATCCTAGCTCTTACAGTTGTGGTGTACAGCCCAGCAGCATCCTACCCCCAGTTTTCATCTGCAGCCCTACACAGGGCACAGGATGATTCATTTAGGTCCTTTCTAACTAGATGGAAATGCCACATTCTACCTTCAAAAATACCAAGCTGCTGACACTCTAAAGGAGGTTACTTCAACTCCATTTGGAACAAACCTGTCTGCCAAGAGATAAGAAAATCTCACAGCAACACTGCAGCACTTGTTAAAGGTTTCCAGTCCACTTCTGGCTTTGCTTGCAGAGAAGATTGTTTGGATGGAAGAGGTCCAAAGGAGAATGAACACACACAGCAGTTGCAACTTGGTGTTCTGTGGAAAATCATAAACATTAATGACTTCGAATGTTTTTCCAAAGGGGGCTACATAAAACCTATTTCCACATAAGTCATAACAACAGCAGAGGAGACTGAATATGAAATGACTGCAGAAGTGAAGCTAAACATTCTTGAGTAGGTGAAAGCACAGGTGGTAAAGCATAACTGGTAGCACAGAAGTTGTTCTTCACATAACTGCTAAACAGGCCTCAACATGAAAGGACCATTTTCCAGTATAAAGCCTCTCAGCACAGTTCAGGTACTGCCCAACACCAAGCCAGAGAAGGTTCTAGAACAGGATTGCTCTGTCAACATGCAGGACCAAATGTCTCCAACAGGGCGACTTAAACAAGACACGAACATTTGTTAAGAAATTGGGTTTACCATAGTAGTGATGGAACAGCTAACACTTTTTTCAAGAGCAAATAGATTGCCTTCGTAGCATCAAGAAAGCAGTTTATGACTATAACACTTCTTCACCGTGAAGAACATGAGCTGTCAACATGCACTGACAGCCCAGAAAGCCAACCGCATCCTTGGATGCATCAAAAGAAGTGTAGCCAGCAGGTCACAGGAGGTGATTATAGCTCTCTACTCTGCTCTCATAAGACCCCACCTGGAGTACTGGATTCAGCTTTGGAGCCCTCCACACAGGCAGGACACACACCTGTTGGAACTAGCAAAATACTCCTTCTGAATCCACACAGAATTTTGTGAAACACATTTCTAAACATTTTAAAAAGCAAGGAGTTAAAAAAGGAGTCAAAACTGGGTAAGTTAGTTGCTTTCCTTGGCAAAAAAACCCTGCACAGCATATAGGCTTAGTATAGTGCAGATGCACTGGACACAGAAGTCACACACACACACAAATCTGTTTAGCAGAGATATATGACAACGTGTTCTACATTTGAGATTTTCTAGGTCTTAAACTAGCTTTATAAGACATCTCCAGCAAAAGAAACTGCCACATACCAAGCTACTCAAGCACACACGCTTGTTCTCAGGACACCAGTGATGGCCCTGCAGCTAGACCCAGTGCTGGGATGGCCACAAACAGGGCTCTGATTTCCCATCCCCCGCAGCCTCCTGGGGTTACCTCAGATCAATCAATCCCTCTACCCTCGGGGCACCTTCCCCGCTGCAGACATAAATCCTCGTTTCCTCAGGTTTTCAACACACGGGGGTTCAGCGCCGAGCAGAGGCTTCCCCATCCAACCGGTCGTGTTCGGGGAGCGGTGGCTGCCCGGCGGACACGGGGGACTTCTGGGCTGGGGACAGGACGGGGCTGCCGGTGTCCCCGGCCGGCCACTTGAGCCGGAGCAGCATCGCTGGGTGCTTGCCCTGCATCCCGGCGAGCGGGTCAGGCAGAGCCCAGCTCCGCAAGTGCGGAGAAGGGGCGCAACTCACAGCTTCGGCTGCCAGCTCCGCACCGGCGGGGCGGGACGAGGCGGGGCAGGGCATCCCATCCCATCCACGGGAAAAGGGGAGCGGCGAGGAGCGCGGTTGCCATCGTCCCGTAGGAGCCCCGCACCGGTAAGTGAACAACCCGGGGATGGGGAAAAGAGGGAGTTGGGGCGAGGGGAGAGTGCGGCATCGTCGCCCGGGAGGGAAGCAGTGGGGAGGCTGTGATTTTTTCCCCCACCCCGGTCCCCTCTCATCCCAGCCTCGGCAGATGAGAGCGCAGAGAGCAGGGCAGGAGGGGAGGAAAACAATAAAAGCCACTTCTTTTATAACAACGCTTGCTCGGCATTACTTAAGAACACTTGGTAGAAGTTGGTTGCTCCTCATCCCACCCATCCTCAGGGCACAGCCTGGGGTGGCACAGGGGAGCGCGGGGTCAGCAGAGCAAAGGGCCAAATGCATCCAACTGGCACAAAGTTGATTTTTTTTCTTTTTTTCTTTTTTTCTTTTTTTTAACTCGAGGGAAAAATAAAAAGGTGCAGCAATACAATATAACCAGCTAGGTCAGCTTTCTTCCCCAGGGAACTCTTGTGCTAGTCACAGAGTTGACGGTGACAGAGGTGCCCCATAAAGGGTCTGCCCCTGGCAAGGAGCCCCAGCCGCGAGATGCCAGAACGGGCAAGAGCCTGAAGATGATGTTCTGATGAGGGGAAGGAAAGGGAAGGGGAGGGAAACAGATGGATAAGATCCAGATTCCTCACTATACTTAATGGTCACTGTGACTACTTAAATGAAGAAGGTTAGGGTGGGTTTCTGTCTACCTGCAAAATATTTATGCCCTTATTTTAAGCATCTTTCTTTTGACACATAAGTATCCACTGAAGAGTACATGGCTGAGAAAAGAAGGGAAGGAGGGTTTTTTTCCTTGTTTTAAGAAAGCAATAATCTGCCTGAAATCAGGCAATTTGCTTTTAACCCTCATCTCTTTCTGAAGGCAGTCATACTTTTGGCAGGTGGGGAAAACCCCTGGATGCAGTAGTTTCCATAAAGGTCTCATGGCATCTCTCAAACACATGAGAGTCCACTACGTCCTGAGGGGGATAACGGGAGTGCAGGGGGGTACAGCAGGGATATAACCTGCTCTAAACCCTGGGCAATTCTTCACATAGCCCCCCCAGCCTTTCCTTTTCAGATAGTGAGCAGGAACGATGGAAAGGAATCGGGCTTCTTGGATAAGCTGCTTCTAAACTGTTTACTTTCAAGGCGCCAGGCTCTCTAGCTGTAAGAGACCTTGAACTCCACCTGTTCATCTCAGCCATCTGTTTAATTCAACATTAGAACTGCTTGGAGAGTGATAGGAGGTTGTTTAAGTCAAATATGTATTTTAACAAAAAAAAAAAAAAAAGAAAAAGAGAGAGAGAGAAAACTTTGGACATTCAATGGGTTATTGCTAAAATATGAAAACATTCACTGTATTACTACAGTATGGTTACCACATTTAAAGAGACTGATAAATCAATACATATTCCAAATTAGAAAAAAAAACAAAAGGTTGTTCTGCACGTTAACATATCTAAGTGAGCTGAAATCAGACCTTTCAGTAACAGGGTTTACTTTTATTAACAGTACATCGAGTCCTCACACCCATCAGGATTTTAAGTTGTGCATTTTTCTAATGAAGTCTTTTTTTTATAGCTTAAAAGCACCAAAAGTTCAATTGGGTTGAAAGTCAAGTTCATTTTGGTTAATCCCTGAAAAATTTCATATTGATCAGCACTTCAGTAGCTCGGTGGGGAGAATTCACAAGATTAATTTGATTTTCTTTGACCCTAAAGGGTTCAATCTGTGGATGTTTTGTTTGGTTATTTTTTTGTTGTTGTTGGGTTTTTTTGTTTGTTTAGGGGTTTTTTTGTGTTGTTGTTTTTTTTTTGTTTTTTTTTAATAGATCCTAATGAACTATTAAGGAGACATTTTCTAATATGAATTGCAATAATAGTATGATCATGAACAAGTCCTGAACAGACACTAATTCTAGGGTGAGGGGAGTTCTAAGATTTTTTTTCCAGCTTGTGAAGAATCGCAACATTTCAACATCTTCAATATCTATCCTAAAAGCTAGAGAAAAGAGAGAACATCTTGAAGGATGTGAATCTGAACTTGAGAGATCCATCTTTGAGAATGCTAAATGACTTTTACCGTAAAACAGCAGGTGTACTCCACATCTAGTACTTCCTCAGAATTCAGAGGAGTTATTCATAGATGGGTTTATCAGCCTTCACAAGTGGCTAATGGATTCTCTACCAGACAACAAAGCTTCTGATATCCAAGCCCAGTTCTTCCAATTGGAAGCAATTAAACTGCATAGTAAATAGTAGATATAGTGTTGGGGTATAACACCTCAATATTTAAAGGAGTAACAACTCCTATTTACATACGTTAAAGTGGAAGTGTTCAAGGCCAGGCTGGATGGGGCTTGGAGCAACCTGGTCTAGCAGAAGGTGGCCTTGCCCAGGGAAGGGGGCTGGAACAGGATGGCCTTTAAGGTCTCTTCCAACTCTAACCATTCCAGGAGTATTTATTATTTTCTTGGCTAGTGATTCCCCAGATTCACTGAGTCACACAGAAAGAAACAGACAGACCTCGATATTTAAATGACAGGGCTGAATTACATTTTTAAAAATGTTAACCACATTTCTGACATGGAAAGATTAAAGCCAGCTGGTTTTACAGTTCGTTAAGGGTTGGAGTAAGCAGTAACACAAGGGGATCCCAAAAGCTCTAAAGGTTTTGTGCTGTCCCTGTATGAAAGATGTCCTGTTTCAGCAAGTTGGATTAATGGTTAGCAGTAACAGAATAGATCCCCAGTCAATAGGCACCACTGTGGCTGCTCAGCTTCAAAGGCACCAAAAAAACCTGGAAAATTCCTCTAATTTATAATAGATTTTATAGCTAGTGGCTTTTGTTTACTACACTGAAGCACAAAAATAGTTTTTGTTTGTTACAACAGTTATTTAACAGGTCTAACACCTATAGCAAAAGCCAGGTAATAGAGAAGATGAGGCTCCTCTAGCAACACACTACTTAGTGACAATAGCACTTAAATACTGGTTGGTAAAAGATCACATTGTTAATGAAATAGATGATGTTGATGACGTTTAGGCTAGAAGGGAAAATTAATCCCACATCTGGAAGCTTAAAGAATCCAGTCACGATGGGGTTTTGCCTCCTATCTCCAGGCAACAATTATCCATACATGGGAAATACTGCCACAGGAACAAGACTGGTTATTGCCATGGAAAAACTGAGATTTAAAACGACTTTAACCATTGGAAGAAGAGATTCATAGAAGTCTGAGCTTACATTTTGAAGGCCAGAACATTCTTTGGAGTGTGTCCATCTTCTGTTAGCTCTTTTGATTATAATGCTCATGAAATATAGGACCAGTGTTAAAGAGAGTTTTTCTACAGAGGGATCTGGACAGGCTGGATCAGTGGGCTGAGGCCAATTGTACGAGATTCAATAAACAAGGCTAAGTGCCAGGTCCTGCACTGGGGCCACAACAACCCCATACAGCCCTACAGGCTGGGAGAAGAATGGCTAGAGAGCTGCCCAGTAGAACAGGACCTGGGGCTGCTGGTCAACAGCTGGCTGAACATGAGCCAGCAGTGTGCCCAGGTGGCCAAGAAGCCCAACAGCATCCTGGCCTGGATCAGGAATAGGGTGGCCAACAGGACTAGGGCAGAGATCATCCCCTTGTACTGGGCACTGGTGAGGTCCCACCTTGAGGGCTGTGTCCAGTTTTGGACCCCTTACCACAAAAAAGACACTGAAGGGCTGGAGCGTGTCCAGAGGAAGGCAGCAGAGATGGTGAGGGATCTGGAGCACAAGTCTTGTGAGGAGCAGCTGAGGGACCTGGGGGTGTTCAGCCTGGAGAAGAGGAGGCTGAGTGGAGACCTTCTCACTCTCTACAACTCCCTGAGGAGTGTAGCGAGGGGAAAGTTGGTCACTTCTCCCAAGGAAGAAGTGATAGCACAAGAAGAAACACCCTCAAGTTGCACCAGGGGACGTTTAGGANGGTGGCCAACAGGACTAGGGCAGAGATCATCCCCTTGTACTGGGCACTGGTGAGGTCCCACCTTGAGGGCTGTGTCCAGTTTTGGACCCCTTACCACAAAAAAGACACTGAAGGGCTGGAGCGTGTCCAGAGGAAGGCAGCAGAGATGGTGAGGGATCTGGAGCACAAGTCTTGTGAGGAGCAGCTGAGGGACCTGGGGGTGTTCAGCCTGGAGAAGAGGAGGCTGAGTGGAGACCTTCTCACTCTCTACAACTCCCTGAGGAGTGTAGCGAGGGGAAAGTTGGTCACTTCTCCCAAGGAAGAAGTGATAGCACAAGAAGAAACACCCTCAAGTTGCACCAGGGGACGTTTAGGATGGACATCAGGGAAAATTTCTTCACAGAAAGGGTTATCAGACATTGGAACAGGCTGCACAGGGAAGTGGTCGAATGAGCATCTCTGGAGGTATTTAAAAGACAGGTAGACGTTGTGCTGAAGGACATGGTATAGTGGTGGTTTTGGCAGTGCATGCTTAGCTGTTACCTAAGGATATTGGACTGCAAAATGAGAGGAAGATTAAAGACAGGATCCAGTACAGTATTCTTAATCCAATTAAAAGAACAGTACACTGGTAAGGGGGAGGTGAGGGAGAAGGTCAGAACACCAGTGGAGAGTTATTTCTGAAAGACACGAGTCTTTCCACAAGCAGACACAGCACAGAATCTTAATCAAGAATTCTGCTCAGACAGTGCAGTGCTGACTCAGATTCAAATACTCCATTTCCACAAAGTTCAGTGCTTGTTATAATAAGCTAAAGACTTGGGATGAGAAGAATAACATGACTGCATGTAATGATTTGTGTTATTCATGCAAACGCTATTTCAGAAGGCCGTGGAGGTCTAAATTTTTGCTGGCAGATAGCTAAAACCGTAGATAATTTCATCCCCACTAAAGCCAGGGCCCCCAGCCAAATAAAAGCATAAAGATCAGCAATCAGAAAAATCTCTGTTGCCAGCAGCGTGTAGCCTGCCAGTTTGATTGATGCATGTGGCTGGAGAAACAACTGCTGTGATACTATAAAAACTAAAACCTGAAGATGAAGTCCAGCATCATCTACAAGCCCCAAGCTGAGCTTCCACTTCCATTTTCAAACCTTTTCTTGCTCTTTGAATTATGCTTCACTCAAGGAAACTGGATGTAGTATTTCCTCAATTAAATAAAAGCAGAAGTATTTATTTGCCATCCTGACAGCCCGTACCCTGATATCCAGATATGCAAATGAAAAAATAGCAATAGCACAGTAGAGTCATTGGACTGAAAAGAAAATATCCTCACATAAGCAAGTTACAAGTTCAGTATATCATATAGTTGTTATTAAATACTTTTTTTCCTCCTTGAAAGACTTTACAGATTTACTTCAAAACTTCCAGTTCCCTTCACAACAGGCTCTGCATTGTCTTTTGGTTGTTCAGATGGTCTGCTTGCTATCCTTAGAGCATTGCCATCCAAGTTAGTGGAATAAATAAATAAATGTGGATGGCAGAGACCAGACTGCAGCTAAGCAACACAGGTCCTGTATGAAAGGGCCTTGCTCTCCTCCCTTTGCAACACTGCATTAAGTGGTCTGAGTGTGAGAGGCCCATTCACAGTGTACTGCACATTCAGAATAAATGGACTCAAGGATACTTCAGTTAAAGTAGTTTGAGATGAGCTGTTGCATGTATTCCTAGAGACAATTGAATAAATATGAATTAGGAATGATAACATAAACACATTACTCCTTTTCTGCTCTGCCCTTGCTCTGAAACTATACAGCCTATTCACAGTATTGTTTAGATGAGTCACTGAACCAGGAAGGGAAAAAGAAGTGCAGTAATTATAGTATTGGACCATCTAGTCTTTTTGGAAGTGAAAGTGTGGTGAAGGCTTCAGAAACAGCCTGCTTGCCTTTACCTCCCCAGGACCAGTGCCACTCCTAATCACTCTGGCACACTGAAGGCCTGTACCACTTCCTAGGCTATCCAGCTCCTGAAATCAGTATGCAGATCACCGATCCAGCAACTCAGACAGCAAATTTCTCTCTGCAAAGTAGATTTCAGCACATCTGCAATAGTGTCCATCTGCTACATTAGTTCTGGCCTCATTTTTTCCCCAAGACAGCATTTACATCAAGAACCACTGAAAATTCTCTGCCACTAAATGCATGCAATACAAGTTCATGCAAAACTAGGCAGCCAGATGTCCAAATCTCTTGCTTAAGAGTTTCTTCAAACAAAAGGAAGAGTCATAATAAAAACAAGGAATGAAACTATCCCTATGTCAGGCTGGGTTGTTTGTTCACACATTGAAAGATTCACTTGTAACTCTCACCACCCTTAAGATAGGCATGCGAGGGGAAGTGGAAAATTTAGGAGGACTAGAAAAAAAAGTCACTGGTCAGACTCTAAAGCTTCAGATTATGTAGACTGTTTCAGACTACCTAAAAGTATTCAAGCATAGATGGAATCCAGCCTTTCCTTTGATAGTGGTAAACACTCTTCTAAAGGAAAAAAAATAGCTGGGCTTAGATGCTGGGTCATTTGAATGGGAACAGCTGGCAGGTTATCAAGTTTTTAATTCACTATTAATCAAGAATACTCCATAAGTATTGGCAGGCATAGCCTAGGGACCAGGTTTGTTTTTTTTTACAGAGAAATAAATAAATTTTTGAGAGGAAAATTCATCAAACCTCTAGTTTGTTAATGCTTTCAACAACCAAAGAACAATTTTTTTAAATAAATCACTAAAACCAAATAGATTGCTTAAGCACAACATAGTCAATGCAGGTCATCTGAAATCAAATCTTACCTCCTGCCTTGAACTTAACCTGATGAACAAGAATTTTGTTGTAGCCCAGCCTTTCCTGTTGTAACTGTAGTTTCTTTAAAACCTATCCCTAAGAGATATACCAGTATCTGTCTCTAGAACTTACTCCCACTTAGTTAGGGCTTAATAGATTGCACCTGCACTAATGAGTCAGTCAGGCATCTACTTAGCATCTCTCAGTAGGTCCTTGTGCCTTGGAAGAATTATCACTGTGATACAATAACAAACAAACCCCGATTGCTGGCTTTCCTTGTAGAAAAGCTCTTCACAGACAGTAAAAGTTAAAGAAGGCATCTCGTGGTGAGGCCAGGGTTGAGAAATTCCAAAGAGCTATCCAACTTCTTAAGCTGATTGTTTTCTTTAAAATCTCTTCTGTATTAGTGGGCTCTGGTTTGGTGTAATAAGTGGTAATAATGGTTTTAAATTGGAAGAGGGGAGATTTAGATTAGATATTAGGAAGAAGTTCTTTCCTGTGAGGGTGGTGAGGCACTGGAACAGGTTGCCCAGGGAAGTTGTTGATGCCCCATCCCTGGAAGTGTTTAAGGCCAGGCTGGATGGGGCTTGGAGCAACCTGCTCTAGGGAGAGGTGTCCCTGCCCATGGCAGGGGGGTTGGAACTTGATGATCTTTAAGGTCCCTTCCAACTCTGACCATTCTAGGATTCTAAGTGTTAAACCATCTAAATATTAAAAGACATTTATTCAGTCTTGTTACGGTTCCTCTACTGGGAACTGACTTACAGGTAAGGAATTAAACCAGTAGCTCCTGAACAGTGGTACCTGTATCACAAACAGTCCCCAGCCACCACAAAATGGCCTGTGCCTCAACAAAGAGCAAGAAGCTGCTATTGCAAATCACAGTGCTCTCATGATGACTAACTGCTGCTGCTATTTGGCACCATCACTATTAATGATGATGGTGGGGAGTTTGAGAAAAAAAAATGTAGATTACAGTCATCCCTAGAGCACAGAAGAGGTGATCAGGGAATTTCATAATATGGAGTCTTACTATTTTCTAGTTATCTTTCCATGGACAAAGCTGTGTGGCAAAATATGCTAATTCTAGGAGAGTGGCAATTGTGTAGGAGTTCAGTGTAAGCTAAGTGGGCAAAACTGTGGTATCAGAGGACACTGACCAACAACAGCAGCATTTCTGCAACTAAACACAGCTTCTTTGCATGCAGTCATTTTGGCTTCTTAGGAGAAGCTTCCTGTTTTCTCTTGTAATGTTCTGTTTGCCTGTGCAGGAGAGGGAGACAAAAGCCCTCTGCAATTTACTCCTTATTGACAAAGCATGGAGACTGGTGGGTGAAAGATGCACAGTCTCCTATGTTGGAAGCCTTCTTCAGGCCTTTAGAAGATTTAAGAAAGCCACCAAAATCTTTTTCCTGTATACCTGAGCATGGGATTGCTGAACATTAAGGAGAATTCTGCAAGATCGGAAAGATCTCAGGCACAAACGGCAGCAACACATGGTGTCATGTGGTAGGAAATGCACAGAGACAGTTGCAGCTTCACATTTTTGCTCTATTCAAAGCATTTTGTGGCCAGTTCAGCCTTTCACTACATCCTTTCAATGGATACAGAGCTACAATCTGTCTTCAAAGAAAACTAGATAGGTAGGATGTATGTGCTGGGGGTATAACTTCCATGCTGAAAGTACGGACCCTTTTCCAGTTACCTCTTAGAGTGGCTTCTTTTCTCAACAACAAACTCCAAAACCATAGATTACCCAGAGCCTTAAAATACTGTCTTTGGTGGGAGAATACTCACAAAGTTAAGGTCGTAAAAGACCACATGTGAAAACCACAAAGTATTCAATATGGAAAATGCAGTGTTGCTGAAAAGCTTCAATATCCTAATGCAGCCTCAGGATCTACTCACTGCAGAGCAGGGCAAATGGTTCTTGCAAGTCTGTTCCAGACATTAATTCTGTAGATGTTTGTTACTGGGTATAGTCCCACTCCAGCCACATTAGACCCTAATGGAAGATGTCAGAAGGTCAAAGCCAGACTAAGTTGCTTACACTACACTAAAGTTTAAAAAAAAAAAAAAATAAATTTCTAAATCAACATTCCTTGTCTAGGGTGCCTGAATAAATACAGACCCAAAGTCTAGACCGAAAAACTGCAGCATAGTAGTCAGGACACTGTCTGGAGAGCAAGGGAGCCTTGGCTGATTTTAGACCTAACATTACTGCATGATGTTTAGCAGATCACTTTGACCTGTTCCTCAATTTCACTTCAAAATTTAATAGCACATGGCCAGCTCTCTAAATAGCAGAGAAGATATAATCCACCAGGGACTATGAAGTGCTCAAATGACATTGTCATGAAAACTACGTTATAAGACAGAATTATTTTAAATAGGGACTGCCTGTTAACATGTGTGTTTTTAAAAGAGCAAATGCATTACCCTGATTTTTTCATGTTCTTAGTGCATCTCATGACATCATTCTTGGATTGTTATAGCCTGTATAAGCTACTTCAAAACAGAAAAGTGATCAAGCTTTGTCTTTTATTATGAGATGTTTTAATAAAAGCCTTTTATTAAAAGACTTTTTAATAGAAGTGGAACACGATCTGAAAAACTAGACCTTCACGCCTTCTTTGGAGCAGAAGTACTCCAGATCAAGTTCTGCAGGCTCCTTCCCAATTCCTATCCTATCTCACTGCAGCAGTACTAAAGAGAAAGTTTGGGAAGCAGTCAACACCATTTACTGTAGCCACATGCAGTTCATAAACAGCCGAGGAGAGCTGCGTAATCACAAAACTTTCTTGTCTGTTATTCTTTCTGCTGAAGACTCAATTAAAGCTGCCTTCTCCTTTTATTTTGCCATAAATTTAAATGAAAATATGTGGGGGTGAAGATCAGTTATTTCTTTATGAGGTCACCAAAGAAATTAACATCAATTTCTTGACTTGACCATGCCCTGTATACTTAACTCCAGCAGAGAAGTTACAGTGTGTAGCTGGAGAAAGAAAGGCAATGACAGACTGGGATATAACCATTTCCCATCACCAGTTACGTTGGTTTAAGATCCGTGATGTCATTTCTGTTCTTGTTCCCAAACAGATGCTTGAGGCCTCTCTGATCTTCTGACATCCGTGACTAGCTGTAAGCCCCAAACCGAAAACTCATGCAGAATACAGAATCACAGAATACAGCTCCTGAGCTCATACCCCACAGTGTATGTATTTCCTCTGCCTATGGATGCTACCAAGCACACACCTTCTTTCCTAATACCAGGCACTTGTAAGTAAAGATTAAGGAGGAAAGCATTTGACCTCTTGTAAGAAAGCACGTAACCATTTTAGGTTCAACGCTGATTACAGGAATAAGAAGAGATAAAGTTAGCATGAAATATCGAATTATTGCATTATGAACTAGTAAACTTCAGCCTAAAAGACCCTATATTTATATACACCTGAGAAGTTGCAAGCTGCTTATTATGGAAAAGCGGAAAAATCCTATTATTTTCCATTAACTTTTCTTAGTTAATATTTGAAATAAAGCAGGGCTTCCATCTTTAAATGTTTGAAATCTATGTAAGCCTAAATTGGGTAGGAAGAGATTAGCCACTACCTGTAATTTGAACAAATGCCTACCAGTGAAAACACAGGCATTGGCTGCAATCTTAGGAGTTATATGAGACTCTGTATCAGCTGAAAGTGTTTCCTGGCTGGAGTCTTTTTATTGTTTGGAACACCTTGTCACTTGGCAACATGTTGTTGGTTTAACCCCAGCCAGCAACTAAGCCCCAGACAGCTGCTCACCCTCTCCCATCACAGTGGGACGAGGGGGAGAATCTGAAGAGTAAAAGTGAGAAAACTCATGGGTTGGGATAAAGATGGTTAAATAGGTAAAGCAAAAGCCACATGCTCAAGCAAACAAAACATGGAATTCATTCCCTGCTTCCCAGGGGCAGGCAAGTGTTCAGCCACCTCCAGGAAAGCTGGGATTCATCACATCTAACGGTTACTTGGGAAGACAAACACCATTGCTCTGAATGTGCCTCCTTCCCTTCTTCTTCCCTCAGCTTTACATGCTGGCCATGATGCCATACGGTATGGAATGTCCATCTAGTCAGTCAGGGTCAGCTGTCCCAGCTGTGTCCCCTCCCGAGTTCTTGTGCACCCCCAGCCCTTTTGCTGGTGGGGCTGTGAGAAGCAGAAAAGGCCTTGGCCCCCTGTAATCCCTGCTCATCAGTAAGGAAAGCATCCCTTTTTTATCAACACTGTTTCCAGCACAAATCCAAACCATAGCCCCACATGAGCTGCTGCAAAGAAAATTAACTCTCTCCCAGCCAAAGTCAGAACACATATGATACCCTATTATTGTTGGATAATTAAATTTAACTGCTGTATCCTCAAACTATTAGATGTATTTTGTAAATAATCACTGGTTTGTTTACAACTACCCAGTACAAAACATGCTAATTTGGTTTCTGTTAACACACCTTAAATTGGCTTGTCACTGTGTAGTTTATGTTATGATTCATGATCAGCTATTTAATGAGATATGATAAACAAAAACAGCGAAGGCTGAAATTTCTTCCCCAGATGTTGGGGTCAAGAATGGTATGCAGCCCCATGAAACACCTCTGCAAACCATTTTGGATTGGGTTGTGGAGCTTGCTTGAGTACTTTTCATAGAACACATCTGAAATGACTCATATGTAAAAAATCATTATTTGGCAAAGTCCTAAAAGGGATGGTGCTAAGCTGAAGCACAGGCTAGTTTTATTATTTTATCTTCATACTACAGTGATTAAGCATATTTCTCTTCTTTTTTTATAGTTCTGGAAATAAAATTCACAAAGCAATCCAACGTATTTTCATCCAGGAGGGTAAACCAAGACTGAATTTCCAAGGCCTGGACATCTTCTCTTATTTTCATTCAGTGTTACTGTGCAAAAGATGCTAATAAACTCAACAGACGGATCACCTAACCCTCACTCAGCTCCTCTAGGTGTGTTGCTGGGAAGCATTTCACTGACCACTATTGTCATGAACATATTAGTCCTATATGCTGTGAAATCTGAAAAGAAGCTGCAAACAGTTGGCAATCTATACATTGTCAGCCTCTCTATTGCAGACCTTATAGTTGGTGCTGCTGTTATGCCTCTAAATATTGTTTATCTCCTCAGTGGTGTGTGGACTCTGGGTGTACCAGCCTGTTTGTTCTGGCTGTCAATGGATTACGTGGCCAGCACTGCATCCATTTTCAATCTCTTCATACTGTGCATTGACCGTTACCATTCTGTTCAGCAACCACTGCAATATCTCAAGTACAGAACAAAAATGAGAGCATCTCTCATGATTTTGGGCGTTTGGTTGCTTTCTTTAATGTGGGTCATTCCAATCCTAGGTTGGCACGTTTTTGCTAATAACGGGAAAAGGCAAGTAGAAGAAAACAAGTGTGAAACTGAATTCTCTGAAGTCACCTGGTTTAAAGTGCTGACAGCCATTGTCAATTTCTACATACCCTCTATTTTGATGTTGTGGTTCTATTATAAAATATTCAAAGCTGTTCGAAAACACTGTCAACACCGAGAGCTCATCAACGGATCGCGTCAGTCTCCCTCAGAAAAAAACACCATACAACACAGTAAGACGAAGGACAAGCAAAGTATTTGCCTCCAAAAGCAAATCTTACATGAGAACACCTCTTCCAAAGACAAGCAAAGCTCCCCTCAGCCCAAAGATACGGGGTTCAGTAGTGCTGACAAGTCTTCCAAAGCATTCATTGGCAGGAGCAATAGGAAAGTCCTTAAACTGAGCTGTTTGCCTCTCCCTGCTGCCCAGTCTGATCCAGGCCTGGATAAAGCAGGGAAGAAGCGCATGTGTCCAACAGAAGAGAATGAAAATGAAGAGGAGCCTTGCTCACAAGACAGTGACTTAAGTGATGTATCGGACAACCAGACTTTCACAGAGGAGGTACCCTCTAAAGAATATGCCAATTCTAACCCTGAAAGAGCCTGCAGTCCTCAGGAAAAGACTGAGAACAGGGATTCCAGAGGACTGACTTACCTGAGGAAAAAAACCCAGCGAAGTCTGCATACCCAGTCCAAAAGGCATGTTCATGGACTGCATGGGAACAGGGAGAGGAAAGCAGCAAAGCAGTTGGGGGTCATAATGGCAGCCTTTATGCTGTGCTGGATTCCCTATTTTGTATTATTTATGGTAATAGCTTTCCATGGCCATAAACAATTTTCACATTTACACATGTTCACTATATGGCTTGGCTATGTGAACTCCACCTTAAATCCATTCCTGTATCCTCTTTGTAACCAGAATTTCAAGAAGACATTCAAAAAGATCCTTCACATTCACTGATATTTGTCTGGGGTTTTTTTGAGCTCAAGAGTTCAACCTAAGAAAACGTTCCCATTTCAAAGACAAACACCATGGGCAAAGTAGAAGACTTTGGAAAAAACTGTAATTTATAAGCAAGTGTTAGTGAAAGTGGGAAACGTGCATTTAACATCTTTAACATGTTTGAAGAAGAACTAGTTCCGATCAGGAATCTGAAAAACTCAGGGGCAATCTCAGAACTGTTACACTGTTGTACACACTTCACAATTCGTGACCACCTATTTCATCATGTAGAACAAAAACTGGAGATACAAATAGAGATCTTCAGTGATTAGAAATTATTCAGCCACAGAAAAGGAAGAAATAGAATAACGTTTCTGTGACTGGCCAAATACATTTTTCTCTTTCAATGTACTCCATTAAATGTGGAAACACATTGTTTGTGAAGTGAGATCTGCAAAGTGGAGGTACTCTGCATAGTCAAACAAAGAAGCTTCAACCATTTAAAAGTCTACCCTGTTTATTTATAGCTTCCCCCAAATGACAAACTTTTTTGAAATGTCAAGTCCTATTGTAACCTACTGTCTCTTTGATATCATGCTTGCTTCATTTATACCTGTATACAATAACTTCACAAAAAAAAAGAAAAAAAAGTGTTTCTATGTCCTGGAAATTTTGCTAAGAGTTTCCATACTCAACATACTCTCACTATCTATCCAAGAAGGGTATGCTATTGTTTCTAGACTTACAGAACATAGTTGACTATAGACTACACATATTTTCATCTTCCTACAAACTGGCAAGTAACCTAAGCATGCAGTGGCAATACTAATCCATATATCCTTATCTTGTAGTTGGCAAACTCTTCCTACTATAATGAGGCAAACTCATGAGCAACAACTCAAGCCGGCGAAACAGAAAATAAAACACATAAAGTATGTTTATATTTTCTATCCTTGATATTTAATTGCGTTTTGTAAACCATGCTGTAAATGCTGTAAAATCTTTCAGGAGAAACACATAATAGAATACTCTAGGATGGAAGGGATCTCAGAGATACCTCTCAGTACAACCTACAACTGAAAACTGGGCTGGCTTTGACATTACACCATGTTGCTCAGGGCCTCGTGAGCAAGCATCTGTAAAAACAGCTCTACCTGGAAAAGCTGGGAGGCAGCCTTCACAGAGGAGTTTGTGGCAAAGGTTCGCTCTGCCAGCTTTGAGCAGTCACTCACTCGGTCATGGATTTAGCTGTTTTGAAGTTCTAACTAATTCTCAAAAACAGCCATGCACTGTTGTACAGCAGGAATCAATCCCCTCTTCCTAAGTGTAGTCAGGTGTAGATATGTTTCCAAAGGAAGAAAACACAGTTCCTCAGACAAAAAGGATGTAATGACACATGTTGCATGAGCTAACTTACCAGCAAACTTACAACTTCACAGAAAAATTACACCAAAATAATTAAGAGTATACAGCTTGGGGAGTGGAAAGGAAAACTTAGGCAGAGGAGATCTCATATCCTACATTAGCTGAATCTCAAGAATGTGTACCTCCTTGGTTGTGTTTGTGGCACACTGGTAAAGCATTCATTCCTATTCTTCTGTTATGGAACTCAGTGAGCAAACTTTGAGCAAACACTGTGGAGTGTGTTAGTTTTAAGAAGAAATTCCAGAACCAGGTAACTTCAACAGCTAAAGTCACATTTGCATGTAATGGTGAGTTTATATAAGTCTTTTCAATACATTTTGGGAAGGATTATTAGAGAGGCACCCTGAAGGTTCAATGTAAAAAGAATGAATTCAAGAATTCATTGTGTCGTGCTGATAGATTTCCCACTTCCTAAATGCTTTCTTGCTTCTGCAGCTGCTCAGTTAGCTTCCCAACAAAGTTCTGATGGAACTGGAGCTCCTTCAACTGAGCACTGTAAAGAGTTTGGTGGGATGAGTTGAAGGGATGTTCTGTGTAACACCTTCATTACACCCGAAGTGAAAAATGGTAGTTTCATGGTCGGAGGAGAAATTCTGAATTCTGTGTTCTCTATTAATGATCTCGAGATACTTAAGAGTCTCTCTGTGCCACGTGTGCCTATTTTGTAAAGTGAATATGACAAGTTTTACAGTAAGAATGCAACATGTAAGATAATGTTTGCATGATGCTCATAAATTTTGGATATAGTACACTAACTAAATGCAAAGTATTATTATCCTCTCTCAGTTTTATTTCTCTGAATTAAACACCTGAATGTCAATAGTTGTACTTGAAGTATTCAGTATTAAATGAAGCCCTAATACCTCTGCATTCGAATAAATTGGAAAAATGTGTTAAAGGAACAAACTTAAATTCAGTTTATTTCAATGTATCATACAAGGTTTAGAGATAAGTTGACTTTCGTCTCAAATAGCATGCAGGAAAAACTGCAATTAGGGAACTCAAATCTAGGAGAAAAGAAAGGCAAAACAGAGAGACAGAATATAGAAGCAGCAAAATTCATTCCAGAATTCGGACAACTTTTTCATGGCAGGAGCACTGTCTGCACAAGTAGTGAAATATACCTTCTTTTGAACTACAAAGCAGCATCTTTTAAAACATATGCTCTAATCCAATGGCCTTTCACAAACAATTGCTCAGATTTACAGCCATTATGACCTTTTTTTTTTTTTCCTATTGTGATGTGCAACAGCAATTCTAGCTAAAATGGTGGGTAATTTAGGTGATCCCTGAGGAAATTAAAAAGCAGCACAGTCAGCTGCAGTAAAAAAGTCAGCTGCAGTTATTAGTGTACACTGCTGAAACATGTTCACCCAAAGGCTACTTAGGGTTACCAAGAAGTCCATCCTCTTGATCACAACAATTGCTTTTTCTGACTTTAAAATAGAGTAATACATAAACCAGCAGCTTAAACAAAATAACTGAAATTGGTCTAGAAGTTATGACGATTATAACAAAGATTATCTCTTGTAAAATTAAAGAACTTTCAAACAATGAACAGCTAAACCTAAGCAAATAAAACTGCCTGTGTATTTTCTATCTCCCTTCATTTTTATCATATTTGATTACACTACTAATCTTAGTGTAACTGTGTTACTAATGAAGACAAGGGAAGTTGTCGTAGTAGGCTTCTCTGATGTTATAGCTATACTAGATAATCCTACAACAGGGAAAACGGATACTGCCTATTAGCAAGGGACCTAACAGGATTTAGCCGTTCATTTTACTGAAAGGCAATACAAATGGCTCTGGATGGAAGAGAAGCAAGGAAAAGCAAATTAGGGTAAAGGATGCAGAAGCCTACCACCACGTGGGGCCAAGCCTCAAGAGAATATTCCAGGTGTGGTTTCCTGCAAAATATTTTCAAGGTTTTCCAGCTAGTAAACAAGGTCAGAGGAGGCACAGCTTTAAGAGAACATAACAAATTTCTTGGAATGGAGTTCTACTTTGATTAAGGTGTGGTGAGAACAACCAACCTCGCTTTTAAGAGGGAGAAAAATATGCTCGTCCTTTTTTTTTTTTTTTTCCCCTGTGTCAATGGTGACATCTAGCGGGTAATGAGAATAATTCTGGGCTTCTGCATCAGACCGTATCACGAAATTCATTACGGGAGGGGTCCAATTAAGAAGTGCATCTTGACATCTAGTACATGTTTCTTTTCTCATATTATTTTAAGGAAGTGTGTCACTCAGTAAAGGAAATATTAGTGTAAGTGCACATTTTGGCTTTGTTCCATCATCTAAAAGGACTCCATTACATTCTCTGTGAGACCACTTTGTGATAGTACAATAAATGAAAATGACTGAAAGATTCACTTTAAAAATGTATTTCTAATCCTAAGATATTAATTTAGAAGCACCACAGACACTTCTGAATAGTTCTAGAGGAGATCCTGAATCAACAATTACAACAGAATCTAATCTGAACTAAATAGTTCTGAGAAGTTATCTTCTCTGAAACATATTGAGTCCACATTCACCAAGAATGGATGAGTTTGAATCTGCTTTAATTTTATTCTTATCTTCAATTCCAGGATGACTTTCCCTTGCTGCAAGAGAAACTGAAAGTCCTACCTGTGGAAACAGGTACCAACAACACCCCACAGATCTGTGGGTTTTTTAAAGGCCCAATCTTCTATTTGATTACTATTTTCACGTGTATTACAGACTCTTTTATTTGCTCATAGGAAGATCTCACAAAGTAAACCGTACCTGCAACAATCAACAAACTCCAGTATAAATCTCCAATTAACTTTGTTATGGCCACTCTTTTGAAGATCCCAGGCACAGAGAGATCTTCGACTGATGCTGCCTATTTCTCTAATATTCTAAGACTTCACTGTGGTGTCCTCATATGAATACACCAGCAGTTTCATGTGTAAATCTCAAGTTTATTTCTTAGGTCACTTAGTCTGTATAAAAAATGATATTCCAAGACTGCAAGCCCAACAGATACGCCTTCCACTTCCCTGAAGCTACAACTGTTGTGCAGAAATTCCTAAGGTCTGATTTCTTTTCAGGTATGACATGTCTAATTGAGATAATATGGAGATGCAAGTTCCCAGAAGACTGTCCCTCTGCCCTGTGTGAGTACCCTTTCTCATGATCTATGTTACGGGCTGACAGCTGTTTCATACACCATGATATGAAACTGGAAACGTTCAAAGACTATGAACCTAAGGTAGGTTATAGTTCTGTGGAGGCCGAGCAATGACATTCCAGCTATTCTGATGGGATTTCGTCAATGTTCCCTTTCTATTTTATGTAAACAGCGAAGAGGAAGATGGAAAAGTGAAATCATTTCCAGCCTTGGGGAAATAAACTGCAGCACTGAGTTAGGAAGTGTGCAAGAGAGTAAAAGCATTACAAATATTAACAGAGTGGCATGCAGTACCAGGAATTATAGATTTTTACTGAGGTAATGCGGTTAGATTCAAAATTCCCAAGTTTATTCCAGTTCGTTTTATTTGTGAAACTCCTGGAAGGTCTATTCAGCACACGCTCCAAAACATCAGGTCTAAATTTGCGTAATTAGCAGCACTGAAAATTTCCCCCTAATGCTGCCTGAACAATTACCCATGCTTATCTGACCTGTGGCTTTTCCTCGGGGGCTTACTCCCAGTTTGGCTGGCAGCTTCTGCAATACGGGTGTTACTGCAGTACTGTCTGCTCCAAAACAGAAGGCAGCTGTGGCAAATTTGGGGAGGGAGGGAGGGAGGGAAAGAGGGAAAGAGGGAGGGAAAGAGGGAAAGAGGGAGGGAAAGAGGGAGGCTGTCACCGGCCAGCGCCCCCTCAGAAGCAGACCAGGCCAAACCCGCCCACCGCGCGTGCGCGCGCGCAGCGGCCGTCACTCCGCCTCGAGGCTGACGTCACTGCGCGGTGCCCAGCGCGCCATGCCGGAAGTAGGGAGCGAGGCAGCCGGTGAGCCTGCCGCGCGCGCTGCGGGGCCCAAGCCGGGGTCCCGTCCCCTCAGGGACACTGCCTGCCCTCGCTGCCTTCCTCCCCTCCTCTCCCTCCCTTGGGTTCCCTCTTCCCTCCCGCCTCCCTCGATGTCGCTGTGTCTTGGGGTCTCGCCATCTCCTGGTCGGGAGAACCAGAGGGCGGGAAGGAGGGCTCCTGTGCCCTGCCTGAGGGGAGGCAGCCTCCAGAGAGGGGTCTGGGCAGGCGGGGGCCTGGGATCCAACGAGGCCAGGTGCCGGCTTGTGGCCAGCAGGGCTGGGGCAGGGACCGTCCCCCTGTACTGGGCACCGGTGAGCCCCCACCTCGAGGGCTGTGTCCACTTTTGGGCCCCTCACAACAAGGAGAACATTGAGGTTCTGGAGCGTGTCCAGAGAAGAGCAGTGGAGCTGGTGAGGGGTCTGGAGCACAAGTCTTGGGAGGAGCAGCTGAGGGATTTGGGGATATTCAGCCTGGAGGAGGCTGAAGGGAGACCACCTTGCTCTCTGCAACCCCCTGAAAGAGGGGTGTTGCTGGGGGGTTGGTCTCTTCTCCCAAGGAATGGGTGATGGGACAAGAGGAAATGGCCTCAAGCTGCACCAGGAGAGGTTGAGGATGAATATTTGGGAAAATTTATTCACAGGTAGGGTTGTCAAGGAGTGGAAGAGGCTACCAAGTGAAGCAGTAGAGATCCATCCATGGAGGTGTTTTAAAATGCGTTGATTTAGAAGACTGGTACATGTTGTGCTGAGGGGTGTGGTTTTGGTGGCTTTAGGATCATGGGTGGAATCAATCATCTTAATGGTCTCTTCCAGCCTAAGTAATCCTGTGACTCTGGGCTGACAGTGGCCACCTGGTGTGGTGCTGCCGGCCCAGAGCCTGGAGTGAGGAGCAAGCAGCGGCGGTAGTGCCAAGGGCAGTGCCTACTACCCCTGGAGCAGACTGGCCCCTGGTCCAAAAGCCGACGTTTTGTGTCAGTAAGGCTGTTGGAAATAGGGAAGACTTGAGGAGAAAATGAACTTAACGCCTTTTCAACCAGCTTCTCTGAAAGTGTGCCTTAGGTAGTGGTGAAGAATAATAATTTCCTTTGTCATCGAAATATAGAAGAGGTCTTCCAAAATACTTAGCTCCAGACCACAGAATAAAAAGTTTTGTAAAAATGCTGTAGATTTTAGGGGTTGTGTGAATTTGGTTTAAAACCTGTAACTTCATTATGGTTTTAAGTGGTGTTAAACTGCTAATCACGCTTTTACAACAGATTCATTATGTCTGTCCAAGGGAAGACACATATTATTAAATATCCCAGTGTGATTTTACCCATAATATATTTCTTCATTATATCAATATTAAATGTCTGCATATTTAAGAACAACGTTCTGGAACTTAGACAAGTGATAGTGCATCTGTGCTATTGGGTTATCTTTGTTGATTACACTTGAAGTTAAATGTTTGCTGATTTATGTTGCTACTTGCACGTGTTACCTGCAGAAAAAGAAGTATATAAAAATAACCAGAAAATTACATGCAGTTAGTTCTGCTGTTTATAGTTCTAGTATTTTCAAAATTTCAAGAAAGTAACTGATTTTGTGTGTGTGTGTGTTAATAAAAAGAGATTGGAGAGGTTTTTCAAGTAAGCTATCAAGGTTCACACTACCACAAATTGCAACTGCTGTTAAAAATTAATATTTTTTTTAAAAAAAAAGAGGGGAGAGGACAACAAATTGGTTTATTTGCAATATGCCAATTGAAGCAAGACATCATTCAGAACTGAAGCATTTAGCTTTCACCGGGACAAATGTGGAAAGTTCAAATCTATACCCCAAGCCCCACATTCTACAACTTAGCAGCAATTGAGGGAAGCATTTAGAATAGAAGGGAGATAAGCTTTAGAAAGTGGATTTAGAAAGCACAGCTGGATTACACTCAAGACTTTAAGGAAGTATTGTGTAAGGAAAAGCATAATTGTGCCTTTCTGACAGAGAAGAGTTGACTGACAGATATTAAGAAGTAAAACCTGCCTGTCATTCCCTTCCCGCTGTTCCAAAAAGTATGAAAAAACCCCGCATGTAAGCTCTTTTTATGCTGCACAAGTGACTTCTCAGGACAATAAACTTGGAACTGTTCAATTCAAGCCAAGGAACAGTGCAGCTAAAATGTTCTGCATCTGTTTAGCTTGGTGTCAGATAATACAGCTCTACTGGGAAGACTTACTTTGACTTTTCTCTATGTAAAATCCTACCATTTATGTGTGTGTAAATGTAACGGGGATTGTGAAGAGTCAGTAAGAGAAAATAATCGTGTGGGATTATGTTGCACAAACTGAAAAAACCTGATTCTTTAGAAATTAGTTGAAGGAATTGTTTGAGTTCAGATGGTTGATCTGATAAACACTGTGAACAAAACCTAGATCGATAGCTGTTGGTCTCCCTTCTGGACTTAGAAAACAGCACTTATTAGCTTGTAGATGGATGTCTTGGGATAAAGAGATATGAGCACTGGAACAGGCTGCCCAGGGAAGTTGTTGATGCCTCATCCCTGGAAGTGTTTAAGGCCAGGCTGGATGGGGCTTGGGGCAACCTGCTCTAGGTGGAGGTGTCCCTGCCCATGGCAGGGGGGTTGGAACTTGATGATCTTTAAGGTCCCTTCCAACTCTAACCATTCTATGATATCTTTGTGAGTTTTCAAACTAATACTTTAAAATCTTCAATTTAAAAATTCAAATTTTTTAAATATTTTACAATTTTACAAATAAAAATATACTGTGTTGCGGAAACTTGCATCTTAATATGAGTAGGGATAGACATGAAGAGGAATACTAACAGTAAGTCAAATTGATTCTTGAGGGCAGCATTTTAGTTTGGTGAATTTTCAAGAAAATGAGCAGATTGAGCTGAATCAGCTCACGATGAAATGAATGCTGCTGCTAACGTGAGCATAGATGAAAGTAGAGGTTTATTGTAGCCCAGTTTAGATGTTCTGTTCCTCGTTCCAGGGTAGAGTCTAAAACTCTGAAATTCCTAGGTGTTGTGGATTAAAGACTTATCTGTTTATAAGAATACCCTTCAGGCAATATAGAGTCGTGATTTGGGTTATAAATAAAAAAAACCACCAAAAACTTCTTGCCATACGTAAAGACCTTTAAAAGAGAAGAGCTGTAAAAAAATAATATAGACTTGTACATCCCAGTAACTTTCCAATGGCTGGTGCAACTATCAGGGAAGTTCTGTCTCCAGCTTTTCCCATCGCTGGCTGCAAGACTTTTCTTGATTTTGGTTTCCCTTTCCTAGCCTTACTCATTAGTTTATAAATGCTTTCTGAGTGTTCAGCTCTCACCACAGGTGGAGAGTGAAGATGTAGCTCTTAGTTTGAATTGTAAATGCCTTCAGAACTTAAATAGCACTAGTGGGCTTTGAGATGGATATCTAGGTAACAGAAGGAATGCAGGTACAGAGTTTAGTATTTTGTTATTTTTATCTGTGCCAGCACAATAGAAGATACAACTCAGAAGTGCATAGTTCAGATGGAGTATCCTAAGGAAGAGGAGAAATCAGGGAATGTCTGTCAGGAAATCGGATCCTTCTAGGGAGCTTGGCCAAACAGAACACACACTTGCCTTGCATAATTTTACATAAGAGATTCTGGAAGGACTTTGCTTGAAAGGATCTCTGATCAGTGGTTTTAAAAATTGGGGTTACTTAGATATTCAGAGAGGTAAGGCTTTCTACACTCTAACCCAACAAACTGTATTAAAAAGAAGCTTTGAATAGTCATGAGTAACATGGTGAGCTGAGTATGTACTTACCAGGCATGTCTGCTTTCACAGAACTCTGTTTAAGAGCCATCAGTAACTAAAGTCATGGCAACTGCCAGTGGCGATGTACACCATCCTGTAGATCCTGGAATCCCAAAGCTGCAGTTTGCTCCCTTCAGTAGTGCCTTGGATGCAGGATTCTGGCACGAGCTGACTCAGAAGAAGCTCAATGAGTACCGACTGGATGAGACCCCAAAAGTTATCAAAGGATACTACTACAATGGTAGGTAGTTTGGGCTTCTCCTGTAATTCCTCTTAAGTGTTTATGTAACGTGTTTTAGGTACTTTGTTGAAACATTAGAAAACACAGCTGGGTGAGCTGTGGATTCTGGTTTGTCTGTGGGTAGTTTATAACTGACATTAACAAAAAGAGGGAAATTAGTCTATGTATTTCAGTTAAAAAGAAGCATGTCACTGCTTTTTGTCCAGGTGATCCTTTGGGTTTGCCAGCTCGATTGACACTGGAGTTTAGTGCCTTTGATATGTAAGTACATGCTGTGGTTTACCGTCATTTCTGTGTAAAGACACTTTCCTTGCATGATAGTAATGTTTTGATATATGATATTCCTTGGACAAATTCCACATGAAAATAAATAAGCGTTTTCATGAACTGTAGAACAGTAGAAGGACTGCTCTGAGTCACAAACGTTAACTCCTTGTGTCTGAAGTAGTATATTCATCTGAAGGACCAAGTTTAAAATATGCTGGTAAGTCTCAAATTCACTGTTTTATATATTTTTATACAAAATACAATCCCCCCCCCCAGTTTCTTCAGACCTTCTGCGTAAATTCTGAGGATATTTCAGTCACCTGACTTCTGATGAATTTTTTTCTTAGATCTTTATTTACTGAGGATTCATCCTTAGAATTAGGATTTCAAAATAGGTCAGACTGTCCCTAGTTGTTACATTATGGTATCTTCCAAAGTGTTTAACCCTTATGACTGGAACTTTGTGCTTTTGCCTTTATCCCCAAAATGAATGGAAGACCAAAGCTGCTCAGTATATACACCAAAAATGAGATGACAGGGGAAATAAGTCTTCCACATGGTTTTCATTTCCAGCAAATGACTAAGTTAGTTGTACTAACATGGGAACAGATGTCTTCATAGTTACTGTCTTGTTTGTTTTAAATTGGTGGGTTTATAAAGTTGTAAATCACGGAAGTGACTGTCTCTGCCTGGCTTGGCCAGGATGTTAGGAGCCTAGTGTGGCTTTCTGCCTTTTGAAATCATTTCCTAAGACATATTATTCCATTAATTCTTACGTAAGAACTTTGGGATATGGTACTGAAAGCATATGCAGCAAAGTGCAATTGGAAGTAAGCTGTGATATTGGGAACGGGAACTTCAGATTAGGAGAAAATGGGCGGTACCGTGGTATTTGATATCTGAAATATTATGACAAAAATAAAATTATGACAGATCCATTTATCCGGTGTTTAATTATTCCTCCTACTGTAGTAATTTTCTGTCCTTCTAGTTTTGTACATTAGATGGCCAGTTTAGATGATCCTGAAGAGTTCCCTTTTAGCTTTAAAAAATTGTGGAAAGTACATCATGTGCATTTATTATGTAACTTAAACATTTGCTGTATTTGAGTTCTAGCAGTGACCAGAAACACATCCATTTGAGAGAACAATGTTAAAGGAGTCACTGAAATCAGTCAGGTCTATAAATTAAGGGAATAATGTAGTTTTTTAACTAATACACATTCAAAAACAGGGGAAGAGCAGCTTCTCCAGCTGATGATGTTAGAAACTGTGTAAGCTATTCAATCTTTTGTCTGTTTTAGGCTTGCCTTGGGGTATCTTTTGAAGAGTTATTCAGTTAAACTTTTATGTTTGTGTGAATGGAACTTCTAAAGTTCCATCTTAATTTTTTTCTTAGTGGAAATCACATTTACAGGGATAGTTTACATTTTAATGGAATTTTAGAATCTTCCATTTCTGATATAATGCCACTTTACTAGAGATAATACAAATGCCTGATTTATTTTGGAAGTCATAATGTAGATGTGCATTTGCACAGGTTATTATACCAATCACAGAATCACAGAATGGTCAGAGTTGGAAGGGACCTTAAAGATCATCCAGTTCCAACCCCCCTGCCATGGGCAGGGACACCTCTCCCTAGAGCAGGTTGCTCCAAGCCCCATCCAGCCTGGCCTTAAACGCTTCCAGGGATGGGGCGTCAACAACTTCCCTGGGCAACCTGTTCCAGTGCCTCACCACCCTCACAGCAAAGAACTTCTTCCTAATATCTAATCCATATCCAATAAAGCATTATGATCCTAAAAACACAGTTGTTAGAACTGTGGTTAACTTTTATTACTCTGCCTCATCATTTGACAATTTGAGGGCAACCTTACACCACAGGATAGTAACTGCTACTACTGCTGATCGTGTTAAAGGAGTTAGGATCCAGTTCCCAGAGGTTTCTTTCTTTTATTCAGGAATGCTTCCATACCAGCACGTTGCTGTCCTGCTTTTGGAACACTGTATAATACCAACACTTTTGAGACTTTCAAGTCCTGTGATAAGAAATCACTTCTGGAAAAAGAAGCAAATGAGGTAAGATCAAAAATCAAATCTAGTAGTAGAGGGAAAGTCTTTCAAAATAGCCGATGAAGTGCTTTATAGTCTTTGCCTCAAATATTGCAGATACCGTCCGTATTTGCCCTGAGTAGCCTCAGGAATTAACATATTCTGGAGGGAAAGGAATGGAATATTTCTGTTGGGAGGGGCCTCCACCAGTTGTCTAGTCCACCTGCCTGACCGCTTCAGTGCTGACCAAAAGTTAAAGCATTTTAAGGGTGTTGTGCGAGTCCCTCTTAAACACTGACAGGTTTGATCTTTATTTTTCACTGTTGTTTGCAGGAGAGTAGGAAGTAGTTAAATATGCATGGAGGACTTCATTCAGTGTTCTGCTAGGCCACATTTTGAACTTAACAGTGCTATTGGAGCTGCCAGTGACTTGAGTTCTGTAGACAGCATTTGTAAAATTGTCTTGATGCCCAGAAACCAACAAGTGCCTAGTTTCAGCTTTAGATTATTGCACTACATCTGTGTCACAAAGTGATGGGGAAGCTCCAGAACAGCCAGAAGACTGAGATAAGCAATAAGAAGGTGACTGCCAAAGGAAAAGGCTAACCTGCTTGCACTGGAACTAATTAAATTAAATGTGAAAATAAAACTGAGGCAACCTTTTTCTTTTTGAGATACTTTGAACAGACCTTGATGTCTTTCATAGATTGGTTGTCTTCCTGCTGGCGTCAAGTAGCAAAGTTTTTGTGCATATCTTGACTTGAGGCTGTGCATTTTTTGTGTTTCTGTGGCCTCCAACTTCCCTGGCAGTGGTAGGTATGATGCAGTATCAGTCTTTAGGGAAACTGCAAACATCAGAATGCTTCATTCACTCTTGGAGTGGGTATTTTTGTTATTTTTTTTTAAGACAAAGATTGAACAGATCTGCCTCATACAAGTATTACGACTTCATTTCTCTCCAGTATGAGATGTAATGCCTTCTTGGATGTCTCCACAGTTTTTTGGTCAATTTTCCTATTCGTTAGTCACATGTCTATTATCTATAGATCCCATGAATGAAAAAGATGAGAATACAATAAAAGGCTGTGTTAATATCACAGTATGTGCCATATTATCAATTAGCAAAAGATCACAGTGGATTCCCGGGAGTGTTAATGTTGGTACTTTTAAGGTAGCTGGAAGAATGGAAGATTTCTGCAGCTGTTCTCGTGCTGCCTTGGTATTTTGTTTCTCTGCCCTTTCTCTTCCTTCTTGTCTCCACAATCAATGACAGATATGGGAATCAATAAAATCTGGAGCTGCTCTTGAAAACCCTATGCTCTTGAACAGGTTCCTGCTGTTGACATTCGCAGTGAGTAACGATAATATGTCATCATACTTAGGGCATTGTAATGAAGATGATGAAGCCATTCCTTTACAGGAGAAATACTGTATTAGTATTAGCATATTAATGTTAGCAGGATAATTCTCAGACATCCTGTCTGAAAACATTTTAAAAATATAAGCCATTCCTATCCATAGTTTAATGTATTTTAGGATGCATCCATTAAAAAATACCGGTGGCATCTCGTATTCTTTTCTACAAGTAGACAAGATTATCTGATGGTCTTATAGATAGTAGTAAAAGTAAAGCAACTGTTTCATGTTTAACAAAGTGGATGTTTTAGTAAATAATGCTCCAGCTAACAAACACTCAAGTATTGTACACACATGGCCTGTTTAAATTTTAAATAAAAACATATGCAGAGAATGGAAGACTTCTGGTATTCTTTTATTATTTTCTAAAATTGTGACACAGTGCCCTGTGAACTAAAGAGAATTATGGTTAGTATTGTCAACCATCTGTTATCATTAGTATTCCAGACAGTAATTTAATTTTATTTATATTTTTATTATCTAAATTCACAATATTTTTTTTTCTAGGATTTAAAAAAGTACCATTTCTATTACTGGTTTTGCTACCCAGCTCTCTGCTTCTCTGATGGAATACCTATAGTTCAGAAACCAGTGTGTCTTGGTGACAGATTCTCATTAAATCAGGTATTCAAAACACTAAATGTTATGACATCTGTAGCACTAAGCAGTTTGGTGGGCTATAAAACATAGTATTTTTGTTGGCACATACTTAATTATTTGAAAACTTGATTTCTTCTAAAATCTTCACTTTTCTTACATGTGGGGTTTTTGGTTACCTCTTCTTGTTACTGTGTAAAATCTCTCAGCTTAACATCACTTCGGCTTTTTCCATTTAGTTGCAGATGTGGCAAACAATTCTTGAAGAAGCAGTTATGTTCATTTTCATTTATATCTACAGCTTATTGAATATATAGCTATCTTTTTGAAACTCATTATATTTTCAGAAACTTTTTTAAAGGGACATCCCCTGGGAAAACAAAGTCAGTTACAAAATTGTTAATACAATGCATGATTGGACAAGAAAAAGAACTGGATAGGGAAGATTATGTTTATGGGGAGAAAAGTTAACATGTTTTTGTAGTTTCTTTCATATTCCAATGCAAAAGGATGAAGAAAATCAACTTGTCCACATGTGCCTTTTTGCTCTGATAGAAGTTAATGCAAAACCTTGAATAGCTTTTTAATGGCATAATAATCAATGAGAAACAGGTTGGGTTTTTTTCAGTGCAAAATATTTAATTCCTTTCCTGATAAATAGTGGAAAAATGCCTGTCATGATCCAAGGAGAGTTTTAACTAAACACAGCAAACACATATAACAAAGTAAATTGAATGAGGCCCTGTTCTTTTGCTAGTAATAGAGAGACAGATTTACTTTCTTATAAAGCTACTGGTACTCTCAGAATGAGGTTTTTACCTTGTTTTAATTTCTATTGGTAGATCCATTTGTGGCAACTATAATAATGCCCCTGTTTAAATTTGCATTATTTTTTTTAATTTTTGATCTCAGTTATTGTGGTCATAATGGGCTTTAAAACTTCTGAATGTGCTATATTCTAAGATTGAGTGAGTCAACCTTCTCAGATGCTAAAACACTTTAGGTGATTCTATGTAAGATTGTTAAAACTTGGTTACTATTTTCTTTTGGTTTTCAGATTCAAGCACTTCAGAAAGCATATGATGACCTTTGCCAGAAGGAGGGGGTTACAGCCTTGCCTTATTTTTTAATCAAGTATCATGACAATTCTGTCGTGATCTCTCTGCTGAAAAAGTGGGATGACTTCTTCCAAGGCCAAGGGGGAAAGGTACTGTGAATTTCATGTCTTTTTATAACCTACAAGTGTTTAATTTGCAAATGGTTTGAAGAGTATCTGTAATAGTGAGCTGGGCACAAAGTTGGCCGATGAATAGACTGTAAATAGCTGAAGAGCAGCACCTTGCAGTGATTTTTGTGGCAAGTGTCTCTAGTTCTTAGGCAAAAGCCCAGTTACATCAGATTAATGGTCAACTTGAAAACAAAATCCTTCGTGCTCTGTCTCCCTCGTTATCAAAACAGAAACAACCTAAGTTTATGAAAGAGTATAATGACCAAAGTTTTCCAGCCACTTTGTCTACAATGCTATAATACTACAAACCATCTCTTTTATTATTTGTGTACTAAAGATTAGTACTCGTGTATTTTATGTGTGTGTTGATTGTGGTAACAGTAATTGGAGAATACTATATGGGAAGTTTTCAACCTCAAGTTTTCAACTTTCAGCTGGTGTTTTGCCACATGTATGTGTTATAACATGAGAGGTTTGGGTAAAAACTTCAGGGAATCTGTATACAAAGGATGTTCAAGGTAAATGCTGTGTAATTTTGGAAGATAGATGGGTTGTGCACCAGGAGAGGCTGGGCCATTCCTTCTTTTTAAGTGCAGAGATCATGCACATCATTTGAGCGTGAAAGTGAATACTGGATCGTTTTGGATCGTTGCCCAGCTGCTGAACTTTGCTGGGCCTTTCCAGATGCTTTACTGTTTGTGGTTTTGGTGAACTTCAAACTTTTTTTTATCTTGCATGTCACTGAAGTGTTAGGAAACCAAATTCCAAGTTATGGCGAAGAGCTAATAAGTGCAAAAGAGACATTTGTTTTTCAGGAGGTCTTCTCATACCTTATAGAAGTGATTTAGTTCTGTTTTATAGTACTTGATCTTCAGTTATTTTTTTTCTTTTCAAAATCTGTTTTTCTGAAATTAAGACCTAGGTCTGCAGTTCTTTGTAAAATAAGAATGTGAAGGTTGAGATTTTAGATGGTAGTGTAACTACAATAGTGGGTCACAGATAAAAGGGGCATTCTCAATATGAGAGAAATCTGTAATCATCTGGAATATGTTTTTTCATTAACATTCACTTTGCAGTGCCAAGATTTTAGACCTGTCGGGTAAGATTTATTGCATCAATACTGCCTGTAGAGTTTGTTTGTATTTCAGTGAGCCAAATGCACTCACTCTCCTGGAAGAAAAAACGTTTTTGCTGTTACTGAGTTATTTTTCTGCTAGTTTACGAAATTGAATCAGCTTACCTAGGGGGTCTTATGCCTGCTGGAGTCAGCAGCTGCGAAGCAGCAGCAGTGTAAGGCTGGGAGAAGGGATGGGACGTGGGCCCCTGTGCTAGGGACTCTTTTAGGGACACCTCACTATGTGGTGGAGTTGAGACCAGTCACTCTTAAGTCCATCTACAGCCAAAGAAGCAGGAGGGAGAAGCTCTGTAGATGTGACAGACAGGTATCACTAGTGATGGCCAAGTTCAGATTTTAAGCATACCTACAGATAGGCAGTGGCATCTTTCTGATCTCTGGGTGTGTTTTGGTTCTGCATTGACTGTGAACTGTGCCCCCAGTTTAGATGCCCCAGTTAGGAGGATGGTATTACATTGCTTGAACATGAGATGGAACATCCACTTCCTTTATTTACATCCTGTCTTCAAGGTTGGCTTTGCAAGTGATTTTTATGCCTTTTTTCTTTTGACTTGACATCTTGCTGGCCTGACCCCTTGCACTTTTTGATCATCCCAAAATCAGTACAGAATTTGGTTTTGAGAGCAAGACTTCAGTTGTTGGACTTCTTCCATAATAGCATGTTTAAGGAAGACACTCACTTTTCAGTACATTATGTGTATCCCTAAAGCAGCTAAACTGAACAAATCTCATAGCTGTGTCAAACACTTCACTGAAATCTAATGTGAGCATGTATTAAACATTTGTAAAAATGTAAAATGTGTGTGTAGGCCTTCTCTGTCCAGAAGTTTGACATTAAACATGCCAGATAACTTTTGCTGTAAACTGAGTATCATTGTGGATAGATGAATTCTCATTAGAGCAATTTCTTTTGCAGGTGACGGTTGGAGTTTATGATCCATGTACCTTATCCCACTATCCAGGATGGCCACTGAGAAATTTCCTAATCCTGGCAGCCCACAAATGGTATCTGTTTTATCTTTTCCCACAAAGATTACTTATTAGGTCATATCAAATTAGGCATTTTTCCCCCTATGGTGCTTTACTTATATCACCCACCTTAGATTTAACTTTTAACCTTGATGTGAGTTGCCTTCAGTGATTATGATTTTTTGTGTTATTCTGTTTTTTACTTCAGTCAGTGACAAGTTCCTGTTATTCCTAATATTCACATGCATTTAGCTGGAGATACATGCATCAGACCCTCATAAATACCCTCTAGCTGTTTCTAATCTTCTTTAAAGTATTCTGTGATTTTATGTAATTGATTAGTGCCGAGTAATAGTAGACGTACTATTTCGAAAATCAGGTTCTTGTAGGTTTTTTTGTAGTCTGCCTTTCAGAATTTTTTGTTGAATAGCAGTTGGGAAGACAGGACATAGTTTTACACTCTGGTATTTGAAAAAAAGTATTATTTGAAGTGTCATATAAAATTGTGTTGCTGTAAGGAAAGTGTCATTAAGTTTCATTTTCATGGTTTTAACTTTTGTGCACACAGCAGGGAGAAGGAGTGCTCATTTAGGTTTGGTGTTTTCTGGGATGTGAGCTGAACTGTAGCATAGAATGATGTGTAAATGCCCAGAGAACTTCACATGTTCTGAGATTTAGAGATTTTTAGGAACTAAAGTTCTCATTGTTTGATTTGGATTTTTGAATGATGAGGAGAAAAAGTGCTAGTGTATTGAAACCTAAGAGTGTCTTGTTTGTGCCATGGCAAGTGCATCATGTCACCTGATGTGTGCTCTAGTGCTTCCCTGCTTTTTATTCCTCTAAATATGTGGTTTGTCCTACATTGTTGTACAAACGACAGATGACAGGCCGACTGTCATTTCTTTAGAGCTGTTTCACAACCAACAACTTTCACATACTAAGCAATTGTTTTTTCTTTGTAACTGATAACAACAATAGCGTTGCAGTATTAACAGAAAAAACCTTATTCAGAATCTGCACAAAACTAAACCTGTGTGAAATATTGTTTAAAAGTCCCTTTCCTATTATAGAAGTTGTGTGTCTCTCTTTATCTTGTTTTTTAAACGGCAGGGGCAACATTCTCCAGTCAATTGAAGTGCTCTGCTTCAGAGACAGGACCATGCAAGGGGTGAGAGACATAACACACAGCATTATCTTTGAAATAAAGCTTCCAGAGACACCCCTTGGCCCAGGTAATCCATTTAAAAAAAATATTTAAAAATCTCATTTTTTTTCCCTCCCTCCTTGATCACCATGAAGATGGAAGAAAGAAATTAATAGTACTAAATCATTGTGTACACTGTTATTTCAAATGGATTTTAAATTGCCAAAGAGATGATTGGAGTTGGCAAAATTTACTAAGTTCTGAATTTTGCATGTACTGAGTTCTAAACATAGCAGTCTGCTTGACATTAAAGATCTGGAGGCCTGATAGGAATAATGACATCTCTGTCCTAAGTGTGAAGCAAACTGAACGTTGGACACCTGAGAGTAAAGCACTTCTCCAAGTAGCTATCCTTTCAGTTGATATAAACCCCATTTACTTATGAGTTTAGAGTTTGTTTTTTTCCAACATGGTTAAATCCAACAAAATTTCTTTTTTTCTATCTGGTGATGTTAAGGCTTTCATTCTTTCTTTCATTCTTCCTTTTCTTTTCCTATGATACATCAAACAGGTTGTCCAAAAGCTGTTGGATGGGAGAAAAACCAGAAGGGAGGCATGGGCCCAAGGATGGTGAATCTCAGTGAATGTATGGATCCAAAAAGGTTTGTTTATTATCTTTTAAATTTCTATAGTTTTCTTTGCTTGGGCTTAAGCCATAACAAGTTGAAATGTGAAATGCAAAGGCTGTCTGTCTCTGTTAGGTAAGAATATATGGTACCACCTACACTGTCTGTACTTTGGACAGTGCTGTTGGAGGTAAGGACCTTAAAAGAGCAGAGTACACTTTGAGCAGCAGAAGTGTTTGCAATTTTTGACTCTAGCTTAAAATTTCAAATTATATTTAAAACTGAGTGGAATGTAGATCCTAGTGTTACAGACCTGTATGTTTCATTTAATTCTGTAACCTGCAAGTTGTTAAATATGATGAGAATAAGCATGGAGGAAAATTCAGCCTTTTGGAATTACTAGGGTGTGACAGGCAAGAGCTCAGAAGACATGAGCTTGGTGAGTTTTATCATTCTGCACATAATGTGTGGGCAGTGGGTTGGAAGCAGTCTAATTACATGGCCTTACCTGCTTTCACTGACTACATGTGCATTCTTGTAACACTGTTGGGTTGTGTTGATCTAATAATCCTTTAGGTTAACATATTTTACCTGTCAAGCCATTGTGGCAATTCAGACTATGATCCTATGCATTAGGGGATCATCTGAGGGCTCTTAATTCTTTAAGTAAATGTTATCTGACCTTCTTTAGTTGTATGGATGCTAACTTCTGGTAATTCCCACAGAGAATGTTGGTAATAAGCCAGTCTTGGTAATTGTGATCTGAAATCCTTGTTGAACAAATAATTTAGTGGGTACAGCAAAAATTACATTTATGAAGGATAAGGCAATGAAACTGTCAGGAATCTGGGAACTTACATGCCTATCTGATTTGAAGACAAGAAAGGCAGAGATGTATGAGTGAGTTGAAGGATAAGCATCACCACTCTGTGTGAAGTGATGTGCTCCTTTGGAAAGAGGAAGCAGAACAGTGATGGAGATAGTCATGCTCTGCATGGGTGGATAATCTTTTTCTTCTGATGTTGTCCTGTGCCACTTACTATTCTATGGATTATTAGTGATGATGACCTGACGTAAGGAGAGTTTTAACACCTTATGTTTTGTTGAATGTAAAGATCTGACAATAGGTTGAGCATGGATTTCCTAGCTTGTTTTCCTTCTAAAACTTGCACAAGGAACTGACTCCATTCCTTAGAAAGCCCGTGTGATGTTTCATGTTGAAGACAGATGTAACTGGATGCAGGAAATAATTTCTTTCATATCTCCTTGCCATGCACCTTATTATTAGGTGGAAGCATGCTTGGGAGACTTTGTTTTTCTTATTACCTGTATCTTGAATTGTTGAATTCTTTCTCTCCTTAAATAAAAAAATAGAAAGTATTGAACTTCTTCAGTTGCAATAAAAGTAATTGCTTTGATGGAGAAACACAAGAACATTCAGAGTGTGTTGCTGTCTGTTTCATGGTATAGGTTAGCAGAATCATCGGTGGATCTTAATTTGAAATTGATGTGCTGGAGGTTGGTGCCTACCCTTGATTTGGAAAAAATTGTGTCTGCCAAGTGTCTGCTGTTAGGAGCTGGTACGCTGGGTTGTAGCGTTGCAAGGACCTTGATGGTAGGTCCTGAGTTAATCTTAAAAAATAATACGCCATTTCTTATAAATTCTGTATGATCTATTTTGTTTTGAGCAGCTCCCATGGCCCATAAGAGAAAAGTTGTATTCCTTTGTCTTAATGTACACAGAATGCATATTAGTTACTTTACAAATTGTGGGGAAAAGGTAGGATCTGTAGCTAATGGAAATAACTTGAAATTCTGCTAATAGTAAAGTAGCAAGTCGTAAGACAACCTTAGAAGTGTAGCATTATGTTTTGAATTCACATAAAAATAGATTGCACAAGAAATTCTGGAACAAACTATCCAAGGTAATGTGATCAAATTCACAGGGAAGCACTCGAAGTAACTGTGCCAATACTCATTTTCAGGGTTGGTTACCACGTCCCACCAAATTCAGGAGGATGTTGAGGGATTACTTCTAAATGGAAACACTGGAACAGGTTGCCTTGGGAAGTTGTTGATGCCCCATCCCTGGAAATGTTCAAGGCCAGGCTGGATGGGGCTTGGAGCAACCTGGTCTAGTGGGAGGTGTCCCTGCCCAGGGCAGGGGGGTTGGAACTTGATGATCTTTATGGTCCCTTCCAACTCTAACCATTCTATGATTCTATGGTTCTATGATTCTAAATGATGTATTTAGAGAGACCAGATTTTCTGTTCTGTTGATTCAGTGCAAGTACAAGGTTCTTGCTGTGAAAAGCTTTGAAAGCTCTTGTAGATCTTTCTAGAAAAATGAGACAAAGCTCCTCTTGAGTTTCTGACGTTATTAAAAGGTATATGGCTAAGCCCATTGTGCTTATTATTTAAAAAACTTTCTTGTTTAGGGTTGGGGAGTCAGGAAGATAACATTTCTGGACAATGCAAAGATCTCCTACTCCAACCCAGTCCGACAGCCACTCTATGAGTTTGAAGACTGTCTTAGTGGTGGGAAGCCCAAGGCACTCGCAGCAGCAGACAGGCTGCAGAAAATCTTCCCAGGAGTGGTAAGATCACTATATAAAATGTCTTAATATGTTCCTTGGAAGAGAGTGACTTTAAGTAACTATTCCCAGTTTTAGTAATTAAGGATTATTATGAGTGGGAAAAATACTACACAAGTGTTAGATTGGTCACTGACAAGTCCATAAACATATTACTTCAATTTCTCTGTACCTGTTAAGCTTTTTTGAGACAATAAATATGTGTAATAATGAAATGTAATTAAGGATTATCCGAGTCACATTGTAGCTCATTGATGTAACTTTTTTCCTGCCTGGTATGTCCTAAGGAACTTTTTGTAGTGGCTACTTCTAATACTGTGTTTTCCCACTCTGCTCTTACGTGTGAGCTTAGAGATGAGTTGTCTATTATGGGAGGAGAGGGTCTTGAAGGCAGTAATAAATGTATTGTTGAGTTTTCCTGTTCTGTTTTATACCCAAAATTTGTGATCTTATTTAAGCTGATTTTCTACACAAGAAGCAAATACTTAATCTTGAGCTGGTTATGCTGCTCTCGGAGTGAAATGGCCTGATGTTCCTAAGGTTGCAGCAGATGGACAGGTTACTCTACGAATGATCAGTAGTGTAGTACAAGTAAAAGAAAATCTTTTACTTTTAAAACTTAAATTTGCGTTTTCCTGTTGATTTTGCCTAGAATAACTCAGCAGCAGCAAGTATTGATTAGAAACTTGCTTTACATAGTAATACACAATGTTAAGATGATTTAAGAGAACTTTCTTTTCTGCTTTTGTTTTCTTCAAGCAAACTGAATCAAATCCGAAAAAGGACAGTAGTTTGTAGCAATCTGGGGAAGATATCAGTGTTGCCCTTTGACCAAAGTATTCCTCTTTTTGGGAAGTCTGATGGGAACAACTTACTGTCAGAATGAAGTGGTCAAAAGGGAACAAAGGATAGGAATAATTTTTTATCTTGTTTTAGAAACTTAATGATGAAAGGTCCAGCAATGACAGCCTCTACCCTCCTTGACTCCAGGGATGTGTATCGTGAACGTTATTCAGTGCTCGTCTTCAAATGCATCTACTTTTCAGTGCTGAAAAGAAAAGTAGATTGAAAAAAAAAACCCAAACTTAAAACTATTTGAAGTTCTCTTAGTTCCATCCTTCATTTGGGCAAGAGTTGATATGGCCTATAGTTTCAGAGTAGACACACTCTCAGCTCGCACTACCATGAAGAACATTTTATTAGTACTCATTCAGCATGTGATAGAGTCACTCAGCTCTTTATAGTTTTTGCTTTGGAATTGAGAATGTCTTAGAATTAGCAGCTATAGTTATCCAGCTCAGCTGGCAAACAGCATCTTAACTGCTTAAGTGTAGTCAGAATGAGTTATGTACACTTACTATGCAATTCTGTAATTAAAATGCCACTGATTATGTTACTAGTCATAATATTATTGGGTTATGAACAGTGGAGTATAGATCTATTATGCTGATGATGATCATAATTGGAAACAAGCTTTATAGAAGAGTGTTTTCAAATGATTTAGGTTCATTTAGTTGGACTCAAGGGTTGCTCTGTGGTTTTGTTCTGTTTTTATCTGTGTTGATCCTATTATTGTCATTATTTATAAAATCTATATTGAAACTAAGCAGTAATTCAGTGAGTATTTGAATGTCAAACAATAATCCCCGGTATGAAAAAACACATTTCACTTTCAGAACTTTGGGTAAATGAATCAGAATAGACTATCTGAAAGTTCCTGGAATTTTAATGAACCTTGCTGCACTGTGGTGTTGTTGTTACTTGGTGATATTCATTTAGTTATAGAAATACTAAATAGTAGCACAAGTACAGAAAAGAGAGCATCTCTGCAGTGTCACATAGAGTACCAACATGATGCTAACTAGGTTAGTGCTACGTGATTTTTGCTTTTTAAATTTGAGAAAATGAAAGTAGGAATATTAAGAAAGAATGAGTAGTTTAATTAGAAGAAATAAAAGCATTTTATGGAATCCTGAATGGTACAGGTTTGCATGTAGAGATAAAGATCAAAAGTTAGTGTTACAGGTTTTCTTGTTAGAAACAAAGAGCAGGCTTTGCTGTGGAATCTTGAGATTGTGATGAAACTTTAAAAAAAAGAAAAGTTAAATATAACCTGGAGAGGATCTTCCAGTAACAACAGGGAACCAGTAACAATGCTTTAGTGAACCTGTGTCAGTAAGTGTTAGGACACATGGTATACACAGGAAAAAAACAAATTGCCTGTTCAGTAATAACATATAATGATCAACATGTAGCTGCTAGAATTGTATGTATTCCCACAGCTACAGTCACTAGATAGAGGGTTTTTTTGGAATTCTGATAAGGTGTGAGTATTTTGCAAACCTTGTTACCATATTTCCATACAGCTAGTATCCAACTTATTTTATTTACTTGCTCTCTTTTGTTTTTTGAACAAAAGTTGACCTCCTGAGTCACCACCAGTGTCAGTTATATTTATCTAGGAAGTCAGGTCTTGTGTGCAGTACAGGAGCTTGATGAGTTATCCCTAAGTACATTACTCGTGTACAGCATAGGTTAAGTTTTGTGTTCCTGACAGCTTTTTGGTGGAGACAACAACAGTGAAGGTGAAATCTCCTCCAGTGACTGCACAATGTCTGTGCTGGGGATGCAGAGCCCAGCCTGTCCTCACTGGGACATGGTGGAGCTGCCCCGTTAGCAGCATACTGGGTTGCTGTGGACTCTGCATTTTTTTTTTTCCCCTTGGAGATGGGGAGGATGGGAAGGATGGGATGGGAAGGGAGGAAGAAGGGGAGAAAGAAAAGTTGCGTCCCTTGGTATGGTTAATGTAGATATTACCCAAATTCCTTTCCCCAAGTTGCTATGTGTCTATTTTTTTTTTAATCTTCAAGGATATTTATGATTAGAACATGTACTTCACCCTTCTGGTTTTTTGGCTCACCTGGATTTATGAGTTGTGCATGGAATTGATCTATGCAAAAGCACATTCCACCAATGTTGTTTTACTCTCCTCCCATGTAACTTTGGTTCATCTAGCTTTTAAATTGTTAGTTGCTTATGGCACTGGGACAGGCAAGGAGGCTTTGGCAAGGCCTATACTTTGGTGTTATATAGGAAGAATCCGTTATTCTCTTATAGCAGATGGCTGGCAGATTGTGTTAACATATTTCCAAATGAGTGAGTTAATTGTTTGCATTGTATATGCATTGTATATGCTTATTTGGCTCTTTAGCCATTTCCTGCTCAATGTGCTTTGCCCAAATGCAGAGTGGGAAGGGGCATATGTTTCTGCAAGAAGAGCAGTCACTTTCAGCATCTGCACAGTGCAGGCCTTCAGACATCCGAGGGCCGGAGTAACAAGTCTCAGAAGTGATTTTCTTCTGTATCAAGGTCAAATATGGCTGGTTGAATTACATGAAAATCATTTGAGACTATTTTCTTCTCCCAAAGAATTTAAAACAAAGAGGAGAATGTGTGATAATTCACATCTGCCTTACTGTAATTGGGTCAACATTCGATATCAGAAATATAAACTGCAGTGTGTGTGAAGTGGCTGGAAAGATAATCAACCTCAAAGATTTTACCTAAATTTAACAGCATAATTGTACGTAAGATCTATCTGCTTGCTTTTGTAGTGATGTTTGTTATCTCTGGGATCAGGATTGCTTCAGCTGTTTTCCTCTAGTGATTTGACAGACCTAATAAGACCTTCTGAGAGACTGGGCTTGTTATTTCAGGCACCTGTACGTGGCTGGTCTGCTTTCATCACCCAGACTAGTGTGTTTGCATGGAACTGCTCTGCATAAAGCCAGCTGAGACTGCCATTCCCTCAGAAACCTCCTCACTGTGCTGCAGTGCACGCCACTGATTCACAGAGAGATGTAAAGTTTGCCATTCTGTCAAACAGTGATTGAATTTGTCCTCTACAGTTTTGTATCAAACTTTGTAATGATTCCATTCAGCCACGAGGTTGTCTTTTTTAATGTGTTGCTTTCTGTCTGTCTCCATCTAGAGTTCAGAAGGCTACAACATGAGCATCCCCATGCCAGGCCACCCAGTGAATTTCTCTGAAGCAACAATGGCACAGGCTCGGAAGGATGTGGCTAAACTTGAAGAGCTTATTGATGCTCATGATGTTGTTTTCCTACTAATGGACACTAGAGAGAGTCGATGGCTTCCTGCTGTCATTGCAGCCAGCAAGAGGAAGGTATTGTACCATGCCTTGCTAATATCCTTGGCACTGTATTTCAGCTTGTGCATATTGACCAGCAACGTACACCTAAAAGAACTCAATGGGAAATGGAAATATTAGACCAATCTTTTGTGATTGTGCAGGATTTTTTCCTAGTTTTCTGTAGCCTGGAGGATTCTGGCGGTGTTGAAATAGAAACTTGTATCACAGAGTGATAGAGGTTGAAAGAGACAGGGCCAGCTTACCTCAGGATCTTTTGAGCATCTCCAAGGGTACGTATTTCATAGTCATACTAAGAGGAATCATTTCATAGTAAGAGAGTCCTAGTAAGGGTGACTAAAGCTGTTGCATTAATGATAGGCTGATTGGGGGAGTGAATTGTAAAAGCTTGTCTGAAACCATTTTTTTCAAAATACTTCCCAGAAGTGAAAAGTTAGAAAGTGAATTCTGACCTTAAAAAGTGTGCCAACACTTTTTTGGTTAAAAGTTAACATTAGCGTTTTCCTAATTGCTTTATTGGAAAGCATGCTGATCTGCATCCAAGCTCTGCCCGTGACTCTTACTTGGGTATTGTTGAATGCTGCAGTTATTTCTGTAGCTTAAAAATAATATTCCTGTGTTATGGGAAAAGAAAAATGAAGAGGGCTGCAGTACATGAAATTAAGATTGTGATCCTTATATTAGGAAAAAAAAAGTATCTAAAGCTTTATAGATTATACTGTGTATACGAGATCATAGAATCATAGAATGGTCAGAGTTGGAAGGGACCTTAGAGATCATCAAGTTCCAATGCCCCTGCCANAAGATCAGTGAGACAATACATAGATGCGTATGTAGTCAAAACGTTAAGACATCTTTTGCGGTCAGAATACAGACCTGATCATATGAAGCAGATTTAGAAATAAAACATAACAAAAAATATTCTAAATCACACAGGATTCTGGAAGCAGCATCTTTCTCCCGATTGATGCAGTGTTGAAAATACGGTTTTGCTCAAGAATCCAACTAAATTATGCTGCAAACTTACTTCCTTTGCTATCATGGTGTAGACTTCAGTAAAACAGTCTCAATTAGTCTTGCTTTTTTAAAATGAATTTAAGAATTGTGTAGTTTCATGTTTGCTTGGTTAAAATAGTACAAAATCAGAAAATGCATGCTTTTAGCATGTCAGCTTAACCACACTTCACATCCTGTGTGTTGTGTGGCATAAATGTAATGATGTCCATGGCAGTTCATTAAGTTGTAAACTTAACATGAGAGTAAAAGAAAAGATGCATGTGATGCAGCTGAGTCAGTGTTGTTATTCAATCTTTGAGGTTTGCATTTCCTGACCTTGTGATTTTTCAGCTTTGAAAACTCTAGTTTCCTACTCTTTGTTTGTGGTTTCTTTTTTGGAAATAAATACCAACACAAACAAAAAATGTACGGTAGAAAGGAGAGAGAATGCAGATTTGTGGTATTTGCAAACAAGTTTTAGCTTATAAATTCTAAGTATGTTCCCCTTTCTCCTGAAGTTTATGTTGATCAATATTTAATGAGAGCTTTGCTTCAATTATGAATTTGTGTGATAACTGCAAATCTGAAGTACTGCTTCAATTTGACCCCAAGGTCTCAAAACGGGCACAAAGAACATGAAGAACATGGTGATAGTCTGTGTAAAGGTCTGTAAGGGGTACATGGGTAGACATAAGAGTTGTTTTCCCCATGCAATCATTCAGTTGCCTTGATGATCTTCAGTCTTCCTGTGGTACATCCTCCCAAAACAAGTATCTTAGACAAACTCAGAACTCAGTTTTAAAAATTTGCTAGATTTTTTTGAACGTGTGCCAAAAGAAACACTTTTGCATAGTCTCTTTATCAAAAAGAGATTATTTATGTCTTTTTTTAATTAAGGGTCAATCAGTTAGATACAAATAGTTGCTGGACAGTAAAGTGAGGAGAGAGAAACAGTTTATTACAGTGGGAAGTGTTCAGCAATGCTGTTATTTTCTGGTAGTACCAGCTGTGCCATGTTGCTTGTATTTTGAAAATGGAATACAATCTTCAGGTTTTACAGGTAGAGGTAGTGAGAAAATGCAGTCTTTTAATTGTTTGCTGCAGACCTGGCTGTGCTACCACAGATTTAACAGCACTGTCCTACTTTAGGACTGAGGAAATAAACTACAAAGAGGTTGAAAGTGAATATCCAGACATTGTTGGAAATACCAAGAACGATGATGAGACTCACAGGCTTACTGGTTAAGATGTCTAACTCTTGACAGCTTCCCTCAAAAGTCCCTCTTTTAATTAATTCCAGCCTATAAGAATGAAAAATTGCAAACAGCTGTGCTAGAATTTCAATCTAAAATATCTGCATATGAAGCAGTGTAATATCTTCCTCTATATTTTACTGTCTACAGTCATTACTGCATAATTATTTTTGCATTTTCCTATGTGTAAATGGTCGCCTGTAAGTTTAGTAAAATCTGCTAGTTTAAGTATTGGGTTTATGATATTTAGGTCATAACATGTATAGCTTCAGATTACTCTGAGCACTTGTCACAAACTGAAGAGAAAGGGGGAAATGATGACAGTGTAATTGTGTGCCACAGCTGTTTGTGCTCCCCATGTGACTAAACAGATGCAGATGAAGACCGTAAGTAATCATTAATTGCTTTCTGCATTGAGCAGAAGTTTTTTTGGGTAACAGACTTGTGTTTCATTGCTCTGTCACATAGAAGCATTTAATGTGTTATATTTCCCACCACAGTGAACTGAAACGACGACATATAGAATCTCAAATGACATGGATATACTTGTTATTGATAGTCACTGGTGTACTTCAGTGCCACTTGGAATATTTCAGCACTTAAAGAATATGAATACACAGAGTATGCAGCGAACTTGAAAATAAGTTCTGAGGTGGAACCAAAAAAAGTTATTCCAATAATGATACTAATAATTGCATGAGTATTGGGCCAAATTTGAATATAGGGATGTTAATTCATGTCAGTGTCAAGCAGCTTCAGTAGCTTTAGTGAGACATTAAATGTTAGTTGATGTAAACCTGGGTCCACACCGGTACAACACATTTATGGAGTTCCTGTTCCTTCTGGGTTTTTGTCTGCAAGTGCACATAGGTTTGTGTAACAACTAAAGGGAGTAATAACACCTCTCCTATGAGGACAGGCTGAGAGAGCTGGGACTGTTCAGCCTGGAGAAGAGAAGGCTCCAGGGAGACCTGAGAGCAGCCTTCCAGATTCTGAAGGGAGCTCCAGGAGAGCTGGGGAGGGACTCTTGGTCAGGAAGTCTAGTGACAGGACGAGGGGTAATGGTTTTAAATTGGAAGAGGGGAGATTTGGATGAGATATTAGGAAGAAGTTCTTTACTGTGAGGGTGGTGAGGCACTGGAACAGGTTGCCCAGGGAAGTTGTTGATGCCCCATCCCTGGAAGTGTTTAAGGCCAGGGTGGATGGGGCTTGGAGCAACCTGCTCTAGGGAGAGGTGTCCCTGCCCATGGCAGGGGGGTTGGAACTTGATGATCTTTAAGGTCCCTTCCAACTCTAACCATTCTATGTATCAGATTTCCCTGAAAGACACCCAAAAAGATAGTGGTTTGTGGATTTCTGAAACGGACTTTAGGTTTGGCTTTGTGTTTTTTTCTAAGTGCTTGATAACTGGATTTTGCACCTCCCAAAGTGTGTTGTGTATGGCTGGGTGATAGACATGCAGTTAATAGGTTGTTCATCCATCTACAGCATGTGGGGTGGTTTTTGACATTCAGAGTGAATAAAACCCTGCAGCCTTTTTTTCCTTTCCCCTTTGGCTCACTTGAAATTTGTTGTTCACAGTTGGTCATCAATGCTGCACTGGGATTTGACACGTTTGTCGTGATGAGACACGGACTAAAGAAACCAAGACAGCAAGAATCTAGTGATTCATGTTCCAACAATGCTTCTGGTTCTTCTGATCTTTTGGGATCATCACTCTTTTCAAATATCCCTGGCTACAAACTGGGTTGCTACTTCTGCAATGATGTTGTGGCACCGGGGGATGTGAGTAGAACCTTATGCAAATGGTGATTATAAATCTCTTTTGCTGTGACTTGAATTTTTATTTCCTTTAAATGGTGTTTCACGAGGGGATTTGTTTTATGTTGATGTACATATAGTTAAGAAATAGCTTGTCGGTGGTTTGGAAGACCAAAGAATTGAGTTGCACAGAACTGAAGATGTTTGTTTTGTGTAGTAGGGCAGCTACTTTTTTTTGAGTTACTCTTTTCTTTCCTTTAGAATTGTCTGTCTTTGTAGTCCACCAGGGATCGGACGCTGGATCAGCAGTGCACGGTCAGCCGGCCTGGGTTAGCCATGATCGCCGGAGCGCTTGCGGTGGAATTAATGGTGTCTGTTTTACAGCATCCAGAAGGGTGAGTCATTTCTGGGTTGGTGTTCAAAATGTGTTCTCTGAGAAGTAAGATGTATTTCATGTAATCTTTTGGGAGAAGGAGGAGGAAGCACACATTGGAGGACAACTTTGTAAGGTGTAATGTTGCCTGTAGATCAATGTATAGATCAGCCTGTTCAGCCTGGAGAAGAGAAGGCTCTGGGGAGACCTGAGAGCAGCCTTCCAGGATCTGAAGGGAGCCTACAGGAGAGCTGGAGAGGGACTCTTTGTCAGGAAGTGTAGTGACAGGACGAGGGGTAATGGTTTTAAATTGGAAGAGGGGAGATTTGGATGAGATATTAGGAAGAAGTTCTTTGCTGTGAGGGTAGTGAGGCACTGGAACAGGTTGCCCAGGGAAGTTGTTTAAGGCCAGGCTGGATGGGGCTTTGAGCAACCTTTTCTAGGGAGAGGTGTCCCTGCCCATGGTAAGGGGGTGGAACTTCCAACTCTGACCATTCTATGATTCTATGATTATATCTACATTATGTTATTTAACAGGATTTAAGAGAGAACTGATTCATCAAATCTTGTTTTTATCTTGGAAATCGTGAGTTTTCTTTCTCTCTGAGCTTAAAAGTAGAAAATTACTAAGAGTATTTCAGATGAAGAAAGTTCCTGTTAGTAGATCTTGCCATTCCTTTGCTGGGGTGAGTGTTGGAGTGTAATGAGGAGCTATAGTAACTGTTTTTCTCAGATGTTCTTTCTTCAAGATAAGCCAAATATTGCAAAATCTTAATTAAAGTTAAGTGGGTTTGATAAAGAAATTACTTTAAAATTCTGTAACTTGAAATTTTCTATCTTTAAAATCTGTGGAAGAAAAAGTGAGTTAGGAGTTGGGCATGAGTAAGTTGCAAGTCTCTGAGACTGATTCTGAAAAGGGGATTTTTCGTTCCCACGCTTAGTCTTAGTTACTATGAAGCAGATTTTCCAGATAAGTTCCTTTCCAGATTCTAAACTGTAAGCTGTAACAAAATGTCTTGAAGCTTGCTGGAAATGTTGACTGTGTTGTCTTGTTCTAATTTTCCTTCTTGGATTTTTGGCAGCGGTTATGCAGTGGCCAGCAGTAGTGATGATAGAATGAATGAACCACCTACTTCTCTCGGACTTGTTCCTCACCAGGTAAATAATTTGTGAGTAAATGCTTTTGTTTAGAAGTTGGGAACTGGCATAAGGTGAGCATTACAGACTTTGCCTCCTTAAAAAAACATTCTCTGTGCTCATTCCATTCCCTGAAGGACTGAATCTTTCTGTTTGTTTTAAAAAAACACCCAGAAAAATAAAATCCATCACATGGTCCAAGATGGTTGTGTTCGTGGCATTGTGTCTCTTACTTTTGGACACAATTCCTGCTACCTGCTTAGAAGGAATTTACTTGGATCAGACAGTATGAGAGTCTTACACATTTACAGTGACTTTGTTGCAAAGTGGTGACTGTCCTCTGGGTCTCTGGAAAGCAGGTCTGCAATTTCAACTTAGCATCTAAAAAGACAGAGTGAAGAAGTGAGGGGGTTTTGCCCAACAGAAGGCTGGAAATATTATGTTATGTAGTACTGGGTTTTTAGAATATTTCCCAGTAAACTTAAGGGAGTTTACTGTTTCTACTGGAAAAATGATTTCACAGTTCATATCTTTCCTGATGATGAGAATGTTAACTGCCCAGTCAGTCCTGTCTGACTTGTTTTATACCCCTATATGATTTTACTTGTGTTACTGTTCTATTTTGAGCTTTGCTTTGAGATATGATCCATATCAAATATGGATTTTTAACTGGAAAACTTTCCATTAAATTATTACTTCTGTCAAGCCTGTATCTGTTTTCATGTTTCATCTAGTTTTGACATCTGTCCTAAGACAAATCTGATTTTATGAAATGAAAATAGACATTTTTTTTCAAGTAGTGTGACATCTAATCCTTTTACAAACTGCTGTTTTCTCTTAGCAGTCACCCAGCTAATCAGCTCAATGAGTGCAGTATTTTCTTCAGGTGTCTGGAATTAACAATTATTTTCAGGTGTGGTTTTTTGTGGTGTCCTTTGTTCATTTGGAACGCAGCAGTGCTTTACTAAGGAGGTATTCTTTGGTGGGTAGTAAATGTTGCACATTGATAGTCTTAGTCTGTCATAAATGAACTGAATTTGTTTCCAGGAATTATCTTCACAGGATAACAGAAGTACAAAGTAATATAGTATCAGAAAAATTTGATCTGTTGTTTTCCTTTCTTTTCCTGTGTGTTAGTTTTGTTTAAAAATTACTGTATTTTTGTATATTAACGTTATTTTTGGCTTGGTGTTTCTGCAAAAATATTTTAGTGTTTAAGTTGCTGTTTAATTCTGAGGTTCATGCTATTTCAGTTGCATTAAATGTAGCCTGTATTGAAAGTATTTTCCATAATTCTATATTAATTAAGGCATTATTATTTGTATTGTTGAGCTGCTTCAGTTCTGTTCTTAGTGATGTCTCTTCATTATAGCAGACTTCAAAAAGCGCAGAGTAAAAAAGATGATCAGGACTTCCAAGAGTTCGTGGTCTAAATCATCAAACCCTGCTCCAAAGGGTTTGCAGTGCTATTTCTGGTACAGAAACAGTGGTCCGGATTTTTAAAATGATATATCATAGAATCACAGAATGGTCAGAGTTGGAAGGGACCTTAAAGATCATCCAGTTCCAACCCCCCTGCCGTGGGACACCTCTCCCTAGAGCAGGTTGCTCCAAGCCCCATCCAGCCTGGCCTTAAACAATTCCAGGGATGGGGCATCAACAACTTCCCTGGGCAACCTGTTCCAGTGCCTCACCACCCTCAGTTGTGTCATATTAACAATGTAATTTAGGAATGCACAACAGCTGAGTTTTCGGATTATATGCTGTAGAGGTGGGGGGAAAATACGTGTTTAACTGGTTAATTTGTGACTCTTTCTTTTTGCTCAAATTTGCAATCAGAAGAGTCCAACTCCAGGTGGTGCTGTGCCTCTATTTATGTTTAAATAGTGTTACATTTAGATAGTTGTGCCATTAGTTGTATAGAGAAAACCAGTAATAAGAGAGCATAAGTTTCTTACAGGTGTTACTGGGAGGCACTGTGTCAGAGCAGTATTACCCTGGTTATAGCTGCTTTATCTTTTTATTAATTGTATGTGTTCAGTTTGTGGCAAATTTTAGATTCTTTTTTTTTAATTATAAAATAGTATTGTAAATTTTTTTCAATCTTCTAGATCCGTGGATTTTTATCAAGATTTGATAATGTTCTTCCTGTCAGCCTGGCATTTGACAAGTGCACAGCCTGCTCAACCAAAGTAAGTCTGAGTTTGTCTGGGCTTTATTCATAAATACAGAATGGTGTTTCTTCAGCTTAGTCTTTCGGTGCCGAGGACTGCTTTGTATTTCACATTTTCTCTTCCTTGGGGCCTGGAATCTGTGGTCTCACTTAAGTTAAAGTTCTTTTGAGCTCATGCCTTTCTTTTTTAGCTGCTTTCCAAATTTCTTTTTCATCGCTTATTAGCATGCTATCTCCAAATAAATGTTCCATAGCTAAAGAAACCAGGCAAAGATTAGGGTTACCACATTTGTGAAAAGTTTATCGTGTAAAATACTGCCAATGTCTTTTAGTTTTGTGGGAAGGAATAAAAAAATTGGTACTTGTTTTAGCTGTTTAAGAAATTATTTCTCATATCTAGTAAGTAAGCTTTTTAAACTTAGTATTGTTACAAATAGGCAAAGTTGTATAAATTCCTGTTTTATGATACAAAACAAGCATATAAAGAGAACTTAAGCAAAAAAAAATAAATTACTTCCATAACATTTCTTTATTGAAAAGCCTGTTTCATTTTGATGTGTGTGTTGACAGTCCTGAGTCACCTCATGGATATACAGCTGTTGCTGGGATCTGGGCTGTGTCTTGCCAGAACACGAGGGCAGCCCACGAATGTGTCTGTGTGAGGCCTCCTCTTCAGTCTTGGCCTCTTTTCCACTACTGTGGCCTTGAAAAGTTTTTTCTGGCAAGTTTTCTATGGCCATGTAGTGCAAGTTCAAGAAGTTTTGATATTTTGGGATATCTCAAGATGAAGATTCAGAGGTTTTGACTCATGATTTGGCCTGCTTGGGAGGGCCGTTAATTTAGCTCACTTTGATGTACCTTGAGACTTATTGCAAGGAGTTCTTTCTGTTCTTTTCAGTGCACTTGTCCTTCCTTCAAACAGCTATCAAAAGCTCTTGAAGCGATACCATTTTTAAAGGACTTGCTTGATGTCTTCTTCTACAGTATTCCTGTTATTTCTCTAGGCTATCTGAGTACATTTGAGGAGTTTTGAAGGGCTATTAATGTCCATTTTCTCCTCAAAAGTTGAAGCACTGAACTTAAAACTACTGTTATTTTTAGAAACACATATCTGCCCTCTTGAATAGCTGAAAGCTCAGCAGTAGCTAAAAGTGATTATTTTCTCATCTTTTCCAGAAGTGTGCTTTGCAGAAATCCTATATGTGTTACCTAAAGGGAAAAAAAGAGGAAAAACTTTATGATGGTAAAGCCTGAGAAGCTAAACTGTTAGAATAAGCTTTTTTTTTTTTCTTTTTATATCCAATCCAGGATGTATTGATATATACAAACAATAATAATGTATATCCATGTAGATAAATTAAATGCAGGTATCTTTTTTGTTGTTGCTGTTGTTAGCAAATCATTTCCTCTTGGAGGTCATTTTAAGAGAGCCCTGTTTTACATAAGCAGACTTGATGATTTAATAAAAACTGACTTGGATTTTAGCAGCTGTGCTATTCCCAGAGAGATCACTTTTCATGTGGTTTGGGTATTCAGTTACTTCTGTGCTGAAAAGGTTGCTTCATTGGCGCACGTATTTCCTTACAGTAGAAACACAGGGTTTGTTTACTTTGCTAACTTTCTGTTTATTAGCATAAGAGTGTGTCACCCTGCATTATCTGGAAATCTGATGCTAATACTTTGAAATGACAAATCCAATTACAGTTTAATTGTAGCCTGTATGTTGGATTTTTTTTTTTTTTAGCGTAATTTCATCTTGATCTGTGTCAGAGTTACTGTAGATTGGAACTTTTAGCACAGGAGAGAAGTAGCTTTTCTGATATAACTGAATTTGCTGGTACCTCATGAATTTTTTTTCTTTCTTATGTCAGCGTTGAGCTCCTGTCACTCTGTAACTCTTGAAACATAAAACTAATGGAGTAGGAATTTAAAAAAAAAATTCCAGTACATTCTTAAGGCATCCAGTCCAGCTGGATGACTTAGGAGAAGCTGCTAATGATCTGCATGTTTAGAGATTTGGTTCCATTTCATTTTGACTCGCAGTCATGACTTCATTTCTCAGCTTTTGAAGCCGAAGAACCCAGACGTCCAAGCAGCCAACTATTCCTTACCCGGAATTGTCCTGAACAGGCTGCATGCCAGAGAAGCTTCCTGCAGGCAATTGTTCAGGAATTTTGGGATGGTCGCAGCAGGAAACCAATCTATTTTTATTCTGGGCCAAATTTTCCTTGTATGATTTCCCCCTCTGCCTTGCTCTGGTTGCGCACAAGCGTGCGCTGGAGTGGGAAGTGTCCTCTTTGGGAGCTTGAGTGGTCTGAGGAGCAGCACAAGCTCTTCTGATGTCCTTCCTCTTCCATCTCCAACTTGTTCCCTTAATGAAAAGGAGAGTCCAAAGTTCTTTAGCATAGAGGTTTTCCTTTGTAATAGCTGCTTTACTTGAAGAATAAGAGTGTTAAACTTATAACTTACTGTGCTAATTAAGCTCTCCATCCACAAGCTGAGGATGCTTTCTCATAATATTATGATGAGATGCCTTGCAATCCAGCAGGAAAGTGGAGTGATGCTGATCCTGTACTACCTGACCCTCACAGGCAACTGGCTAAAGCCTCAAAACATGAGTGTTAAAATAGATATATTTCTTGTTGCAAAACTGACAAGGTTTATATTTTACTGATCATAATGAAAATGTACCTGTTATTGCTCCTCCCTCCTCTTTGTGCATCATAGAATGAACCAGGACACCTCAGTTCAGTGTCACAAAAGATTATTGCTACTAGCAGACTTGGATGTACAGATGTCCCCTTTGTTTTTACATATAACTTACAGATCTTCCTTCCTCCAGAATTTGGATTTATTGTCCACGTTCTTGAGAGGTACCTTAAATTCCCTAGAGATACTTCACTCCTTCACCCACTAAAATTTTTCTGATATGGAATTATCTCTCTATCAAATAAATTTTAAAAAAGACAGCATAAGTATCTCTACTATTTTTCGGATTCTTTCTCAACATTTTCTTCAGTCTAATGATAAATTGAGCTGCTTAAGTTGTAGTTTTTTAACCACTGAGTAATTTTAATGAATTACCTTTGAATGTTTTTCAGCTTCATTGCATTTCATGAAGGGGTAGGCACTAGAATCAGAGAGGGTATTCTGGGCACTCTGGTACATTTTCTGTTTTCAGTCAAGATATTTCCCTACCCTTGCAGATGGTTTCCCTTTTTAACATCCCAGGAATACATGAAACGCTTTTGCTGTGACATTTACTAAGTGCCTCTGTTGCGTAAGTTATTTATGAGGGTTTCAGTTTTGAAATCTATCATCATGTAGACATAACAATGCTTTTATTGTTCTCATCTGCTTTGCATGCGTTTTTACTTTACATGCTTCGAGTTATGACAGTAACCTGTGCTATTTAGTTACTTACTGATATTTTTTCAGTAGTTTTTTCATTTTTTTCCCCCATTTTAAACAGTGAAACCCTTCACGTTTGCCCTGGCTGCACTAAGAAAAGACTTCCCTATTTGCTTTCTCCCAGTAACTACCTAAGAGCTAACTCTTGCATGGCTTGCAGAAACGGTGGAGGAAATGGGGAGAAATGTTTGTCCTCCAGGAATGAACACTGCAAAAATTTCAAAGAATGTTTAAAAGGAGTTATTTCTGTAGCTGTCTGTAACACTGAGTCCATGTAACTGAGTCCATTTATAACTTGCCTTATTTCCTGAATTTACATGTGTTCACATTTGACACTTCCATGTACAGTGCAGCCTCTGTGTTAATATTGTATAGATTTATTCAGACTGAATGCGTCATCAATACACCCAGGCATATTTTTAACATACTGAGTCAAATGTAATGCTTTTCTTTCTCTTGAGGTGGCATAGAAAATTGCTTTATGTCAAGTGACTTACAGAAATCTATCACTTCTGGTTTTTCTCTTTGATAAAATGCCATTTTAACTGGGGGGAGCAGAGGACAGGATTAACTTTTGCCCGTAACTTTTGAACTCTCAGGCAGTTTTTACCTCCTTGGATATCAATTTTGAATTCGTTGAGAGAATTGAAATACTATATATTTTCAAAATTAGCCACAGTCAGGATTGTTTGATTACTGACTGCTTGAAAGATGTGCACTCTTAAAAATGCTACCTGCCCTTATTATTTTAAAAATACTGGGGGTTTTTTGTTATTTTTTTTTTCTTTACAAAAGTCAACAAAATATAATTTCAGTTATCCCAAGTGAGAGTACTAGCAGAAGGAAGCTGGGTTGTGTACTAAGAAAATGCCACATCACACGCTAAGATAATTATGATGGATTTTTCCTCCTCCTCCCTTGAGGAAGGCATATGTTACCCAGAACCCCAGAAATCTGAAAAGGGACATTGACTTTGAACACCCTGTTTTGTGACTAGAGAAGAGGCTGCGTATTCACTTTCATGCCTTGGGGAAGGGGGAGAGGTGTCTGTACAGGTAGGACAGATGATAATTGAAAAAGGGAACTTACAAAGCCAACAAAACTGAAATCCAATAAGGTGAGAGAGAGCTCGTTATATCTGTCCTATATCTGAAAACAAATATATGATGTTCTTGAAGTATGTGTAGTTCAGTGGAGAAGTTGTATCTTCTTACTCCTTACTCCATCATGATGTCTGGAACCCTATGGGAAGCTTATAGTGCCAAATAAACTGCCCTGCACAGAACAGCTCTGCAATAAAGGGTGTAAACAGAAGGAACACAGGGAAAGATAGAACATGTTTATGTTCCATTTTAAATCCCACCATTTACCAAGATTCAGAAAGCAGGTTGACATTCCCTTGTGTTAACGCTGTTACTTCCATGTTGTAAGAGTTAGAAATGATGAAAGTTTGGTACCACTTCCTCAGAGTTGTGGGTTGCAGGTTTTATTGATGTTTACTGGATAACGTAGGTTATTGGCACCAAACAGCCTCACAAAATCAACAGAAGAGAAGATTTAATAAAGGGAAAGGGTCCTGAAGGGAAAGAAGGTTGTTTAAAAATTCAGTCAGATCACAAGAAGGGTAGTTCAGAACTTGCCCAGGACTGCTGCTGGCAGCGTTTACTCGTCCTCTTCTGCCCTACCCAGACACCATGATGCTAGAAATCTTTAACGAACAATTGCTCTTAGACATTCCATTGTGTCTTCATTTCAACATTTAACATAGCTGTGAAATTGCTTCTTAATTGGTTTTGTTTTCTTATCTCTTCTTCAACTGGGATAAATGTAGCAGGTATAAAAGAATTCAGCAGACTTTTTTTTTTCCCCCTTATTTCCCTTGCTCTCATTCTCTGTTGTAATTTAGTTGGAGTTACAGCAGGGGCTAATTGCTTGCTGTTATTACTCAATATTTCTCTTAAGGAGAAGACACTAGTGTGCTTCTCCACAGCAAATTGGTAAAACATTATTCCATTTTAGCTTATGTTGGTAACATCCTTGTCTGTATTAAGAATTGGCACAAATATGGAACATAAAAAATTAAAGATCAGTTTGTGTCTTGTCAGACTAAACCACCTACCCAAGTATTTTCATGTGGGTGAAGATTTGTTTTGCGTTCAGGGCTCTGAGAGGAGGATGCATTTTCCAAACTTCTGACTTCAGGATAAGTAAATCTTGGCCTTCCAGAAGCTGGCAGCTGGATGTGCAGCGTCAAAATGCTTGTTTTGAGTGTGGGTGTCTGCAGCTGTACTTAAAGGTTGAAAACAAAAGGTTTGCATCTTTTGTGTTCTGATGAGCAAAAGCAGTTTTTATTACCTAAGATAATTGCCTTTATTCTAGCCAGTCTGTTTGTCTACGTCATAGAATCACAGAATCATAGAATGGTCAGAGTTGGAAGGGACCTTAGAGATCATCAAGTTCCAACCCCCCTGCCATGGGCAGGGACACCTCTCCCTAGAGCAGGTTGCTCCAAGCCCCATCCAGCCTGGCCTTAAACACTTCCTGGATGGCAGATGCAACATTGGGTATCTTTGGGAGCTTAAATGCAACTTGGCATAGAAAATGTATTTAAATAACAAACTAAACCAACATTCCTCCCCAGATTGTTATGGTTTGGGGTCTTTTCTTTGTGGCACAAGGGGGTAGACAGCTAAGGGTTACTGCAGAGTGTTTTTAGGAGCCGTTCTTCAGGCTTGTGTTCTTTGCAATGGAAGTTTTGAACTCTGATTAATTAAGAAGACTTCTTGAGAGGGAGAGAGAAAGAGGAAGGCAGAGAAAAGAACATAGAACATGCAACTCTCTGAAGCTTGTGTTATTTCCTCATCCTTTTGCTCCAGAAAAGCGGCAGTTCTGTTGCTATTACTTTTGTTTTCAGAAAAGTAAAGTTGCTGGATTAAGAATCCCTCTCTAGTAGTAAGGAACACACCATCCTCCTTCAGAGAAGAAAACAAATGATTTTGTTATTCTGTCTTTCTTTTATTTGGTGAATTTGTTAAGTGTTTCCTGATGTTTAAGTGAAATAGCATGTCGATTTGTGCTGATGTGGCAGTGTACCATATTAGATAGTAGAATCAAAGCTGTGTTGCTGGGAATCCCAGACTTGGGTCCAAGAAGCAGCTAATGTGATTGACTGCTCCATGGTATTGACTAGTTCACGTGTCTCCAAGTTAAATAACATCTAAGAAAGTAAAAATCTATTCCTGTCATTAGTTGGTGATCTTAAATGGAAGTAGGATTTTGTTCTAAGCAGTTGTAAGTGGGAGAGAGAATGGTTTGTGAAGTCCATGTAAACAGGAATCTGGGTAGTCTGAACTAAAAGAAAAAGCAGAATTGACCTGAAGTCATTACATAAAAATACCCCACTCATCTAATACAGTTTCTGCACCATGGATAAAGTGAGTTTCCCATTTTTAGGTTTAATTTGCTTTAGAATTTTTATTTTGATGGAATGGAGAAACCCACCATTGTTAAAAACAATTGATTTGTATTTCAGAGAGGTTGTATTTCTGTTGCATTTAAATTAGTGGCATCTTAGAGGGTTTGGGGGCTTTGTTTTTTCAGTATTTCTTCTTCCTCCAATTCAATTATATTTTAATTACAATTAGTGCAAAGTAGAGGTCTATCAATCAGTAGGAAAGGGCATCACTGCAATTTTCTTGTATTAACGTGCTTAATACCTGTGGCAACACCATTTCTAATTATTTATTCTTATGGCAACTTAATGCTGTCTTGTCATCTCTCAGTGAAGCTGTTACAGAATCTCTTTTGTGTCAGGAAACCCAAAACAGAACTAAAGTACTTTGACTTAAAATCTATACATGCTGACAGACTCTCTTGTAAGGATTGCAAAAACAAGTTGGAGAATTCTGAACTGGATAAAAACTAGGAATGTAGGGTAGCCATGGTGTGGAGGTGATGTTTATCCTGCCAGTGCTGGAGGGAGAAACAGTTCCCACCTCGTTCTGTAGGTTTCCATCTGGAACTCACAAGGTCAAGTGTTCATTTTACTGGATATGAGTAATTTGTAATTCATCTTTTTACTTCTATAATGTTTTGGCATACTTGCAACTTCATGCCTTCTATTACTTTATTTATTGTTTGATTATTCCAAGGATTCCGTGCACGTTTAGCAAAGAACATACAGACACAGTATGTTTCATGTCTGCCATTTATGCCTAGGTTATTTTATTCGTAAGCTGAGGAGTAACTTTAATAACAAAAACATCCAAACCAGCCAAACAAAAACCCCCACATACGTGATTGTTTAATACTAGTGACTATTTTAAAAGTCCTTTAATATGTTGACATATTTAGTGCAATAAGTGAGAAAAAAATACTCATTTATATTGGTATGTGCAAGAAGTGCTAATTGTCAATTGGTAGTATGGATTTAAGAAAAAACTAATTTGAAAACTGACAGGGTTATAGAAAGGTTCAACTCTTACTGGTACAAAGGAAAGCTTTCAAGCATGCAAAGTTATGGTCCAAAGCACTCTCTTACATTGGTAACTTTGAGAGATAAGTGTGCCTTTGCAGAACTGCTTCTGTTTGCCTTGAAACTGGAAAAAAAAAAAGCAAAGGAAATTGAATTTTAAAAGATGGTAAAAGAACTGGAAGTGATGAAATACAGTAAATATGTATGGTTTGGGTGAAAATGTTGTTCTGCCTGTGCTGTTTTGCATAGATATTGTAGCACATCCAGATGATAAGTCTTCTGCTCTGAAATCGTCTAGGAATTACTGAGAAGCTGCAATTTCCACTTGAGGTGGCGATAGTTATGGGTGCTTAGTGTCTGACAGATTGCCTTGTTGTTGAACCCCTGATGGCAGGGGAGAGCTGGATGGAATAAATGACTTCATTTAAAAGCACCAGCGTTTCTCAGCCCATCACAGATCAACCACCTTAGACTTTGTAGAATTCAATTGCATAGGCAGCCAGAATGCTATTCAGCATATAAGACAGTTGCTTTCCTGTGAGAAGAGTAATTTTCTTAAGTGTTTGTGAAAGTGACCTTGCTTCACTCCGAGCATTATGGATTGCCTGCTGAAAATAGATGCTGTTTCTGGAAAAAATGAGGATTGTGCTATAGACTCCTCTTCCTATATGTAGGTAACAAACAGATTATCCGGCCACAAATCAATAACCTCAGCTGTGAGTGGGGAAGAAGAAGGACTTGCTGCAGTTGCTGTGCAATAGATAGTGACTAATGCCAGTATGAACTGGAGCCAAAAATGTTGTAACTGCTGATGAGCTAATCAGCATAAATTTTGGACAGGAAGCAGGATGGGGATAAATACAGTTGTAAATATCCGTCAAGTGTAAAACGTGGAGCGAGCAAGAGATGGCTGTTAGGGCACTGAAGGATATACCCCTGTATTAAAAGAGGTCAGGACAGATGATCTAATGATATTGTCAATGTGAAAACTCCTTTGTTTCTCTAGTCTCAGTTTGTAAAGCAGAGATGTTTATTTCCTTTTACTCTTCCTCCCTCTTTTTTTAATTTTCAGTTCTATTTACTAGTACCTGCAGGCAGGGAATGCCTTAAACTTGTATCCTGTCCAGTGGAAAGTCCTTATGTTGACTGTAATCTGAAGATGCCTTTATGTTTCAGATATTTTGTGAGAAATACTTTAGAAAGGAAAGAGGAATGAAAATAAAAATCTCACTGGTTTGTCTACATTATCAGTTGATATCAGGTTACTCAGATATAAAACACACAGAGGTTGTTTCAGAAAAGCTCAGGATGCAGAGGGTTCCCAAGACCTTAATGTAGACAACACCATGAATAAACTGACTATCTTAACTTCTTAAGAACTCTACTTTCCTCCTTATTCAGAAGAAGAAACTGGAAAGTCCTAAGCTAAAAAAAAAAATCTCATTAAGAACTTTCAGGACTCGTTCTTCAGTCAATTAATACTGTTTTCTGTCTATTGCATTTCAAAATCAGTGACAAAACATACAGAACATTTTGTATCACTGCATTCCAAGTCTAAATTTAATCAGCAATCTCTTTCTGGAGTGAATTTACAGCATATTGGACTTGGATTCAGTTAAGGTTTTATACTGATTTGCTTTCATTTTTAATACTGATTATGGGAAGGTAAGGAGGAAACGGTGTATGCAGATGGTATTTTGATTATTTGGACGTGAGCCAAAAGTGATGCCATTTTTGCCTCGTGGTTTATAAGCTTCCAATACCTTCAGAATAACCTTCTTCAGCTTGCACCTGCACTGCAGCCTTCTTCTGAACTTTGTTTTATGGTCTTGTTCTTAAAACTTAATCGTGCATGAAGGCACAGGTGTGTATGACCATTCATAGATATCTTAAGATAATATTTGGAGTGTTATGGAAAGACAAAGTGTCTTAAGAGTCATCTTTGTGCTCAGGTAACATTGTCAGACTTTACTGTTCCAGCATCATGGGCTGTGTTTCCCCAAAATCATTATGTGGTCTTCAGAAAGTTTGATTTTGTTGCATTCTTATCCATCGGTATGTTACAGGATTACTTTATTAGGCTTTTCTTTACAACTTTTTAGGACCAAATGGCAATAAAAATTGAGAACTTCATGAAAAAGCAAGAGTCTAGGAACTGAGGAATTTTAAAGGAAACCAGAATTACAGGTCTCATGATGCAATTCTGAAGGTTAGGAGTGCTGCGTCTGCAACTACCTACATTCAGGTGCCTCGTGTGCCTTGTCTTACTCTCTTCTTGCTTAGGAGGATTCTTCATGGTGTTGTAGTCTTTCACTAAACTTCAGATACACTGAGCTTTGAAGAGTTTAACTGCAAGACTTTTATGTGTCTCTCTTATTTTCCAAGCTACTCTTGAGACTGAGATATTTCTTCGGCATGCAGCACCCACAGTAGTTGCTGATCATTCTGCATTGCCTGCACTGACTGGATAGTTAGCAGGCTGCAGAAATAGATCTAGGCATGTAAAAATAATTAGTACATTGAATTTTGTGATTATTTTTCTGACTCTGAAATGTTTAGTGAAGTATCTGCTCCTTTTGTGGGTGCTTTTGGCTTTGAGTGGAAAGTGTTTAAAGCCAGGAAGAGCATAGAACAGCACCCGTATTGTGTTGGAGGTAGGCTACCTGTGTATCTTCATGTAAACAATACATCTGGTAGCATTAATTTCTTATTTTTCCTGGAAAGCAAACAATACTGTTTCAAGCTCTACAAATGCTGGTGACTCAGAAAAAAGTAAAGCCCAAACAAATGTAAATACTGGTATAAACTTTAAAAACTATGTGACAGTAATGAGGCATAAGATGGGAATGAGTTTTACATCAGTGGCCAAGTTGTTGGGATGAGGTGATTGGGTTTTGCATTTGTTTATTTGTATTTAGTATATATTAATTGATGTTATCAAGCAATCCTGGAGCCAGATTCTCTTTCTGAATGTCTTTACCCAGCAACTGAGACTTCTTTGTGAAGAATGCTGTTAAAAAGGCTATAACACCAAGGCTGCACATCTGTTTCTCATTTCAAAACAAGTTCTTTTACTCTAAGCCTCTCTTTTTTTTCCTCCTACCATGAGATTTGGGGGTTTTTTCTTCAGTAAACAGACGAGAATAAAAAGATTGCTAATAAAGTGGGTTACTGTGTATCATTCACACAAAAGGCTTCAGCAATACATTAATTTGTCCCTGTTGTGATAATCTGCATCCAGAGAGTCATTTGTTCTATTAAAATGCCATCCTTGGAAAAATCAGCGGTAACTCTGGGCCTGTGAAATTGAGACTAGAACCCAGATTATAATGTCAGAAAAAAGTGTGGTTTTGAAATGTGGGTTCTCCTGACATTGTTTGTAGCAGACATGAAATACAGGAGTTTTGCTACTTTCAAATTCTCCTCCTCATCTCTGAAAAGTGACCTGCAAGTGAGAAAAAGATGAGTTCCTTAATAAATCTGTATTGCTCCAGCTTGACTTGCGGGGCAGAAGAATTATATCCTTCTGGTTCTTTTTCTTGCTGCTTTGAAGTTTTTTCTGCTTGAGGAAATTAATTGCTACACAGGGACATGTCACTGAATGACTGGACAGTGACACATTTATTCCCAGAAAAGGTTCACGAGGGATTTTTTACATCTGTGGTCAGATAGTAACTAATTTGAGATCAATAATGATAAAAATTGTAATATCTCTCAAGTATTTGTCCCTCTGTAGAGCTGCTGTTCAGAATGGTCACACTGGTACCAAGTATGGGGTTGGCAGCAAAGAGGATTGTTAGGAACTGAAAAAGCAAACTTGTGCCAACCATGGGCCTCTAGACTCTGCTGGACATGATTAAATAGGAGAAAATTTCCTTTCCACACAGCAACCAATTGGGTACTTACTAAATCTGGAAACATTTTTTAGAATTATTTTGTGCCTATTTGATGTCCAGACTGGCTTTATTCCTAATGACCTGCAGAGCATCCCTGTGTGGTCACCTGGCATAGGAATTTGAGATGAGTTTTATTTTGTTTCATGTTTTTTTGTTGTTTTTTTTTTTTCTTTTTTGGATCTGCTCAGTGACTACTGGGTAAATGTATGCCCCATCCCATTTCTCAGAGGACAGCTGTTATTAAATTGGTGCAGTAAAGGTTAGACATGAGCAAATTAATGGTGTTTATCCCTTTCGTGGTATTTCTTGGATTCTGAATTGGGAAATAAAGTCCCTGAAGGTGACAAAATGTTCTTTCAGTTTGCTGCCTGTGTTAAGGGATTTCATTCTGGAGTATGCCTCGTTAAATGTGCCACCACTGCTCAGGTAGCAAAGCCAGGAATGCTGCCAGGTCACTCTTTGACACCTTGATATGTTGTTCTCTGGACTGTGGGGCTGGGATTTCTGTTTTCAAGCTAGTAACAGGTATTTCTATTCAGCACGTGGTTCCCATTATAAAAATAAAGTAATTGGAATCAGCAAGTAGACTTTTTGATAAGTGTACAGACTTCTTTGGGTACTAATACAGGAAAAATATTCTGTGGTATTGTACTTCATGGGTTTTAGGTGCTGTGTCTCTGTAGTCAGAGTTGTTATCCCAATCTAAATTTGTCATGGCAGGTCCAGCAGTGGGACGTTAGAGGGTTTCTACAGCAGGAAAATAAACTTTTGAATCTCTCCATAACAGTAGCATACTTGGTCATATTAATGTGTGTCATTTCTACCCAACTTTAAAAAGCCAAAAAGCTAAAATTCACTAGATTGAATATAATATACCTTCAACTCACGGCTCTGCCATCTTATTTTGTTAACATTAATGTTTTATTAATATATTAGAAGACGTTCAATGGGAGACTTCCTAGCCTCTTCCGTGCTAATTATGATAAAAAGGGATTTGGATTTAATAAAAATCCTTCCAGATTATTTATCCAAAACTAACACTAGACCTTGTGGCTGTCAGTGTAGTCATGCAGGCTGCTGGGTGCCAGAACATAAGAATTCATTTACAGCGACTAGAGAGGGGGGGAAGATGGAAAGGTTAAACCCATCTCTGAAGTAAACCAGGGCCGTTTTGCAGAGCACCCTGGCACACCGAAGTCATGCTTTTACTGAGGACACGATGCCTGGAAATCTTCACTTTGGGCTTGAGTCGCAGTTCTTTGGAAATGAGGATCAAGGCATAGTTAGTTGAGTAGCAAAATCAGCCAGATTTAAAGGCTGTTTGATAGATGAGGTTTATAGCGAGGTTGTGCTTGGTTCCCTGCTCTGTCGATGGCATTTGTCTATCCCAAGGTAGTATAGATCTTTAGCAATTTTCACTTCTGGGGAGAAAGCAGAATATATTATTATTGTTGTCCCTGCATTTCTTTGATATGCTGTAATGTTTTAGAATAAGGCTATGGCTTCACTGTGTCTAACCCTGCGTATTGTTTCAGCAGAGCATGAAGTGCAATCTGGCCTGCATCACTCCGGAGAGGTCTCGTGAGCTCTGTATTGTGGTTCCAGCAAATTAAAGCAACAGCAACACGTTTGATAATGCTGATAGCTTTGAGGATTACACACAGGCAGGGCTGTGAACAGGCTCCAAGTTTATAAGTTGCTATCTGTGTACAGATTTTCCCAAAGAGCCAGATGTGAGAGACTTCTGAACACATCTGGTTGGCTTATTAGGATTTTGGAGCGCAGAATAGTCCTTAAATGTATGTATCTACCCACAGTGCAGTTTCACAATATATATAAGGGATAATATTAGGAGGACACATCTCAAATGGAATGCTGCAGTTGTGCAGGTCTCTGCCTTGCATTGTGAGCAGTCAGATGGGTTTGTCTTGGGGTGTTTATCTCAAGAATAAAAAAAACCAACAAGAAAACCCCTAAGAAATGCTCATTTTGTTTCTTCCCTCTTTTTTTAAATTTCTGGTTCTGCTTATGGGTCATTGCACAAGTCCATAAAGCCCCACGTAGGGCAAAATAAATCTTTAAACTATGAGGAACAATTTCTCCAGATTTAGTAAAAGAACACAAAGTGCAGGTTTTATTTATTTACTTATTTTAGAAGTGTAAAGTGTTGCCAGGAAGGTGCCAAATGTTAGTTATAGTCACCTACATCTATTTTCTTCCTCTTTATAGTTGTGTTTCAGATATTTGTGGGGTTTTGAAACCTGAGTATGCAGTAGATAATTTTGTGGCTAAATAGACATTTTGCATGAAGATCTGAACGGAAAGCCCAGTCTGTTTTTACCAGCAAACTTAGAATTCTGTCAGCTAAATAGAAATAGATTTTGAAAAGAGCTTTAATTCCTGTACAACTCAGTGTAAGATCTCCCTGGATGTGTTTTGCTGAGGAATGCTGTTGAACTGTGCAGATTCCCGGTTTTAAGACTTAGCAGTGCAAAGGTTGTTTGAGACCTTTATAAATCTAGAGAAGAGGAAGGCTTTTGAGAATAAGTTGTGATTTTGGTTGTTAGGTAAATTTGTAATGAAACCATTTCCCCACCACCATTGTCCAAAGGAGGGTGAATGGCTTCTTTGGGGTAGGGGGGGAAACAGGGGGTTTCTGTTCCTTTTCAAACCTTGGCATGAAGCTCATTTGGTTGAGTCTCCTATTTCACACTAGAACAAACAAAAGTCCTTCCAGGGTGGTTTTTTTTCTTCTTTTCCAGAGGAAATGAATTCCACTGGTTTGGGAGAACTTGTCTATCTAGTAAGAGTGGATGTGTTTACGTAAACTGTACAAATTTCTCGTGCTGCTTCTCTCCCAAAGTAGGGATAGAATATAAAGAGTGAAAGAAAGGTTGTCCACAGCCCCTGCAACAGCACTTTTTGTGTTCTGCTTACATTTCTTGCAAGAACTATATTAAAAAGGAGATCCTTTAAAAATAGAGATACATGACAAATGTGATTTGCACAGCCAGGCTATAAGAAGACATGGATGGGGCACAGTATTGTGATCTGTTTGGAAATGTGTACAGCAGAGTTTAAAAGTCAGGTATTTCTTTGAGCATGGGAGTCCTGGAGCTGTAACTTGATGGCTCATTTGGGTACTTCTCCCTTGGCTGGGTAGTTATGCAGTTGCTTGTGAATTCACTGGTGTTTAGTAAGTGTTGGGCTTATGCTGGAGCTTTTTTCCAAGTACATCCGTATCCCCCTTACCTGCAGAGGATGGATATAACAGCAGTGCAGCATTGCTTCTCAAAAAAATGAGATGGTAAAGAGGAGGACACTTGCAGGGACTTCAGACGTGCACAGGGTTTAAATACCCAGGAGCAGTGTGTGTGGTTGAGGGTGGGGAGAGGCAGGAGGAGATTATCAGAATCCAGAGCTGGAAGAGGTGCTGGCTTTTACACAGACTGGGTTTCAGAAAGGATCATCATTCTGAAAAATAACATCTATTGATGAAATAACCTGATCATTAGCCCCATTTTCTGTCCTTCACTCTTGAACTGATGTGGATTTAGCTGAGGAAGGTGATGATTGAGGTGAAGATGGAAGTGTTGAGAAAGACACGATGACTTTGATCATAAAAGCTTTTTGGCAGGTGTTCAGTTCCATAGATGAAACCCTTCTCTGTGCTCCTGGGAGAAGCTTTTGTCTTCTCAACGTGGGGTGATCCAGATGTTCCTTACCCTGCCTCTGTCTTCAATATCATATGTGCTGCTCATTTCTATGAAAATACTGTGTGTGTTCCTGAAGTCCCTGCCTGCATCCTGCTCTGCTACGTAGATTTCTGCAGGAAAAGCTGCTTTGCAGTCTGTCGAGATCAGCTGCTTCATCTGGGACTGGTGATGGCAGGACGGGATGTTAAAGGGTCTGTGGTAGAATTGGGAACAAAAATAGGAAAACAACGGATAACTGAAATTGCTTTATGAGAAGTTTGTCCAATTTTCTTGCTACCTGTTTTCACAAAACTTGTAGAATCATGTTCTTCTGACGTGTCTTTTCTTCCCTCTGTCTCCATCATACTTCATTGAAATCAGCTACCAAATAGTTATTTAGGCTAAAGCTGCATGAGAGAAAATTCTTCGTGGTGAGGAGTTTGAGAGAAGCACAGGCTAAAACCTTCCTCCCAATTCTTGTAGGAGTCTGTAAGATTCCCAAAACATCCTTATAAACTGGGAAAATTAGAGTAGAAAAATAGCGTCTTTAAGATACAATGGTCTTGGATCCATGAATCTCTGGAGACTGGGGGGATGTTGGACTTGGACACTGACTTGGAGAATTTTTCAGTCTGTCCCAGCACGGTTCTTTCCCTTGACTGATACAGTGGAACAGTCTTTTACTGTGTTTTGCATAACTCAAATGCTTCTTTCATGACTTTGCAACTAGGGTTTTTTTTCCTTGCCATATCATCTGTCTTTTTATAAGCTTAAAAATACACTTAAGCCAGGAAACTTTAAACCTCACTTCTATTCCCTCTTACCACCACCTTTCCCCACTTTAGAAACTGAGTTGGGAGAAATGGTTGTTACTTTCTCTAAAATTTTTACCTGTTTACAGTCATTTTCTGAGTATTCAGAAAGATTCTGTGTTGTGAGCAAAACAGGATGATGAATCACTTTATGGGCATCTGACTTAAAATCATTTTTGTGTTTGTTTTGACAGGTCCTTGACCAATATGAACGAGAAGGGTTTAATTTCCTAGCTAAAGTTTTTAATTCTTCGCATTCCTTCTTAGAAGACTTGACGGGTCTAACTTTATTGCACCAGGAGACACAGGCTGCTGAGGTAAGACAATCCATTTTGGATGTTAAGAAGAAAGAGGTGGCAGCAAAGGGTGCTTGGGTTTGTGTTCAGCTGTATAACCATGGAATTAAATGAATCACGGATAGAATCAAGCAGTGGTAGTTGATTTACAGGACGATCTATGCCAGCCACGTGTGTATTTCAGCCAGTGAGATAAGGTGTGTCCTCTTAATGTTATAGAAGGGGAGACCTGAGAGCAGCCTTCCAGGATCTGAAGGGAGCTCCAGGAGAGCAGGGGAGGGACTCTTGGTCAGGAAGTCTAGTGACAGGACGAGGCGGAATGGTTTTAAATTGGAAGAGGGGAGATATAGATGAGATCTTAGGAAGAAGTTCTTTCCTGTGAGGGTGGTGAGGCACTGGAACAGGTTGCCCAGGGAAGCTGTTGATGCCCCATCCCTGGAAGTGTTTAAGGCCAGGCTGGATGGGGCTTGGAGCAACCTGCTGTAGGGAGAGGTGTCCCTGCCCATGGCAGGGGGGTTGGAACTTGATTATCTTTAAGGTCCCTTCCAACTCTGACCATTTTATGATTCTATGTGAGAGGTCATTCTTTTTTAAGAACAGATGCATGTTGACAGCCAGTTAGAAATGTGTAGCACTGCTCTCCTTATTAATTTTATTGCTGTCACATTTTGTGAAATGACAATAATATTTTAAGTGATGGTTGTGGTTTGACAATCCTGAATTTGTAGCAGGAAAGTTCCTGCCTGTTGTCTTTTGGGATGTTTTTTGCTGGAGATATGAACTGCAGTTTGTGCACACATGGCAAGTGCTATAGACAGATACTACTCATAGGTAGGTTTGACAGCACGGAGCCCAGCGTGGGCTGACAGCCACAGTGGCTGTGTGGGTTCATCAGTAGGTCAGACATTCTCTTAAATTAATCTTAATTTTTTAATATTTTAGTTTTCAAGCATTTCTTTTAAAGAAAATAAGTGACTTATGTTACGTGGTATAAGGATATCAATCTAAAATGTAGTTACTGTACTACTCGATGGATTGCAGTATGGGGAAAACAATGCTGTTTGTCTAGTGACAAAAGTTGTCATGCAGAATGAAACTGGGATACTTTAAACATCTCTTTCAGCCCAAACTGTTCTATGTTTCTTTGCTTTGAATCTCGTGGGAGCTTTGTTCTCCCAGGAGATAACCCTGTCTAAATGAGTTGCGATATTGAGTTTATCCCATTAAAAAAAATGAAACGGGTACGTGTCTTAATGTTGTATTTTAATAATGTTTTGAAACCTTTACTCTGTCTGCGAATGTCTGTACTGTTCTACATCTGTAATTTAATTTTGGTGAAGTCGTATCACGTGGATGTTTCCAAAGTTGGCTTTGAGAAGTGATTATTCAGTTACTGTAGCCTGTGTAAATGGTAGAGCTGTTTTTTCAGCTGGAAATGGCTCAACAGTGTTGCTTAATAAGGTTTGTGGGGATAATGATGACTTGGCTCTCCGTTTCATGTTTTAACCTTTTAAAATAATTGGAGCAGATACTGGAGGCATTAAATCCTGAAATACCTGATGCATTCTTAAATCAGCTTAGTGATACCTAGAAAAAAATTTAAATATAAATGTGAAAGGGATCCAACAAAGGAAAACAAATACCTTCCAACAGGTGCTACCCATTAGCAGTGAGAGTGGGTGTAGTCTGATTGACAGATAGGAGGTTTAGGCTGCTAAGAAGTGTCTAGTCTGCTAATGATAGAGTTAAAACCAGTCACAGTTGCCTTAGTAAGCTATTATTTTGCAGATATTAATTAATACATTTCTCTTGCAGCTTCAGAATGTACACAGGTGTTGGTAAAGAATATCTAAAACTTTATAGACAGATACAGAGTCCTGTGGGACTTCATAACAACTTGCTGAAGTATGAAGTTTAACACAAAAGATGGAATTAGCATGCTTTCAAAAACCTTTGGGTTCAACAGTGAGGTTTGTGCAGTGAAGTCATTGCTCATAGGTGGAAAAACTGACTTACAAAATATTTGCAAAGCTAATGCATTCAGATTAGCACAACTACATTAGAGCCAGCAACCAGTTTTGTTCTCAGTACATAATCTGGGACAGTTTTTTAAATTTGTAGGTACACAAGAGAGTGCTTTCAGTTTATTTTCTGTTGAATTGTTCTACTTTGAGCTCGTATGGTGCAGTTGTGGCAATTTACTGGGTTTGAAGACTGCAAATTGGCTTTTCAGGTGCTTGGCTAATTTTGAGCTGCTTTTGGCAGAATGTATTCTCTGTAATGGAGGCATTAGATTTGTTAAGATCAGTGCTCTTGAGGTTAATTTAAGATGTTCTTGATATGTGGCATTCTGAAAACTGCAACAAAAATAGTGAGAGATTTCATAAGACATGTATGTCTGGTTTTGGTAATCAGAGCATTTGATTGTTCTGTTGAGAAGTTGCTTGACTTTCCACACTCAAACTCTTCAAAGAGATTTTGTAGATGATTGTTGGGTTTGGAGACTATAAAAAATGACTTCTAAGATTTTCCTTTCCTCCTGTCCAGTAAAATTTGACCAGTGCCATTGCTCCACTGTAATGAAAACAGACTTGTAAAGTTACACGTCATCCAATCTTACATTTACTGTAGTGACATCATAATTGTGTTGTAATTCCCTATATAAAATCACTGATATTAGGCCAGTAAACCTGCAGCTGATAGGGAAACTACTCAATTTTGTTCTTTTTTTAAAAAGCATCACTTTTTAAGTGTTGATTCAGTAAGAGCTTTTATTTGAATGTTGCTCTCAGAACGTTTTGTTGTGGTCCGAACTGGAGGTTTTGTCATGCTGGTCTTACGCTTCAACGTGTTGCATCTTAAATCACACACTTAAACTTTTTTTTTTTTAAATTCATATAACTCATGTGTTGCTGCTTTAATGATGTGTGTATATAAGTGCTTTAATGAGCTGAATTAATTTTTAAAAAATTACTTCTGAGTTTGGAGTTGCTTTAAAGAGATTCTGGGTAAGTCCTGTATGTTCCCTAAGAGCGGTTGACTCCGTTAAATAGAACATTTTCCGATGGCCTGAAGTTTCCATGACAACCTCACCTCCTTACATGCTCAGCACAGACTACATTTCCACAGTTTAAAGCAGTGCAATTTGCAGTAAGATAGAGAAGACTTTTTCACTTACTAAACATATTTTTAACTTGTATTGTTCATTTTCCTCTCCCAGTGCAGTGCTGCTGGCCTAAGTATTAATACCACTTTGACAGACTTTACCTTCTCTTCCTAAAGTGACTGATACGAATGTAATCATTTCACTCTTCAATTAGAGTAGGAATATAACACAGATTTAGTTTGTGGTTCAAATTTGATACTAATTGCAGGGGTTTCAGTCAATAGAGTAACATTTTCTTTAACAGGAGATGCATCAGGAGGTTAGAAATGTTCTACATGACTTCCTTAGCAGGACAATTTACTCAGAAAATAATAAAATTAGCAAGTGCTTCTATTCTGTCTTGGATGACGGTAAATTTCAAGCATCTGCTTTTTCCACATCTGGCTTTAATTTGGGTTCTGTGGAACAGTTTTTGTTTTTTAATACCAGTTAGATATTTATGTACAGCTTCAGCGAGAGACTCTGATGACACGCATGGCTTTGAAGGCCAGTAAAAGCTGTGGGAAACTCCCACATCAGCACTTAGACCTTGTTTCCACTGGATACAGTTCACTTTGGGAGCTACCCAAACTCACGTAAAAATTGCACTTATTTTTTCCAGATCACTTTGTTCCTTAGTCCTAAACTAGAGGTTTTAACTTGACACTTGCTGAACGTGTAGTCAAGTTTTAAAAGCTGGGCTTAAAATAGAGAAAGTCAATACATCTCTTGAATTATTAATCAGAAACTGGAAGATTTGATTTGGAGGCAGAACAACAACCCAACTGAACGACTTCCAGTTCAGAACCTGGCTGGGCTGCCCAGCAGTGGTTGAGTATCTCAGTGCATCTTTAAAAACCAGCTGCTTTGCTTGTCACATTCACCAGCTGTACCTCTGCAAAGTGTGTGGGGCTCTGCTGGTGCTGGTAGCTCTTTATATTTAATCTAGGTTTTGATAGATAATATTTAATATTAATAACCCAATCAATATTTATAATAGCATATTGTATTGTATTGGTATTAATATTTAGTATTATTACTGTTAATAATATAATAAATAATAATATTGTCAAAATGTAATCATAGCTTCCCTGGCATGCACTTGACTACTCTGTGGTAAAGAGAAATTTTGATGGATGTGGCACACTTCTGGAAGTGAAAACCGTGACACATTCATAAAGCTCATAGCCAGGACTATCCCACAATTCTGGAAGAACTGTTCCCATTTGTAAGATTCTTCTAAGAAACTTATTTAAGGATACTTATTTTATTGTTGCCCTTTTTCTTCTGAAACAACTCTCACTGTTCTTCAAGGCCCAGTTAAGCAAAGTAACGAGGCTTATCCTTAGTTGAACATCTGTAAGTACTCTTGAAGTCTCTGGGAGTGAGGCATCTGTTGAAATTTATTGATAGAAGGAGTGATAATAGTGGTAGAGGGAAAGTTTTGCATGAATTCACTGTGCAGTTCAACTTCTAGACAAGGCTTTTTCTACTGTACCTCTTTCCAGAAGTACAGAAGCATTTCAGTTCCTAAATTACTTGGATGCATGAGGAAGCTTTACTATACTTTCAGCTTTCATCAAGGTGAAAGAAAATCGTAAAACACATAAATAAAATTTTCACTTTGTTTTATGAGTGATTAAAACACAAGAAGTGGTAGAACTCTTGCGGACTAAGAGAATCATAAAGAATTCTGGAAGAGATAAGATCCAGACCAGAGTTGCTATTTCTGAATGATTGTAAAGGTCACATATTGGTGCCACTAGGTCATGAGACCCCACCTGGAGCACTGTGTTCAGTTCTGGAGTCCTCAACCGAGAAAGGACATCAAACTGTTGGAACAGGTCCAGCGCAGGGCCACCAAGATGATTAGAGGGATGGAGCAGCTCTGCTGTGAGGACAGGCTGAGAGAGCTGGGACTGTTCAGCCTGGAGAAGAGAAGGCTCCGGGGAGACCTGAGAGCAGCCTTCCAGGATCTGAAGGGAGCTCCAGGAGAGCTGGGGAGGGACTCTTGGTCAGGAAGTCTAGTGACAGGACGAGGGGGAATGGTTTAAAATTGGAAAAGGGGAGATTTAGATGAGATATTAGGAAGAAATACTTTTTCCTCCTCCTACAAACGTTGATCCTATATTGAGATTGAGATTTAGATGAGATATCAGGAAGAAGTTCTTTGCTGTGAGGGTGGTGAGGCACTGGAACAGGTTGCCCAGGGAAGCTGTTGATGCCCCATCCCTGGAAGTGTTTAAGGCCAGGCTGGATGGGGCTTGGAGCAACCTGCTCTAGGGAGAGGGGTCCCTGCCCATGGCAGGGGGGTTGGAACTTGATGATCTTGAAGGTCCCTTCCAACTCTGACCATTCTATGATTCTGTGATTTCTGCGTTATTTTACTTGACTGCTTTTGTACTTCGGGTTTTTTGTCTCTTACAATTTGAGCTGTAGTATCTCTAGTTTCTGTGACAAGTTCTTGTGGTCACTGAATGAAGTCTGTTTGGTTCCCCTTACTGTGCTGGTTTACTGTAGCCCAAACAATGCGTATTAAAACTCATTCTATAGAAGAGTAGGATTAATTTTAAAAAAGAAAATCTCCTGCTAGTAAAATATTCTGAGCTATTTGTATAGGAGAAAATACAGAAAAATGTTTTATATTCTGATTCTGCACTTATGTGGAGTTTGTGCCAGGCCATTTTTCAGGCATTTCTTGGGGAACAGGGCTTAGTAGTGTAACAGGCAGCTGGTATTAAAGTGAATTATTGTGCTTACCCAAATTTGGAAGAAAATTCAGAATTTCCTATGTGCTTTGCTATTAAAAATATCCTACTTGTTTCTGATTCTGCCTTATATTATGCAACATATTTGATGCTCAAACAATAACATATGAATAACCAAAAACCCCACCAAACAAAACAGCAAAAAACAAACTCCAAAATATTGTAATAGTAAGTTCTGTAACTTGACAATTTTTTTCTGTTAACTAAACAGTATTCAGAAGTTAATTTTACTGGATGTTATGAAAATTTCCTGCAAAACCCATGATTGATGGGTGGACCAAAATTAATATTTGAGAGATTTCTGTGTCTGTAGCTTTTTTGTTTTCCTTCATGTCTTTAATCAGGAGAAATTTACTTTGACAGATCCAGGCCTGCCCTGGGATCTTTTTCTTAATATTTTAAGAGATTAATCTGTTTTCTTTCAAGGAGTGGGTTTTTTCTTTCTTTATGAGTTTTTCTCGTGGTGTCAATTAGTGTCATAATTTTTCTTCATTCATCAAGCAATATTTCCCAGATCTTCAAATAATAGTAAATTTTTTTCTGCAAAAAAAATTCCTCTTGAACACAGTCCAAATGAGGAATGAGTCTCAGTTATGATTGATTTTAAAATATATGTAAATTTCCAGGGCCTCCTGGTTGTTATGCTTTGCTATTATGTACCTAAAATAGATGGAGTGAGTCTGTCCTTCTCTCTGTGTTCTGATGAATCTGTGGTATTTCTGCTCTTGAGATTTTGCCAAGGAGAGGTAATAGTCACATCAACACAAAACCCTTCAGCTGAGTTTTATGGCCTGTGAACAAGCCCAAGGATGGTCTTTGTGCTGATACCGTATGCTGCTCTTTGAAGAATTTAGAAATACCTCTGTTTTCCTCTATTTCATAGCAAAATGGGATCTCTTTGTCTGTCTTCTGGCAACTGTACTGAAAACTTCAATTATTGTTATTACTAATAATATTGAAATGCTCTTCCTGGGACTTCCATCAGCCACCAGTGTGCACAAAATGCTCATATTTCCTGATATATTTGCTTACATTTCTATTTCTCTCTTCAGGACAGGGAGGGCCATGCACAGTGGTTTTACTTAGTGGAAGCCAAGGGGAAGGAGGAGGAGGAAGCAGAGTTGATTGTAGGGTTGGACAGAAGGGAAAGATTTCCTTGAGGGTACCATACCACAGGAATGCTTTAAGGAAGATCTCAAGGATGACAGCCTGCCAGTCTTCCAAGCCCAGAGTCCTGTAAGACCAGAGCTTGGAGTGTTATGGTTACAAATACGTTCCCATCAGTCAGCCCTCCTTCATGTTTGAATTCCAAAGAGAGGTTTTTGAAGGTGAGAATATCTACAGAAACACTATCCATATCACTTGGAATGAATAAATCTACATTGTCATAAATGTCCTGTTTGGCCTTCTCTCAGAAACATGAAACAAAATATTATGGAATTAGAATTATATTTTTGCATTCAAATTTTGACTTGTAATTGCTGGCATCCTACAATAAAAGATTCAGCTGATTAGCTGCATAGATCAATAGATTTATTAAACTTGCATAGTTTTTAGTCAAATCAAATGAAACTACAAATTCCAATGTGAGAATTTGGGGCAGAGATAGAGGAAATGATGGCTCTTCAGTGTAAAGAATTATTTTAAAATTTAAGCTGCTGTTGATATTATGCTGTCTTTTTGCTTGAAATTTCAAATGTATGGGAAAAATGTGAACTAAAACCACTGAAAGCAATGCAATAATGCCATTTCATCTAGCAGCAGATGCTTTTTTTATTATTATTTTTTCATGTATTAAACTCTGAATTGCTGTCCAAGTGCCAAAATATTGATAGAGTTTAAATCTATCTCTACATAAAATTTCACAGTAAACCTTGCAGAGCTATAAAATCTGTAAGTGCTGCTATGAATGAACTTAAAATCTCATCAGTTTTTATGTGAGGAAGAAAACTGCAACAAAGAGCAGCCAGTGCCTTATTTTATATGAGCTATTAAAAAAAGAATAAATTAGCCTTACTAATACAGCACTTTTCCAGGTGCTCTGAAGCTGCTGGAGCATTAATATTTAACCTATGTTCTTCATAATGCCCAGGCAGCCTTGGAGTGTTCTTTGCTGTAGATTCAGGATTGTTTGTCCTCTTTACAAATGGTATTGATCAGACTGGTACTGTTCAAGGTGAGACATTCTCTGCCAAGAGGCCTCAAAGTGTCTGCTCTTTCTGATGTTTCCTGGTTTTTAAGACTTAGAGCAGCTTGAGCACAGTTGCAGAGGTACACTAGTTTTCTTTTTTATGAATTAATTGTTCTCATTAGATCAGTATCTAAACAAGGAGCATTTGAAGTGATGAAGTAATGCTTCAGTCTGTGGCATGGTAGTAAATTATATGAAATTGTGCATTATTTAAGACTTTGGAGTATTTTTAGCTTAGCAGCCACAATTTTGCAGTGAACTGCTAAACTAAAGCTGTAATATCTGAGAAATGGATTTCTTGAGGTCTTTAGGAACTAATCATGCCTCTAAAACTTAGTAAACTTAATGATGTTTTTTGTTACTGTCTTCTATAAGACAGAAGACTTCCAGCAATTATCACAATGAGTTAGTATCAACATAGAATCATAGAATCATAGAATGGTCAGAGTTGGAAGGGACCTTAAAGATCATCAAGTTCCAACCCCCCTGCCATGGGCAGGGACACCTCTCCCT